>CP126895.1:50290845-50828345 GCA_030440675.1 Furcifer pardalis
CATTTGGATGGGGGAACACACTGAATGGCATATCACTTTCCCCTCTGACTATGACCCCAGCTTTTGCAGCTGATCCAGCCTGCCCCTCAATGGGGGTGCCAGAGCCCTTAAAATGACCTTCCTAGTCAAACATTTTGATCCTGGGGAGTGATTCCCAGTAAAAGCAACCTTTTCAGTTACTGAGTACAGTAATACCTCATATAACATTAGTATCGAATAACACTAAAATCGCATAACATTAAGGAATCTGGGGGGAAGAATTGCATCAGATAACATTAAGATCCTATGGGATGCTTCAGATAACAACCGCTAAAGCCTGTGTGGTTACAATGTATCTCTATGGATCCCATAGGATTTTAACATGCATCAGATAACACTAAAAATCATATAACACCAAGACTTGTGGAACCAGGTTTTAGTGTTATATGAGGTTTTACTGTATACTGTATAAAACAGCAGCTCCACATGCTCACGTAATAGTGTACAGTAAATGACCAATGGGGGGGGGATTGTGAACCCTGATTTATTTGTTAAGCGAGTTTTGGGTTGGTTTTATTTGTTAAGCGAAGCAAACATTCAGAGAAAATTCTGCTCTTTAAGCGAGTTACTCTTTAAGCGAGACACTCTTTACGCGAGATTTGACTGTACAGTAATACCTCATATAACATTAGTATCGAATAACACGAAAATCGCATAACATTAAGGAATCTGGGGGGAAGAATTGCATCAGATAACATTAAGATCCTATGGGATGCTTCAGATAACAACCGCTAAAGCCTGTGTGGTTACAATGTATCTCTATGGCTCCCATAGGATTTTAACATGCATCGGATAACACTAAAAATCATATAACATCAAGACTTGTGGAACCAGGTTTTAGTGTTATATGAGGTTTGACTGTATATTATTTCTTAGGCTACAAATGGAAAGTAGTTATAGGAAAATATTTCATGTACTAACAACATAAATAACATTACCTGTATAAATCAAAGTGTGATTTCTCCCACAAGCAGCTAGTTTTACTTTTTCTGGTTTTAAAGCTGTGGAATAAAGGCAGACTGGTTATCGTTTTCAAAATTACTACAATTGAACATGTTCAGATCAAATCTTGGAAGAGTTCTTCTTTCAGACTGGAACTCTTGGATCCTTCCAACCAGCATGGCCAGTAGTCACATTGGCTGGGTAATTCTGGGAGCTGCAGTCTAAAAAAGCAATTTCCCAAGCTTTGGTAATACAGTACATCAGTTTTAAAACAATTATGGAATCACATAGATTTAAATAAGTGACAAGATGGGAAACAATTGCAATTAATAATCAGATTACATAAGGCTGTGGCAAATCACATCTGTCTATTGAGAATATATCCTAATGAACTCATTGGGACTTCTTACGAGACACACAAAAGATACTCTGTAAATATTTATTTCACTATGTACAGAAAAATGTTGATGCTTTTGAATTGAATATTCACTACTAAAATAAGGGGCTATGGTGGCTCAGTGGTTAAGAAACTCACCTTGTTAGCTGGAAGGTTGGCAAGTTGGCAGTTCGAGACCGGGGTACTGAATGACAGATTGAGCACCTGTCTCTGTCCCAGCTCTTGGGGACATGAAAGGAGCATCATTTGGGTGTTCCCTGAGCAGAGTTTCTTCCGCAAAACTCCTTTCAATCCAGAATAATTTCTGACACGAAATTATTATTACTACTAGAATCCACCCCCTTTTCAGTGTTCACCATCATTATTTAAACTAAAGGAAAGGACAAATATCCTGGTAACGGCATAAGCATAAAATAAGAAAAGTCTCAAAAGAGTTATCCAAATTTTACATGAAAAAAAAACCTCAACAACCTTTGCAACAACCTCAAACACTAGCATAGTAAGATAACTTTAAAAGCACTGTATTTTCTGGAACTCTTTAGTGACCTTAGAGATGGTCTTAATTACTGTATACAGTAATTGTTTGCTGTCAAATCAGTTTTTACTTATGGCAACCCTTTCCAGGGTTTTCCAGGTAGAGTCCTTAGAAATGTTTACCCTTTCTTTCTTTTGAGGGTGCCCTAGGACTGTGCAGCTTGTCCTTGACTGCACTGGCTGGCACTTCTTCCAGGAGACATAGTGGGGAACTGAACTCCCAACCTTTGGCACCACAGCCAAATACCTAACTCACTGAACTATCCATCTGGCTCAGAAAGGATCTTAAGACACCTACTGTATCATGAAGTCAAAGTAAAACAGACCTTTCACACAAGTAGGCTTGTTGACGGTATTCTTCGTTCCAAATCCTAATTGTCCCCAGTTGTTGCTTCCAAACATATAAAGTTTGCCATTTTCTACAGAATATAGACATCAAACAAAGTACAGTAAGTAAACACTTCAACACCCTAAGATTATTTTGACTGGTTATTTGCTGCACCACAAAGGAAAACCTCTTGCACTTTTCATATATTGCAATGAACAGTCAATTTCAACCCAAAAGTAAAATGTTTACAAAATGGAATTATTTATAACATGACTACCCTTCCAGAAATTACAACTAGTTGTGCAGTGAACAGTTACTGTCATGCTTTCTGAAAGCATGACATCTTTTCATATTTTGAACACCTGATTAAATTATGGCAAAAGACTCCAGATCACAAGGGTGTTGTCTTTTTAAAAAACATATTTATACTTTTAGTGGTATGTTTACAATATTAGGGATTATATTCAATTCTTATTCCCAACAAGGGCAGCTTCCCTGAAACAATGGCCAAATTCATCTTGCCTTGTTATACTGGCATAATACAACAATATCACTTTTAGAAATGCACAACAAATAATGTCTATGAAGATTTCTTGGTTTCATGTAATTCATTCCAAATGGTTTACCTTTTATTAGCTATGCAGGAAGATTTTGGCCAATGTGATTGACATATGTGTGGACAAGCTACTCTAATTGGGACTAACAATTTAACCCTTATGTTCTGTTTCTTTTGTGGTGGTTTTTCTCATTCTCAGATTCACTGTCATTATATACATTTGTGTATGTTTTAAGTATTTTGCTGCTTTTATATTGTATCAGTTTAAATTAAATTAAATTCAGACGACTTAGAGAATGTTTGTTATTGCTTGGAGGTATTTATAGTACTAAAGGGTTAGTAAATTACTCTTATAGCTTTAACCTTGAATTCACATAACAGCATATATTTATATATAGATGTAAATGATTTAAATGAATATGCACATGCATATTTTGTATTACATATACTGATTTGTGCAATCGTTGAAAAGTTAGCTAGCACTACTAATATTTTATGCAACTTGGGCTACTCAAGTATCTCAATACTGATATTTAAAAAATATGACTCTTAACTATTTCTGGAAGGGTAGCCATGTTAGTCTGTTGCAGCAATAAAATGTTTTAATCATAGAGGATGTAGTAACAAATTTTCTACAATGCTGCTACAGAGACAGTGATAAAAACCCATTTCATGAGAATGAATATTGGAAAGCTTAGTCCTTATACACGTAACACTAACCTGTTACAATAGACGTGTGTTCATCTCCACATGATATGTGTAAAGGCTTGTCATTTTTAAACCAAAACTTGCTAGGCACGTTGTTTGCAAATTTGCTTTTCCCAAATGTGAATATAGCACCTGATTCTAAAAACAAACATGTGACATATTAGTTCGAGTTCTATCTGTAGAACAGTATAACACGGTATTTTATTTTGCTATTCGTTATTTTGAAAATACTTAATTTCTCCATCATTTATGTAAGTTCTGCTGATATGCAGATGTTTTGTTCAAATGATCATGTAATTAACCTTGTAGCATCATTCAACAATGGGTACTATGTAAATCCTGACTTCTCTATTTAGATTCAAGATACAAGAATTGTGAGAATACATTTGCAAGTTCTTTCATTCATCATGTTGGACTGTTGCACAATTTAAAAAGTATGGGCATATATCAATTATAGGTAAAATTGAAAACAAATTTAAATTTTAAAATGAGCTGTCTTTTTTTCACCAGAAGTGGGCTACTCTTTTAAGTCAATATTAATTCACAAGGACAGCCTAGAGACACACAGAATAAGACTGTAAAGAGATAGTAAAACATCTACCGCTGTACTGTTCCTTCTATAATGGTCTCCATAACATTTTTATATTTCCAATCTTGCGATGCATTCCTGGAAAAGACGATGAGTACTACATACATTACCTGTTGCCAGACAAGCACCCTGCAATAAGGATTAAAGTGGCCAGTTTCTGTGTAGCAGCATTAGTTTGCATAAAGTGGCATCATAAAATTTTATAATTATTAATGTTTAACCCTGTACTTTTATCATTTAATTACATCTTCTGTTGTTCTTGTGCAGTTGAAACCGACCCCATGGACCACAGCACACCATCTCTCCTAGCATAAGGCCAGTAAGTCCTCTCTTCTTATTTGGTGGCCAAAGTACTGTACTTGAGCTTCAGCTTTAGTATTTGTCCTTCTAAGAAGCAGTCAGGGTTGATTTCCTTTCCAACTTACTGATACGATCTCCTTGCATTCCAGGGGACTCTCAAGAGTCTCCTCCAGCACCACAGTTTAAAGGCATCTATTCTTCTGTGCTCAGCCGTCCTTATGGCCCAGCTCTCACAGCTATACATTACTACTGGGAAGAGCATTGCTTTAACTACGCAGTCTTTTCATAGCAGGATGAAGTTTCTACTTTTTATTATACCATCTAGGTTGTATACTTAACTTGTATATAATAATTTATTATTATTATATAAATGTGGTTTTATCTGATCAATGACCGTAATAAAGATACTGAATCGATATTTTTCTTTCGTGTCGTGATCAAGCCCTCAACTGCCAAAATGAAACCACCTTCTGAGATTTGTTGTTGACCAACAGTGCATGTTTCTGGCAGTCATCGTCAGAACAATAAAAGAGACGGATTCTGCATCTCTTCATATCTCTTTTGTCTCTCTCCACAGCCACACAGTGTGTTGTCCGCCAGCAGCTCCCACTTGAGCATGCTGGTCTTCCATTGGGACTCCAACCCTCATCCTATTCAGGGTCCTCCAAGTGACATAGGGGAGATCAGGTTCCCCAGCCATACCCTCCTTTAATGTTATTCCTTGTCCAGTGAACTCCTTCTTCTGTCTTCTAATTTGGTTTTGCTCTTGTGCGCCCTCAAGAATATTTCTTCTTGGCATAAAGCTCTTCCTGGATCTGAGCCAGCATACCTGAGGCACAGAAACGCCTAATAGCAACCAGGTGACAAGCTTTCAGGAGTTACCCTGTGTGTGGTGTGTGGTGTGTAAGAGAGAGACTCTGCAAACCGCGTCTGCAGTGGATCCAGTGATGGGATGTAACAGGTTCTCACCAGTTCTCCAGAACCGGTAGTAACTTTTCCTAGCGTCCCGGAGAACTGGTAGCAGCTTTTGGGGAGAACCACATTCAGGGCTTACATTTTCACTGGTTCCCCCACTGTGCATGCGCACCAAGCACTTGGTGTGCATGCACGCCTACAGTACTTGGTGTGTATGGATGGCCTCCTTGCTGTCCTCCCAAGCAGGGAGGAGGAAGAGAAGCTGCTAGCCTGAAGCTCCCTATATCCTGCTCCCCAGGGTGACTCACCTTTGGATGTGGTGTGTCTGTGTGTATTTTAGCTCCAACCACACTGTGATGACATCACAGTGGGGTAGTAAAATTTTTGACATCCCACCACTGAGTGGATCTAACACAAGATGTCTCAATCTTTTAAAACCGGGGTCCAGGTCATGCTCCCTCAGATAGCTTCCAGGCTGGGATGGCCATTTTGCCCTTCCTGCACCACATGACACTTCCAGGTGTGGTGAAGGCAGTGGGGGCCCACATCGGGCCATAGGTTGAGAATCCCTGATCTAACATATAGATAGGCAGCAAACATCACTCGACAGTGTCGATACAGACGTGCCCCTGCACACTTTCCTTACACCACGGGGGGCGACCCTCGTGGTGTACTGTGGGGACACAGTAACGCAGGTTCCCACCTAGGATGGCTGATTTAAGGGCATCCATCCCTCCCCCCCACCTGGCATCTGTATCTGTATTTGTATCTGTTTTTATCGGTTTTATCTGTTTTAATTGTTTTAAATTTTTATGAATTATTATGAACTTTTAAGGTTTTATATATTGTTATGACCATTACCTATGACGGTAATGTATGCTGTAAGCCGCCCAGAGTCGGGTCTTCCCGATTGGGGCGGGATACTAAATGCGAACAATAATAAATAATAATACATCTCAAGTGGCTAAACCTCAAAGAGGGACAGAGAGAGAGAGAAGAACGAGGGTCGTGGGGCGGGGGGGGAGCGCAAAGGACAACAGGGGGGTGGGAAGCCAAGTGGCAGGTGAGGGGGTCGCCGGCACCCACCCACCAGAAGAGGCGGCGGGGACTTGGGTAAACGGGTAGTAGTAGGACTCACCGGGCACCTGCTCGTCGGCCTCCCCCATGGCAGACTGGAGGGGGAGGTTCCCAGCAGCCGCGGGCGGCAAGGAGGCCGGAAGTAAACAAAAGCTCTGCCACTAGCAACGGCGGCCGGCCATAGAGAACGACTTCCGAGGCGGGGTAGAACGTCCGCTCTAAGTACCACTGAGAGGCTCTTGCGTGGGGAGAGGATTGTGGGTTGCTCAACCTTCGGGTCCCCCAGGTGTTCTTGGACTGCATTTCCCAGAAGCCCAAGTCACGGGCTTCTGGGAATTGAAGTCCCCCCCAAAAATCTGGCTATCAGAAAAGAAAAGAAAATCCCACAAGCACAGCAGCACTTTAAAGACTAACTGCTATTTTTTAGTGTTAGTTATATATATTATATATATATATATAATATATATATATTTATATATTTATATAATATAATATATGTTATATATATTATTATATTATATTATATTATAATATTATATATATTATATATATTATAATATATAATATAATATATATACTGTACAGTAATACCTCAGATAACATTAGTATCAAATAACACTAAAATCGCATAACATTAAGGAATCTGGGGGGAAGAATTGCATCAGATAACATTAAGATCCTATGGGATGCTTCGGATAACAACCGCTAAAGCCTGTGTGGTTACAATGTATCTCTATGGATCCCATAGGATTTTAACATGCATCAGATAACACTAAAAATCATATAACACCAAGACTTGTGGAACCAGGTTTTAGTGTTATCTGAGGTTTTACTGTATATATATTTATATATAGTTAGTCGTTAAAGTGGTGCAGTGTTTTTATTTTTTGTTTTCTGATGTGCCTGAACCACAGACTAACACGGCTACTATTCCATAAAAATTCAAAAGCATCTGGGCACCCAAAAGTTGAGAAACTAATAGTGAGTGAAGCTAATGGAAACCACCACCACCACCCCATGACAGTAGATAGGGCGAGCACAGAGTGAGCTATAAACATAACGGCAGTTTCCAACAGCATCTCTAGCTCAGCATCTCTAGCATCAACCAGTGCTGCTTTAAGTATGTCTCCTGTTCAGTGGTGGGATGTCAAATTTTTTACTACCCCACCATGATGTCATCACAGTGCGGGCGGAGCTAACATCATGATGTCATGACATCGTGGGCGGAGCCAAAGAAATAATAATAATAATAATAATAATAATAATAATAATAATAATAATAATAATAATAATAATAATAATAATAATAATAATAATAATAATAAGCGCGCGCGCACACACACACACACACACACTCCTCAACCCACCCACAACACAAGGACAGCAAGGAGGCCAGCAAGGAGGCCATGCATACGCGCCAAGCACTGTAGGCATGCATGCACACCAAGTGCTTGGCGTGCATGCGCAGTGGTGGAACCAGTGAAAAGGTAAGCCCCAAAGGTGGTTCCCCCCAAATGCTGCTACCGGTTCTCCGGGACGCTGGGAAAAGTTACTACTGGTTCTGGCGAACTGGTGAGAACCTGTTACATCCCATCACTGCGTCCTGTTTTAATTTGCGACAGGGCAGTGGAGAGGGTGAAAAGCAAAACCTAATCGGACCCCAAGGGCCAAGTGGAAGAGTACCCAAGCACCCCAAAATCCTTGTCCAAAATATACATCGATTATGCGGATGTACAAAACCTGCTGTCATCTATACAACAGTCTACATAATCCAGACTGCAAACTGTCGTACAACTAGGACGTTGGAAAATGTCAGAAGGGAAGGGGGGGGGGCGTTCTAAAAATCAAATTATATTTTCTGGGCATTATGTGATCAAGGTGGCTGGATAGCTCATTTGGAGAAGAACCAGCCTACGTAGACTTCCACAAGCTGCAGAGTGGGCCCAGAAGAAGGGAACGGCAAACCATTTCTATTTACTCTCTACTTAGAAAACCCTGGAAAGGTTCATCATAAGTCAGAATTCACTTGCTGTCACACAATGTGATTGAGATATTGCACTAAGTATGTAGGAAACTTGTCTTTTTTTAAAAAAAAATAAAATCGTTTTAAATATGGGTAGATGGGAAGTCTTTGATTTTTTTAAAAAATAAAAATCACAATATACAGAGAAAAACATCCTGTTGCTAGCCGCAATAGTAGGCTCGCTGAAACAATTGCTGAAGAGCAAAGCAAACCCCGAAAAGTGAGTGAGTAGATCTACTCTAGTCGGAACCTGCAACACGACCCTGGCTGTCGCCTTCTACGTCTCCCTCCTTCCCTCTGAATTCCGGATGATTAGGACAAAGAACAGTGGAAAACCCAACGCGAACAACTGGGAGACGTTTTCTTTCTCCTTTCCTGAGAACCCCACGTGTAGCTCTGCTGCAGCAAAAATGAACAATTCCAGGGCATTTTATTTATTTTATTTATTTAGATTTACTATCCCGCCCCAATCAGGCGAACCTGACTCTAGGCGGCTTACAGAAAATTCATAAATTAAAACCTTGAGGTTCGAAATTACTTTAAAAAATCAATTAAAAAAGAATTAAACAATGAATTTACAAAGATCTAAAAGATTTAAAAAGGTTAAAAAGTTTAAAAAGAATTTAAAAAGTTAAAAGAGTGAGGGAGGGGTGGCTGTCCCATCAGATCAGCCACCCAACATGGGACCCCATGTTCCTGGAGCCCCACACCTGCCCTGCCAGCCAGGTTTTTAGGCCCTTTCGAAAGGGCAGGAGCTCTGTCTGTAGACGTAACTCAGTTGGCAGGAGGTACCAAAGGGCCGGGGCGGCCACGGAGAAGGCCCTCCTTCTGGTGCTAGAGAGATAACTTTTAAAAGACTAATAACTTTTAAAAGACAAGGGTGGATTTTTTTAATCGCTAAAGTAATCTTCGTATTTGAAGCTTACATCATAATAACATTTAGGTGCCGAGAAGATTGTAACCGTTTTCAATCTCGGAACCCAGATAGACCTCAAAAGAGTTTTGCGATGGCACACTTCATCCTTCGCCTTGTCCATCCCTCTGTAAGAGACGAAACAGACCAGCGAAAAGCCTCTCGGCATTTTCAAAACTGACATGTTTTCTTCTCTTCCCAAAAGGTAAAGGTCTTCCTCGCTCGAAAGCGAGTCGTACCTGATTCTAGGGTTCAGTGCTCTTATCTGTTTCAAAGCCGAAGAGCCAGCGCTGCCTGCTTCTGCAGACGTTTCCGTGGTCATGTGGCAGGCATGACTAGACACCGGAGCGCACGGAACGCTGTTCACTTTCCCACCAAAGTGGTCCCTATTGATCTACTTGCAATTTCTTGCTTTCGAGCTGCTAGGTTGGCAGTTCCCAAAAACGCCCTCATAAAAGTAATTTCCTACTTTGACAAGGAGTTCCATTTGATCTCCTTTGGGATCCCTCCTGCCAGCTGCACACTTCTAATGACAATAACTTCACGTGTTGTATGGCCACCTTTCAACTTTTATCGTCTCTCCATTCTCCACATCCACCACTAACCCATCTGTTTTCCTTTCTTTCTAAATATCATGCTCACAAAAATGTTCTCTATGGTAAGAAATGCAACTCCTTAGTGAGTCTCTTCTTTGTGCTACAGATCTTCGAGCGCCTCTTACTGAAGGAGGGAAAGATCCATTTGGGAAGAAAGGAGCTCGTATCCAGGAAGCGGATCGGACCGGGATGGCTGCCTTTGTTTGGTGAAGAGTTTAGTAGATGTTGGATGATCCACGTCTGCATTTGATTTGTTGGAACAGCAGGGCTTATATTTATGTATATTTAAAAAGAGAAGGGGCGTGTCCAGGGGGCTTTCTCCCCCCCCCCTGGAAGTACCCATCCCATATTTGTTTATGTAGCCTGTTGTCACAAGGACCACATTGGGAAATGCGGATTACCCCAGCCCAGTTTGACTATCCCTAAACGCATTAGGTGGTTTTGGGGAAGCAACTCTTTCTCAATCCGAGATTTTCACCTTCCCTGCCGTGGGCAGCAGCATGGGAGTAAATAGGTTTCCTAGCAACAGCAAGTGTCAAAAAAGTATGTAGCATCTGTATGTAGTACTGCTCTGTCCCAGCTCCTGCCAACCTAGCACTTTGAAAGCAAGAAATTGCAAGTAGATAAATAGGGACCACTTTGGTGGGAAGGTAACAGCGTTCTGTGCACTCCGGTGTCTAGTCATGCCTGCCACATGACCATGGAAACGTCTGCAGAAGCAGACAGCGCTGGCTCTTCGGCTTAGAAACAGAGATGAGCACTGACCCCTAGAGTCGGATACGACTGGCTTTCGAGCAAGGGAAACCTTTACCTATCTGTATGTAGAACTGTAGCTGTTCAGTCGTTCCTTCCTAAATGGAGCCCTCTCTTCCAATATTAGAAAAAAAGATGTTGGGGGGGGGGGAGAGACCCTCAGGGCTGGTGATTTCATATTGCCATTGTATGGAGACTCCATTAATATTTTATCAATAGGACAAAAAAATTGTTAGACGACGACGACTCCCCCCTCATCCAGAACTACCTTTATACAGTACCTGTATGTCAGGGGCGTAGCTACCGCCATATCCGCCGTATCAATTATACGGGGGCCCCGGGGGCCCCCAACGTGCGTAAGCAAAACAAATCTTTACCCTTCCTAAGGGCCCCCAAACAAATTTTTATACGGGCCCCCGCCAAGGCATGCTACGGTTCTGCTGTATGTGCTGTAGGGCTGTTCCAAAATATTTTGCTTCCTAAGGCAAAGGACAAGGTGACAATCGGAGATCCAAGGAGGAACTTAGAATGCAATCAGATAACAATACTGTACTGGATTGTGATGGAAAGGGTTGTTTTGCCAAGTGCAATTTTAAAGCAGTCCTTCCTTGCACATACAAACCAGTCCCGACCACTCCACTCGAAACAAAGTGTAGCCCTGCACTGGGCCCAATAGTTGGATTCTGCACAGCACTGAGTCAAACTGGTTTGCAATCGCCTATACATTACAGTATCTGGCTTCTGAAAAATAGTCCAAATCAAACCAGGCTGTATATAGGCCATAAAGTTGAGCAAAATTGCTGCCTGATCACATGGTGTCTTCCATGAGATGAGATCTGAACAAGATACAGTAGTGTGGCGGTCCAGACCAATTTGAATGACCTATGCAGCAGCTCTGTCTTCCAAGGGAGGGAATAGTCCAGGAGAAACATCACTAGAATGCTACAGTTGCAGGTCCCCCCCCCCCCCATCTCCAATCTTGTCAGAGGCAGTAGCCTCACTTTACCTAAAGATAGGTATGGCATTGCACATTATCCAAAATAGTCTTTGCCTTCTGTGGGTGTGGAACAAATACATGTACTGCTCACCTATCACAGCCATGTTGTAACTGCTACCACATATATTGTGCTATACTGTACTGCATTGTCACAGAAAATAATCAGATGTTTGTTTTGCACAAAATTGTCCTCCTGTTTGCATGCACTGAGGTACTATGCCTAAGCAGTTCCATAGAATGAAAATGATAGTGATTTTTTAAATTAGTGCTGGTACCCTATTCATGTCATTTACTGAATTTTAATTTACGCTCAGTAGTTTGTTACACCCTAAAAGCATTTGTGTGAAGGGTAAGATAGAAAGAATAAAAAGTGTGCAAGTATAATGATGTTTCCTTACTGGCCAGAATCCTGTTATTTGTACCCAATGACATAAGAAAAACAGCTTAAATCACGGTGATGAACTGCCACAAGTCAAGAAGTCAAGGTTTATCTTCTTTGTATATATTAAGCCACATGACTGAAGTGCAACAAGAAATAACTAATTAGGTCAGGTGAAAGGAACTGCAGAATGAATTCACCAAAAGGTGCCTTCAATTTGGCAGCTTTACATCTGGCCTAGACACGGGAGAGGAAGAAGAACTAGCAGCAATTCACTGCTGATATTTGTGTTATTAGTTAGGTTTATGTTCCCGGGCATAACTAATCAGCTAGCCATCAAAATATTGTATGCTTGCTTCATTGATTTGCTGGGCTAGCAACATTTTGCATTTCACACTATCATGTGGATACCTGATTGTTTTTTCCTAACCCCGTAAAAATTAGAGATGGGAGCATGAAAATGTACATGAATTGAGTTTCTGTGTCACCATCTGTCTATGTGGAGAATCAGCATCACACATAATCAGCACATGCCCCTGCTCCCTCCACTCTGAGTAGCCAATTGACATTCTAATAAATGTCTAGCATGGGTCATATATATTGCATAATATTTTGTCCTTGTCTCTTGAGCCAATAATGCAACCTATAGGTTTTACACCTATCCTAACTAATGGCATTTATCCTTTGTGTTTGCATAAGGCAACATACCATAGTAGAAATAAACAGAACTCACAATTGCTAGAGATAACACTGTCACATGATAGTTTTACCTTTGCTCTTTCACTGAAATTGAGAACATTCTCAATTTTAACTAGCATTAGCTGGGTAGCCTTTCTTTGCCAAATACATTTTAGCATTAAGCAAAGATGCTGTTTAATTGTAGGTCCCTGCTCAATCCAGGGAAGATGAACAAAATAAGCAAACATCTGATGCAGTATATTCGGTAAGTGTTCAGTCTAAATATTCGATGACAACAGAACTAGGTTGGAAATTGTTGGGTTTGAAGCTGCTACAAGATTTCTAAGATAGGTCAGTAATGTCCCTTTTTCTATTGCTTAGCAGCATTTATTCATCAACTGGGAAGGAAAGGGAAATACTTATGCTGTTGATATATCACAGGCATTGATTTACAGATCTCTGATAATTGTATGTACTGGAAATGATTTTGCATGAACGTTTCAGATAAATGAAACTGCCCTATTATTTGCTAGTGGATTTGATTCTCCTCCACCCACCCATCCCCCTTTTTTGTGTGGAAGAGAAATGTTGGATGAATGTAAAAAAATATCGTGTTTGAGTGCAGTACTCATTTTCTTAATAATTTTTCCACAGTGTCCTGTAGAAAAGTGAAAACATATAGTTTTAATAGAAATATATGGAAAATATGTTTAGATACCTATCAGCACATTAATATGTGAACATCTGTCATTATAATAGGTGGTTTGGATTGTTGGTTAGTAGGATTGGTGATAGATTTTTTTCAGTACATACTGTACAAGTAATACCTCGGATAACGCTAAGACTTGGTTCCACAAGTCTTGGTGTTATCCGATTTTAGTGTTATCCGATCCATGTTAAAATCCTATGGGATGGATCGGATAACGTTAAAGCTCCATAGAGATACTTTGTAACTGCACAGGCTTTAGTGGTTGTTATCCGATCCATCCCATAAGACTTTAACGTTATTCGATCCAATTCTCCTCCCCAGATTACTTAACGTTATGTGATTTTACCGTAAACGTTATCCGAGGTATTACTGTATATATATTTCAGTCTGCATTGGGAGGACAAAATCCCCAGGTGTTTTTCTAATATTGCAGTTGGCAACTTGTGTGGAATCATAGCAAATGGAAATTGGGATACTGAATGTCAAACAGAGGCGGAATCCGTGTACACCTAGTGCCATCTTCCACTACCACCCCAGTAGTGGTGGCTTAAAGTGGAATTATTTACATTTTCGCATATCAGCTATTTTCACACATGAGAAAAAGGAAAGAGAAACTCTTGTGCAGACAGCAGCGGACAACTTCAACAGATCCATGGGCCAGTTTGCTGCCTTTGAGTCTTCTGGGGTCCCACAGCCTGCCAAGAAATATTAAAGAAGGGGCAAGATTTAGAAATTGTGAAAAATCAATTACTACTTGAGAGTATTAAACAGTATGTGGTGGGGAATCTGTTGCGGGCCATTTCAAAAATAAATGGCAGCTATTGAAGGCTTCTAGAAGCAGCAATATACCTTTTTTTTAAAGGGAAAGTAGAGGGGCTTTGGAAGTCTGAGCACCACACAAAAAGAGAGAGAATGCTTTAAGTGGTCCCAAGACCCCACTTTGTCCATCTGTGGAAAAGAAAATGGGTTGAGTTTGTCCTTAATAACAGCCAGGCAACTTGAAATCCCTTAGATTTATCCCATGTGAGTTATTGTATGGGAAAACATAGAAAAGTGTGTTTTAATTCCTAGATAATTGCTCAGTGTCTTGATGAAAAATTCATTTTTCTCTTTCTTAGCTGTTCTTTTCAGTTCTATTATCAAAACAAAGAACATTATGTCTTTGAATCAGTTAAACAAGTGTCACGTTCTCACTGTCCACTGTTAGGTTTGTTGATGAGGATCCAAAAACCCTGAAATATGGAAGAGACAAACCATGATCAAAAGCCTCATAATCTTTGTTCAGAGAAGACTACAGAATGCTTTTTAATGGGAAGAGGCCATTGTGGCTTAATAGTTAAGATGCTGATGTTGACGACCAGAAGAGTGGCAGTTTAGCAGTCCAAGACCTGAGTGGTGCACAATGGTGTGAGTGCCTGTTGTCTGTCCCAGCTTCTGCTAACCAACAATTCAAAAGGAAGAAATTGCAAGTGCATAAATAGGTACTGCTTTGGCAGGAAAGGTAACAGCATTCCATGTGCTTAGGCTTCTAGTTATGCCTGCCACTTGACCATGGAAATGTCTGCAGATGCAGACAATGTGGGCTTTTTGGCTGTAAATGGAGATGAGTGCCACACCCTAAAGTCAGATACAACTAGCTTTCAAGCAAGGGAGACCTTTATCTATGCTTCTTAATGAATGTGATATTTTGGCATGAATTTCCAGGTTGCTGTGATACTGGTAGTCTGATGCATTCAGATAATGAGATCTTGACCTATTCCAAGGCTAGGCACCCTCCCTTCTCATTTCTTAAATGTTTTGACTGGCAAATCTCAATAGCTTTTTTATTAGCAGTATCCTCACTACAACCTCTCTATCTTCCCGGACCTTTTCTTCTCAGAGTTGACTCGTTGGCAAAACTGGCAGATGAATTTTTACTTCAGCCCTGGCAATAGGGGAACATCCGTCACCATCTTTGAGGGCAGCAGGCTAAGCAAATGGGTGAAGAACAGCCTGTGTGTCATACAATGTTCTGTCCTCCTACACCTCACTGACTATTGCCACTCCCAATCCCATTCTTGAATATCCTCCAAAAAAAATTCCTCACTTCCATCCAGTCACAACTGAATTTACGTACAGGGGTACTGCAACTCAACATTTATTAATTCTAAAGGCTGTAGTCTTAATTCTGACCTTTTGTTTTCCTTTTGTCATTTTCCTTGAAGCTGTAGCCATGGGGAACCCACTAAATATCCAGTTCACTTGAAAGGAAGTGACCTTCTAACCCTACAAAATTATGCACCGGATGATATTAAATATTTGATTTGGGTGGCATCAGATTTGAAACAAAGAATCAAACACAAAGGAGAGGTACATAACATTTTTGTGTCAGATTTTCTTACAGTCACATCTCTGCCTTCCTACCTACTATACAGTTTTGTGTGGCTTCAACCGTAGAAGCATTTATTTCAAATTATTGCTTATAAAAATCTATCTCTAAGGTCCCATATACTAAGTCTAAGATGTAACTGAAGTTACTTGGAAGTAACTAGCACAGTATTCATTAGGTTGCTGTGTCTGAGTATCTTACTATTCATTTTTAATTTTGAATATAATTTCTTTTTTATAATGTGATTGCAGACTGAAAATGAAAATATGCTGCATCTTTCCATTCTCCAGGCATGACTCATATGATATAATTTACAAACTTTCTTTTTAAAAAATTCTCATATTATGGGCATGTTCATTTCCTTTCTGTCTTTCAGCATTTGCCATTGCTACAAGGAAAATCTTTAGCAATGATTTTTGAGAAAAGGAGCACAAGGACCAGGTTATCTACAGAGACAGGTGAGAGCAAGTAGAAAATGCACTGTCATAAATATTTTTTCTTTTGGCATATGATGAAATGGTCTGCAATCCATAAAATTATATGCTAGAGAAATGTTTGAAGTAGTAACTTTGTTAATCTGTGCAAGCATATCTGAGATTAAACAAAACAAAACAGAAAAAGAAGTTGTGGCACCTTAAAGACTAACTCCTGTATTTAAATGTGAGATTTTGTGGATCAAGTCCACTTCATCAGCCATAAGAGTGAGGTCTCATGGCATTAATTTATTATGGTTATGACAATGGCGCCATTGCTGGTGTGAATTAAGCTACTTATCCAACCACATTCTGGTATACATCAGGAATAAGGATGTGAATCTCACAGCTGCTTAATCTCTGATAGAGACACAGAGAAGGAAAACTATTTTCTTATAACAACTTGATTTCTCTGTGTGAGATTCTTTTTCTCTAAAAATCTCGGGCTAAATCTTGGGATGTCTTTGGACATTTCATGGCCATTTTTTTCTGGAAGAAATGCCATACGTGAGTAGGATTACTTTCCTTCCTGCACAGAATATCATCTTTCCTGTGCAGGATTTGCCTGGAAAGGGCAGAAGAATATGTTCTTGTGCAGAATGGTGTCTTTTCTGGTCAGGATGCATAAGACGAGATGTTTAGCTCTACAGAATGTGTTGGGTTTCTGTTCAAATGAAATTAAAGGGAAAACCAGCCTGGGTTTTTTGTTTTGGTGAGAAGTCTAATTTTCTGGTAACAATTCACCACTTTTAACAGGTGTGCAGGAGCAGAAAAATATTTCGCCTCAAACTGTCCCCATGGCTGTACAGTAATACCTCGGATAATGCTAAGACTTGGTTCTACAAGTCTTAGTGTTATCCAATTTTTAGTGTTATCCGATCCATGTTAAAATCCTATGGGATGCATCGGATAACATTAAAGCTCCATAGAGATACATTGTAACCGCACAGGCTTTAGCGGTTGTTATCCGACCCATCCCATAGGACCTTAACGTTATTCAATCCAATTCTCCTCCCCAGATTACTTAACGTTATGCGATTTTAGCGTTATCCAAGGTAAACGTTAACCGAGGTATTACTGTACCACACTATGCTAATGAAGGCGGAGTCTGTAGATATCAATTTACCTGCCCTTTGGAATATAATACGGAGATTGCATACATGGCTAGCCATCCTAAGGTTTATATCTCTTTTAGGATTTGCTCTCCTTGGAGGACATCCATGTTTTCTTACCCTACAAGATATCCACCTGGGTATTAATGAAAGCGTCACCGACACAGCACGGTTTGTAATAGTCAGAAGAGTAGCGTGCCTTGGCGGGGCTCCGTATAAAAATTTGTTTGGGGGCCCTTAGGAAGGGTAAAGATTTGTTTTGCTTACGCATGTTGGGGGCCCCCGTGGCCCGGGGGCCCCGTATAATTGATACGGCAGATACGGCGGTAGCTACGCCTCTGGTAATAGTTCCTGTCACCATTCCGTTTCCTTTGTTTTTATATGATGAAAAGACTAACATTGCTTGAATTCCTCAGCATTGAAACTGGAGGGGTTAACAAAGTTTGTATCATAAGGTTATTGAATCTGTTACGGAGATACATTTGCATGTTTTGCTTATTGATAGACTCACAGATCACAGTTCAGAGAAAAGCTGTTCCTGGCTATTTATGGTTGAAGTTGTATGCGGACCGTGTTCATTGGCTGGGAGCTGGAACATCACTAATTCTACATACTATAATTTTAAAATAATAAAAATATCAGATTTACTAAAACAGGGAGCAAATGGCAGTGTTGAAGTTATTGGTCAGTATATCCACCCGTTGCCCCGAACAAAACAGAGCCAGGCAAGCTCCAGGTGCATAAGGAAACAAGCAGAACCTCAACATGGTCTTGACTGCATGCAGTATATTTATGCGCTTGTCTATTTGCAGTCCTTAATGAAATTAAAGTCTGTCATTTAAATAACAACAACAATAAAAGTAAAGTCTGCTTAGAAAAGACTTGTTGATTTTATTTGCATGTTTTTAAAGTCCATTGTGAAGTGGTAGAGTTCATGCTCAGGAACTGAAAAGACAGAAGTGCTTCTACGAAGGTATGTCTGTGGTAGTTTAGTGGTTAAGACGCTGAACTTAACGACTGGAAGGTTGGCAGGTCAGTAGTTCTAGACTCGAGTGCTGCACAATGGAGTGAGCTCCTGTCTCTGTCCCAGCTCCTGCCAACCGAGCAGTTCGAAAGCAAGAAATTGCAAGTAGATTAATATGTACCACTTCAGTGGGAAAGTAAACAGCATTCTATGCATTCCGATGTCTAGTCATGTCTGCTACATGTCCACGGAAATGTCTGCAAATGCAGACAGCGCTGGCTCTTTGGCTACAGAGATGAGCACCGAACCCTAGAATCAGATATGACTGGCTTTTGAGCAAGCACAACCTTTACCTACTATGAAGGCAGGTTGGATCACACACATTTGTCTGGGTTCAAACCTTTAGAGGAAGGAAAGGAGAGAGTGACAGGCAGTAAATGCAGCCTTCCTTTCTTTCAAGATATGACAGCAGGACAATGAATTTAGGGAAATTTGTCTTACAGTGGGATTTTGGCATTATCTTGCCCCCTTCCTTTTCTCCACCAACCATCACTTTGCACTGAGCTTTTAAAAGGTTATTTGCAGACCCTTTCAAAACAGGGAAGGTAGCTAACAAGGAAAACTATAAGAGGCAGTATTCAACTAAAACTTACTGTGACAAGAATAAATCTTCTTTACTGCACAGGAAGTAGCAAGGCCAGTCTTGAGTGGCCTTGTATTCATGTTTTGTACAAATTAAAAATTGGTCCACTGTGCTCTGTAGTAAAAATTAAACAGGTTGAATTTCAAGGGGCAGAAGAATAATTATTGCTTGCTTTGCACCTAAATCCATTTAGTTTCTATTGTTTATTTAATTGATATTTTGATGCCACTGGCTCACATGAGTGTGAGTTGTTTCTCAGTCATTTTAATTAGTTAACTTGTCTTTAAAATACATCACATTTAAACTTGTTCAGGCACTGTAAATTATCTGAGCAGAAGGACTGAAAAAGGCCCCACTAAATTGCATTACTTTTAGTGATATATTGAAAAGGCTTCATATTTATTTTGCTTTCTTTAGGGTATTATCAACCATGACAGATGCAATCTTGGCACGAGTCTTCAAGCATACTGATCTAGAGGTATTGGCACAAGCGGCCACAATCCCAGTGATAAATGGACTGTCAGATTCTTACCATCCTCTCCAGATTTTAGCTGATTACCTTACACTTCAGGTAATGTAATCCTCTTCCCTGATTTATAATGTAGCATTAAGTGAACTGCATTTCCAAAAATGTAGATATAAATGTTAACTAGTTGAGACGTGAAAGCCACCTAGATATCTATCTAGCACACACAAATTTTAAACACATAAAAATACACACTAAAAATAAATACACATTAAATACATATTAAATAGACATAAAAACACATAAAAATACAAATTAAATACACATAAAACACATAAAAATACACATTAAAAATAAATACACATTAAAATAAACCACCCACCCTGCCCCTAAAGGTGAGTCACTTACCCTGGGGAGCAGGCTATAGGGAGCTTTAGGCTAGCAGCTTCTCTTCCTCCTCCCCCCTTGAGAGGACAGCAAGGAGGCCGTGCATGCGCGCCAAGCATTGTAAGCATGCATGCACACCAAGCGCTTGGTGTGCATGCGCAGTGGGGGAACCGGTGAAAAGGTAAGCCCCTGAGGTGGTTTCCCCCAAAAGCCGGTACTGGTTCTCCGGAACACAGGTACAACCCTGGGGGAGGACCCAACCAATACTCTATGGTAGGCAGTGAGGGATAGAATGGCAGCAGTGACAGCTGACATACTGGTGCAGACAGACACATGCCCCCTCCCCAGATTCAGGCAGGAAAGGCAAAAAAAAATGCTCCATGGATGGAGCCTCCACAGATGGAGCCCAAAGTCCAGGGAGGAGGCGTGTCATGTGTGTCTGCACCAGCTCATGTCAGGTTCCTCTGCTGCTGCTCTCTATGCCTTATTTTACTGACCCCGGAAGGATGGAAGGCTGAGTTAACCTTGAACCCCAACCAGGATCAAACTCACAACTTTTTGGTTACAGTACAGTGGTTTAACCACTGTGCTACTAGGGCTCTCATTAGACCTGCTTTTTATTTTCTATGAATTGTCTTCAGTGTGAACATAGGGCTCTGAGTTATTCCTGGAAATATAAATGCTGCCAAAAGCCAGTATTTGAGAAGACACTTCCGTTGTTCATCTGTTATATGTCTGCTTTAGGAAAAATCCATATACTGTACTCGGCAAAAATCAAATTTGCTACACCAAGTATGTAGCCATTTATCTGACAAGATGAATCAGCCAACTTAAAATCTGACGGAGCATTCTTCAAAGCACGCGAAGGAGAAACAAAAGTATTTATGCAGGAAACTTAACATGTCATGGGAGCAGTAAAAGGATCCTAAGTGGTGCTTTCCTTAAATGTGTACTCTGTGGTTGTTTGCTTTTCTGCTATAAATATTGCCCATGTCCTGACAAAGAAAAGCAACACAATAATGGGGGAGCAAAGTTTGCGGATTAAAATCTCTGTGAAGCTGGTATTCTGTTAGCTGTCATGAGCTACTTGGAAAGATATAACATCTTGAGTCTTAATACAAAAAGTCATGATTTCATTAGAAAGTAAAATGAAAAAAAATATTTCTAACTTTTTTTTTGTCTGACAGTTCCTCCTGCGTATAACCTCGTTTGCCATTTATAATATCAAGAAGAGCTGGCAGGTTTTCAGTCATCACAAATAAGTCACTGTTCTTATGTAACATCCCATCACCTGTTAGCTGTGTTAGCGCTTATCCCCTATGAGACAGCAGCTTAGAGAGCTACAGTATTTCATTCTGTCATAGCTTCTGTAGTTAAAGGAAGGATGGACAAAAAGATGGAATTTAATATGCAGGTTATTATTGTTTTAATTAAGGGCAATTATAATATGTTCTTCAAGAAAGCATTCTAAAATGTCATAATATGTTATCTAGACATTCTTATATTACTTAAAACAGAGCTATTGGGTTACTTCGCACATTGTGTAGTAAAAAGTGCAAAGAGAACCAAGGAATGATTTTTTAAAAACCATGAAAAATCCAATCTTGATCATTCAGCACCAATGGCTTTCTGCAGATTTCCCAATCATATACCTCCAGAATTGTAAGAAGAGGTCTAGGAATATGTTCTAAAAAGCAAGTTGCAAAATAGGATGTGGCAGATTGTTTATTTGATATAAAGGCAACACTGATGTTTTTGATCACAGACAAGTAGAAAGCATCAAGGGACTCAGTCACTTGGTCTCTCTCTCTCTCTGTCTCACTAACTCACTCGACTGTCTGGCCAGGTTATCCTGCTATGGTAAATAGACCAAACTACCAGCGACTCAATGCCAAGTGTCAGGTGGCGGTTAACTAACCTGACAACCCTGAGGACTAATTTAATTGGGTGTTGAAGTCCACAGGAAAGGGTGATGTTCTCCAAGTGGATTAAATCCCACTTGAATTCATCTTGATGAAGGGCAGCAACTTCATCAATAATGGCTTAGGTCCGAGGAGGACTTGGGTGCCAAAAGGACTCAGGACCAGAAAGTGACTCATGGAGCTGGATCGGTGGTACAGGGGTTATGCTGCGATGCAGAAGGCAGATGAAGGGCCACTGTATTATATTCTCAGGACAGTTTTCATGGTATGGGTATACAGAAAGAGCCTCCTTGAAAATAGTGGTATTTTTGAACCACAATCAACTGTTCCCTCGTAATGGTAACCTTGTGTTGCTGGCCACACAAAAGGTGGCTTCATTTTGGCAGTTTCACGTCTGGCCTAGACACAGAAGAAGAAAAACTCTCTCTTTTCCTTTTCCCTTTCTCTTTCTCTCTTTCTCTTTCTCTCTCTCTCTCTCTCTCTCTCTCTCTCTCTCTCTCACACACACACACACACACACACACACACACACACACACACACACACACAGAGAGAGAGAAGAATCATATGCTTATAAAGATAAGGAACAGGTGAAATCAGTTATATTGTTGAGCTGGATAGCTCTGTCAGTTAGGTATCTGGCTGCAGAATCAGAGTTTGGGAATTTGATTCCCAACTGTGTCTCCATGGAGAAAAGCCAGCCTGTGTGGCAAGTTGCAGTGTGCCTCGAGAAGAAGAAAATGATAAACCACTTCTGTATATTCTCTACCTGGAAAATCCAGAAAAGGGTCATCATAAGTCAGAAATGACTTGACAAAAAATAGTCATTAAGTTATTACTTTACTTTACTTTACTACTCATATTTGCTATCCCGCCCCAATCAGGGAAACCCGACTCTGGGCGGCTTACAGCATAGGATAAAAACATATCAATATTTAAAAATTTTAAAAATTCATAAAAATTCATAAAAATTAAAACAGTATTGAAGGTATGGTCAGAGAGGGTGGATTACCTCTAGATTAGCCACCCCACATGGGACCCCACATTCTTGGATCCCCACACATGTCCTGGCAGCCAGGTTTTTAAGCTCTTCCGGAAGGGCAGGAGCTCTGTCTGCAGGCGCAGCTCAGTTGGGAGAAGGTTCCAAAGGGCCGGGGCGAACACAGAGAAGGCTCTCTTCCTAGTGCTAGTGAGGCGAGCCTCCCTAGCTGATGGAATAACAAGAGAGCCCCTCCGGTCCGTCCTAGTGGGACGGACAGACGTTCTTAGGGGACGCGGTCTCTTAGGTATCCTGGCCCACTACCATATAGGGCTTTAAAGGTAAAGTTATAGTACAATTTCAGTGAATGTTACCATTTCAAAAAACAAGAGGAGAGGGCAATATCCTCCTGTACAATCAGTTACTCTTGGCTGCAGCAATAACACTGTAACCAAGCATACTGTAGTACAGTTTTAACACTGCAGCAATTACAAATTGCTGTTCTGTGCAATAGGAGTTACGTAGGCGGATTTGGATAATGTGAAGGTGCCTATTGCTTGCCAGGCAGGTAACAGACACCTCACCAGAATCTGTGTTCATGACTTCTGTTGCATGTATAGTAATTTAGACAGGACAGTGGCTTTTTAAATTATACTGGTAGTGTAAAGTTAAAACCTGAAGTTGTTTTTAACGTTGTGAGACAATGAAGAGAGATTTGGATTGGAAACTTATGGAATATTCCTTGCTGCCAAAGTCCTAGACAATATTTAATGCTCTTCAAAGTTCACAAGATCTAAGAACTGCTGTCATGAGGCTGTGGCTGCAACCTGGATCAGCCATTGTCTTCTCATCTTTTGATTATCATCTTTAAAGATCAGAGTTTCTGTGTTCTTTTTAAAATAGGAACACTATGGGTCTCTGAAAGGATTGACTCTCAGCTGGATAGGTGATGGCAATAATATCCTGAACTCTATTATGATGACTGCGGCTAAATTTGGGATGGATTTGCAGATAGCTACTCCAAAGGTAAGAAAAATTTGTAGCTGAAAAGAGAGGAATGTAATAAAGTTCTTTGTTCCATGACTTACAGTAGAACAAAAATATATATAACAACATAGAATGTGCATTTCCAAAGCTAATTTTAAGATTTTGTTTATTACATTCTTCATCTCAAGGAAGGTATTATACTGTGCCATCTGTATTCTAACTTCTGTTGCATGGCTATCATCCTACTATTCAATCAACCAAATCCCAAGGATCTCGTTTCTGTAACATTTCTTAGTTACTTGCATTTTGTTTTATAGGGGCTTAAGCCAGTTTATTTAGCTCCTGAATTATTGAACATATTCGTGACTGAGATTATTTTGCATTTGAGAAGGTCATGGACAGTATTGAAGCCCTCTGTTAATTTATTCCCTCCTTATAAGCATCTCTTTGCTTCAGGAAGATTAATTCCAGCTTTAGAAATATTCTTTATGAATTTGTTCTGGCACTATTCTGTAGCTTTCAGAGCTGGTAGCCCTTATTATGTCTTATCATAGCCAATTCCCTAATTTTAACTATTTATTATGTGTAGAAGAATCGGGAGGGGGGGAGCACTGAAGACAAACGGCACAACTGAGCGAGAAAACTCTTTCTGAAAGTGCCCATGTTTTATTGTTCAGCAACACCCTAAGCATTTCTTCAGACAACAACAGAGTACTGTATACCAAAGATATGTCAGTTGTCCATAACAAGGAAGCAGCATTACTGGGAGTAGACTTTAGGCACTGATTAATAACCCATATAAGAACTTTAAGAAATATAGCGCTCTCTTGGTTTTGCTGTGTGAAGAACAAGTATTTTGTAGCTAGTCTATCTGCAAGACTACTTAATGTTCACTCAACTTTTGTAGCAAGAATGAATAATACCATGGTGTTTCCCTCCTTTTTATAGGGTTTTGAACCAGATCCTCTGATCACCAAAGTAGCTGAAGAGTATTCCAGAAAGGTATGTGTATAAGATTTGAAAATGAGATGTCTTTGGTGTTCCATATGAACTCCACTCATTTTCTCTTCTTTATTCATATTAGTACGACACAAAATTGTTCCTTTCCACTGACCCTTTGGAAGCTGCCAAAGGAGCCAACGTTTTAATCACAGACACCTGGGTAAGCATGGGGCAGGAAGAAGAAAAACAAAAGAGATTGGGAGCTTTCCAAGGTTACCAGATCACAATGCAGGTAATATGAAAAGCTTTTTTTTTTAATTCCAACAAAAACTTTCAAAAATATATTAGGCCTTCTCTATGTTGTCATTACCACTGGAAAACCATGATACCTGTATATAGGAACAAGAAATAGGAGATATGTCTAGTTATTATAGCATGCTGTAACATTGACCATGCACTCCAGTGTTGAGGCATGTCCACAGAAATATCTGTAGATGCAGACAGCACTGGCTTTTTGGCTATAAACAGAGACGATCACTGAACCCTAGAGTCGGATACAACTGGCTTTCGAGCAAGGGTGAGCTTTACTTTTACCAATGACTATAGCCACTCTGAAGTAACTGTTGATAGCAATGGAATACTATAGCAATATTTAATTCCTTGCTAAATGCAGAAGGAATCCTTTCTGTCTTCCTGAAATACTGATGTGAAAATGTAGAACAATGCATCTTTGCCCTTGGAAAATGCAGAAATTAAATGAATAAGCATGCACTCATAATTTTTTGGGAACAGCATTGAATAAGCAACTGCCAATGAATAAAATGGAGTTATTACGCTTTTGGGTCAATTCATTATGGATTGAACCCAGAGGTAGAGAAGCAGAACTCTGAAGCTCTCCTGTTTACTGCCTCCCAATTCAATTATCAAGCTGTTCCCAAGGGTCAGGAATGGAATGAGAGAGACCACAGCAGACGGCAGCAGTAGAGAATATAGTGGAACTTGTGGTAGAAATGGAAAGTTCCTTTCCATTCTTGCAAGACATGTTTTGGTCCACATCTTTTTGTGTTCCCTGCTTGTATTTCAGCATTGTGTACATCCTATAACTAAATAATGATTTATTTATTGCACATGCAATAGGTTCATTGCTAGTCATTTGAAATATGCAAAAATAATTCCTGAATGGGAACACTCACCAACGTGACAGCACTAATTTTTCTCCTCCTGGTTCTCTCCTAAAAAGGAACTATTTGCAAACTAGTATTATAAGGTATTACAAGGTATTCCCAATGGTCATGGAGGTGGAAGAGGCCATGCCAGATGGACTGGCTGTGAAAGTGTACCTTTCCTTGTCCATATCCTCAAGGCTGTGGCAGTCCATTGCAGTCCCGGTGTTAAATCCTGCATGTCACACTTCATGTGTGCTATGGGTGATGGCTCTGAAATCATAGTGTGTGGGTCACTTCATGGCAAGATGGGATCCACCTTAAACAAATTCACACCAGTGACATTTTTCCTACTTTGGGGGGGGGGGGGAATGTATTCTTTGATACAAGTCGAGTAGTACTATAAGGTACTATAAACAAAAATATGTCATATTTCAGGTAGAAGGCATAATATGGAGGGTACTTAGTTCCTAGCATGGTTGAGGAGCATCTCTGAGTTACTTATGTTTCCCCTACCATCCAAACCAGCAGATGGACATTACAAAAGAATGAACTGCCTCAAAGAAGTGTATTGTCTCCAACATGATATAATATTGTTGGCTGGCAGTCATACTCGAGTATACATTTTCCCTGGACATCATTTTCAGGAAAATGCCACTGGCGTGAATTTCTTTAAGGTGGATTGCGGCTTGCCATGAAGTGACCCACACACTGTGATCATGGAGCCATCTCCTGCAGCATGTATGAAATGAGACATGAAGGATTCAACACCGGGACTGCAATGGAGTGCTACAACCTTGAGGATATTAACAAGGTGCACCTTCACAGCCAGCTTATCTGGAATGGCCTCTTCCGCCTCCATAACCGTTGGAAATCAGAATAGTGAAGTGGTTCCTCTTCCGATCTTTTTGCCATTAGGCCCAATGTGATGATTTCCAGTGGCAATTCCTCCACTGAGGGGACCATCACCCCACCTAAAGGGGTTCATTTGCCCATAGCCGTTGGCTCCTCTAGGAAGTCAGGTTATTTGCCACTCCCCAACACTCGGTGTTGAGTCACTGGCTGTATGGTCTACTCCATTACCGTAGCAGGATGTCCAACCAGACTTAAACTAGATATATAGTTTAGGTGTACAGTAATACTTCAGATAACGCTAAGGCTTGGTTCCACAAGTCTTGGTGTTATCCGATTTTTAGTGTTATCTGAAGCATGTTAAAATCCTATGGGATGGATCGGATAACGTTAAAGCTCCACAGAGATACATTGTAACCGCACAGGCTTTAGCGGTTATCTGATCCATCCCATAGGACCTTAACATTATTTGATCCAATTCTCCTCCCCAGATTACTTAACGTTCCGTGATTTTAGCGTTATCCGAGGTAAACATTATCTGAGGTATTACTGTATATATACTAACACACACACACACAAAGTATATATATAAACTAAACTTTTAATGGGGGTTTTAATGGTTTTTAAAATGTGATTGGTTTTATTTTCTGTGAGCCGCCCAGAGTCTTTGGAGTTGGGCAGCAATAGAAATCAGAAAAATAAATACATAAATAAACAAATGGTTTATTTACTAACAAGTGGTTGAGAGATTAATGGAATTCATTCAGATTAATGGAATTCATTCTTTTGTAAAAAGAATAAAAGGAATGTTGATGATAAATTTCACTTTTTAGCACAGAGATGGAAATTACAGTAAAAGTGGAACTGTGTGAAACCTAAACCTTAGAATGGAGACTTCAGTGAAGCAGAGACTACATTTATATTTTAGATTTTTTTTTAAAAAAAATGTAAGACCACTTGTCTGATATCCCAACCCATTCTCTAATTGGATTTTTTGGTAGAGGTTTCCAATGTTCATGTTGAGTTGAGTTTTACTATTGTATCAAATAGTCTGTAGAACCCTTTTGTGCCTTGTTCTTACTTTGCTGCTATATGTGATCTTTTGCCTTTGAACGACACTGATGTACCGGTAGTTGTTGTAAGTAACTAAAAAAATCTAAACAAAGCTCACATTCATGTACAAGGGCATATTGAAAAGTCTTTGCATCTATTTTTGTAATGCTCCCAAATACAAATAATATATGAAAATAGTGAAGAATAAGTATGACATTTTGATTATGTAGAGATGTTTCTGATTATATTTTGGAGAATAAAAAATAAATTTTTTTTTTTTTCACACTTGCTAACCCGCCCCAATCGGGCAAGCCCGACTCTGGGCGGCTTACAGCACAGAATAAAACACATCAATATAAAAATTTAAAATTCATAAACTAAAAACAGCATCTGGGGGTGTCGTCAAGGGTAGTATCCCTAGACTAACCACCCCACATGGGATCCCCCATCCCTGGAACCCCACACTTGTCCTGCCAGCCAGGTCTTTAAGTTCTTCCGGAAGGACAGGAGCTCTGTCTGCATGCGCAGCTCAGTTGGAAGGAGGTTCCAGAGGGCCGGGGCGAACACAGAAAAGGCCCTCTTCCTGGTGCTAGCGAGGCGAGCCTCCCTAGCCGATGGAACAACAAGAGAGCCCCTCCGGTCCGCCCTGGTGGGACGGACAGATGTTCTTAGGGTGACGCGGTCTCTTAGGTATCCTGGCCCACTACCATATAGGGCTTTAAAGGTAATAACCAGCACCTTGAATTGCACCCGGAGACAAACTGGCAACCAATGCAGCTCCCGAAGCAGTGGCGAGGCCCGAGCATAACGCCCGCATCCCATCACTACCCGGGCTGCCGCATTTTGGACCAGCTGCAGTCTCCGAATGGTCACCAAGGGCAGCCCCATGTAGAGCGCATTACAGTAATCAAGTCTGGAGGTGACCAAAGCGTGCATGACCATAAGCAAGGCGTCCCGGTCTAGGAGCGGGCGTAACTGGCGTATTACACGAAGTTGTGCAAAAGCCCTCCTGGCCACGGCTGCCACCTGCTCATTGAACAGTAGCCGTGAGTCCAGGAGGACCCCCAGATTACGCACCGGGTCTGTTTGGGGCAAAACTGCCCCATCCAGAACCAAAGCTGGTAACTCCCGTGTTAGCACAGGGCCCCTTACCCATAGCCACTCAGTCTTGCCGGGATTCAGCTGTAGCCCGTTTTCCCCCATCCAGACCTTAACAGCCTCCAGGCACCTGGAAAGGACTTCCACTGCACCGCCTGGGTCCCCACGGGCTGAGATGTACAACTGGGTATCATCAGCATACTGATGATACCTTACCCCGTGGGAACGGATGATCTCACCCAGCGGCTTCATATAGATGTTAAATAGGAGAGGAGAAAGTACCGAGCCCTGAGGCACCCCATACTGCAGGGGCCTAGGGCTGGACATCTCCTTCTCCAGGCACACCGACTGGGTCCTGTCCCTCAGGAATGAGGAAAACCAGGACAACACTGTGTCCTGGATCCCCAAGCCCCGGAGCCTTCCCAGAAGGATGCCATGATCGACAGTGTCAAAAGCCGCTGAGAGGTCGAGGAGAGCAAGGACAGACGGTTCCCCTCCGTCCCGCTCTCTCCAGAGATCATCCACCAGTGCGACTAGTGCAGTTTCGGTGCCATATCCGGGCCTGAATCCTGACTGAAACGGGTCCAGATAATCCGCTTCATCCAGGACATCCCGTAACTGCTGCGCCACAGCTTTCTCCAGGACCTTACCTAAAAAAGGTAGGTTAGACACTGGACGGTAGTTGGAAATTACCATAGGGTCGAGGGACGGCTTTTTTAAGAGGGGGAGCACTAAAGCGTGTTTAAATGGTGCTGGGAAATGCCCCTCTTTTAATGAAGCATTAATAATCGCCTCGACCCAGCCACCTGCCACAGTCTTGGCAGCTTTAACTAACCAGGCAGGGCATGGGTCCAGTGCACAGGTCGTGGCGCGAACAGATACAAGAAGCCTGTCCACTTCCTCAGGGCCAACTGGCTCGAACTGATCCCAGATAACATGGCTAGACTGTGCCTTGGTCAACCCCAGTTCGGTACCTTCCACGCCGGGATTAAACTTCGAGCGGATCTGAGCGACTTTCCCCGCTAGATAATCCGCAAAAGCATCAGCAGATCCCTGCCAGCCAGGGCCCGGCCCCTCTTTGCCAAGGAGGGACCTGGTCACCCGGAACAGGGCCGCTGGGCGGTTATCTGCAGAGGCAATGAGGGCGGTGAAATATTGGCGTTTCACCGCCCCCATCGCCACTAGGTAGTCTTTAATAGCAGCTCTAACCAGTGTTCGATCAGACTCGCTCCGCGTCTTCACCCAGCGGCGCTCTCGGCGTCTCTTAGCTCGTTTCAGCTCCCTTAGCTCTTCTGTGAACCAAGGGGCAGATCGAACCCTACAAGCGCGGAGAGGCCGTAGCGGAGCGATTACATCCAAAGCTGCAGACGCTCTCCTGTTCCAGGAAGCAACAAGGGCTTCGGACGAATCACTTTGCAGGTCAAGAGGACAACACCCCAGTTCCCGTTGGAATCCTTCTGGATCCATTAGTCGCCGGGGGCGGGCCCACTTAATCGGCCCTGCCTCCCTACGGTGAAGTCCCGCCCCCAGGAAGTCCAGAGTCACCAGATAGTGATCTGACCATGGCACAGGAGTGATGACTAATTTCTGTACATTCAGATCACTCTGCCACAGCTCCGACAAAAAGATCAGATCCGGGGTGTAGCCGCTGCTCCTGGTAGGACCCTGGATTACTTGGGTCAGGCCCACGGTTGCCATGGAAACCATGAACTCCCGGGCTACCTCCGAGCCAATCCCCAATGATGGCAAATTGAAGTCCCCCAGGACCATCAGCCTGGGGGTCTCCAATGCCAGCATGGAGACCGCCTCAAGGAGCTCAGGCAGGGAGTCTGCTACTCTGCAGGGAGGCAGGTACACGAGCAAGACTCCCAACTGACCTTTAGGGCCCACACGCAAGAACAGGGCTTCACAACCCGGAATATGTGGAGCCGTGGCCCTGGCCACTCCCAAGGACTTCCTGGCTACTATGGCGACTCCACCGCCCCTTCCCCTCTCCCTAGGCTGGTGCCAAACACCGAACCCGGCTGGGCAGAGTTCAGACAGGGGTACCCCATCCTCAGGCACCAGCCAGGTCTCGGAGATGCATGCCAGATCAGCCCGCTCCCCCAAGATCGTATCTGCAAGCAGAGGGGCCTTGTTGCAGACTGATCTGGCATTCACCAGCAGCAGCCTAAAGGAGGGGTCACTCTTGACCGGCTGCACAGGACCTAGAGGTGTAGCCAAGGGGCCAGAACACGGGACAGCAATCAAACATCTGGCCCGCGTTCTCCGCGTGCGGCCCGCCCCTTGGTACCCGCCGTAACACCCCATGCCCGTCACTACACCAATTTGAGCCCCATGGAACCCCTCAGACCCAACAGACAGCGCCCAGTCCCTCCCTCCTGGCTGGCAGGTCCTTCCTAGGTTCTCCCATCCGTTCCCCCAGCCCTGCTCCTGGTACTGACCATCCACTGCCGCCGCTGGCGGCCACAGCAGCAGTGAGGTCAGGCGGTCCCGCCCGGCAACAGTCGACCGGGGCCGTGACGGCGATGGAGGGGCCAGGCAGCCCTGCCGCTGCGCGGTTTTTAAAACCCCCGCGGAGGCGGGGTTTGAGGGCAGGTGCCCCAAGTCCGAAGGGCGGGTAGAACGGTGGCTGCGGCGGCGTCTCCGCCCGGCAGCGGACGTCCGGGGCCGTGACGGCGATGGAGGGGCCAGGCAGCCCTGCCGCTGCGAAGTTTTTAAAACCCCCGCGGAGGCGGGGTTTGAGGGCAGGTGCCCCAAGTCCGAAGGGCGGGTGGAACGGTGGCCGCGGCGGCGTCTCCGCCCGGCAGCAGACGTCCGGGGCTGTGACGGCGATGGAGGGGCCAGGCAGCCCTGCCGGTGCAAAGTTTTTAAAACCCCCGCGGAGGCGGGGTTTGAGGGCAGGTGCCCCAAGTCCGAAGGGCGGGTGGAACGGTGGCCGCCGCGGCGTCTCCGCCCGGGAACAGACGTCCGGGGCCGTGACGGCGATGGAGGGGCCAGGCAGCCCTGCCGGTGCAAAGTTTTTAAAACCCCCGCGGAGGCGGGGTTTGAGGGCAGGTGCCCCAAGTCCGGAGGGCGGGTGAAACGGTGGCCGCGGCGGCGTCTCCGCCCGGCAACAGACGTCCGGGGCCGTGACGGCGATGGAGGGGCCAGGCAGCCCTGCCGGTACAAAGTTTTTAAAACCCCCGCGGAGGCGGGGTTTGAGGGCAGGTGCCCCAAGTCCGAAGGGCGGGTGGAACGGTGGCCGCGGCGGCGTCTCCGCCTGGCAGCAGACGTCCGGGGCCGTGAAGGCGATGGAGGGGCCAGGCAGCCCTGCCGGTGCAAAGTTTTTAAAACCCCCGCGGAGGCGGGGTTTGAGGGCAGGTGCCCCAAGTCCGGAGGGCGGGTGAAACGGTGGCCGCGGCGGCGTCTCCGCCCGGCAACAGACGTCCGGGGCCGTGACGGCGATGGAGGGGCCAGGCAGCCCTGCCGGTGCAAAGTTTTTAAAAACCCCGCGGAGGCGGGGTTTGAGGGCAGGTGCCCCAAGTCCGGAGGGCGGGTGAAACGGTGGCCGCGGCGGCGTCTCCGCCCGGCAACAGACGTCCGGGGCCGTGACGGCGATGGAGGGGCCAGGCAGCCCTGCCGGTGCAAAGTTTTTAAAACCGATTTTTTTTTATCTACCCTCATAGATAAATATATGGAAAGTAATATATGTACACATCATGTGGCTGAAATATTTATCTTAGCAATTTATTTCCTTAAATAGAAAATTTGAGCTAATGAAATATTAAATATAAGTACATTAAAAAAAACCTTTCAATTAGAATCAATAGATATACTAACTATATTTTAACTTCATTTCTCAGAATACTAGTAATTGACATGCTCCAGACTGCTTACAGTGCTATGAACCTTTGTTCATATATCATATATAATGAGTTATTGATATAGCAAAATAAATGTGGCCTTTTAAGTAATGATTTAATAGGCACTTATTACCATTAAAACATTATGTTGGTATACATAGCAGCAATGTTTGGAATGTATTCAATCGATCCACAAGCATTTCTAGTCTGACGTCAAAGCTGAGGAACTATATTCAGTCCAGTGTCAAAGTGTAATATTTGCAGATGTAACCTCAGAATCTGAATCTATAAACTTTGAAAATTTTTTAAAGAACAGGTGAGGTCCTTGAAGGCTAGAGGCAGGCAAATATCGTCCCTATCTTCACATAAAAACTGAAGGAAAGAGGAAGCAAGGCAATTAAAAAAAGATGTTGAACATATCATTGAACAATCGGTCTGCAAGCACTTGGAAAAGTATATAGTGATTGCTAAGACTCTGAAAGGGACTGCAGTGGCTTAGTGGTTAAGACACTGAACTCACTGACTAGAAGGTCAGAGTTTGATTCCTGGGTACTGCTGATGGAGTGAGCTACTGTCTCTGTCCCAGCCCTTGCCAACCTAGCAGTTCGAAAGCAGTGCCTTTTTTAAATAACATGTTAGCTTCCTGTTTCTGCTCCTAATTTCTTTTGAGATGAATGCTGTGAATTGCAGAGGCGCTGCAAATGCACTGAGAAACTGAATATGAAATGTGGGAAGACATGTACGTAATTGCAGATGTAGCTCAGAAGTAGATTCCGGTTGAGGAAATCTAAGAAAGGTAAAGTGGAAGAGAATTCTGAGAAAGTCAAGTCTAAAAATGAAATTTGCCCTAGGGTGGCTTCACAATTTCCCATCAAGTGCTTTAAGTGCTTTACCTGTGTGTTTCTGGGGGAGGCACATTCTTTACAGAACATAATGAATGCAGTATGGAATAACAAATAATTGATGTGCTTATATAAATAGGGGCCCTTCTTAAAATATATAACATTATCATCCAGTACACTCATATAATCATGGATGTTCATGTCTGCATCTCATTGTACTGATACAGCAGTATGACATTTTCTTAGTAGCCCTGCTGGGCCCATTTGAAGGATCTGTGCAATTAAATCCTCTCCTCACAGGATATCCTGGTTGTATCTGCTGCCCACTTCTTAAGAAGATAAAACTGCCAAAGCTTAGCGTTGCTCTATATGCAGAGCCGTGACACAAGACATCAAGCCTGCTTTACTCTGTTGTCCGCACAGTGGCTAGGTAATACATGAATGGCTTGAGCATGCAGGGGAGCCATTCTCTTTCAGTGCCAGATGACTGTGCACAGGAGAGGGATTCCATTCATGGAATGTGCATCTTCTATTGTGTTAGAATCTGATAAAGAAGTATTTGTATGTTTAATTTTAAAAAAAATTGGCAGTGAAAGTTGAATGCACAGGTAGGGATAAATATACTGCCTAGCACCTAATTAGTCCACAGATCTTAAAACTGGCCACTCCTGGCACACACAGCAGTGAGTAAGTGAGCAATTACTGTAATAATCATGGAGAGGTGAGAAAAACCCAACCAGAAGCAGAATACTTATTCAGTTAATCCACGAAGATAAACAACATTTCAGCTTTCAGCTCAAGTGTGTGGTCTTCTGTTACTCATGCAGCTTACTTTAGATTTCTATACTTATTTTCCATCCTCAGACTGGGAAAGTGGCCGCTCCTGATTGGACATTTTTACACTGCTTACCCAGAAAGCCTGAAGAAGTGGATGATGAAGTATTTTACTCCCCACATTCACTGGTTTTTCAAGAGGCTGAAAACAGGAAATGGACAATTATGGTATGAATTTTTTGGAATGGCACTCTTATCTTACAGACTTGAACAACACACACAGAGAACTGTTTTGCATCTCTACCAGAGGCAAAGTTCTGTTTCTCTGCCCTACCTGGCAATTACAATTTCTCTCACTATAACAGATCAAATTTTAGGCCAACACTGATCTCATTTGCTCAGCAGTGACCCAGAGGCCTTTAGGAGTTATCTCTTATTCTGCCTCCGTGTCAACCAATCCATCCATCTTTCCGCCACACATAGCTTGGTAGTTTTCTGTTGAGCTTTGAACAACTGTGGTTGTTGTAATGTTATCCAGTCATGTCAGTGTGCTAAAAAAAAGCACAGCACAGGTGCAAGATCTACAAGTTTTGATGCTGTGCTTATCCTGCCCAATCCTACAGGCCTATATGTGATCCATAGATCATTGAAGTTTACTTCAGCTGTTTCTGAGCTGTAAGTTTTGATGGTTTAAAGCAGGGGTGCCCAAAGTTTTAAGGCTGTGGGCCAGTCATGTGGTTCAGGGGTGCTCAAACTATAGCCTGGGGACTAGATGTGCCCCCTGATGACAATTCATCCAGCCTGCGCTGTCTTTGTCACTCCCAGAAGCTTCTGGGAGCGATGAGGGTGGCGTGGGCTGGATGAATTGGTGTCAGGGGCCACATCTGGCCCCCAGGCCATAGTTTGGGCACCCCGATTTAAAGAGTACATGTGAAAAGGCACAGGGCTAGTTTTCTGTCTTTTTATATTATGGTATTAGCAAGCCTCCTTGAAGATTGTGGAATTTTTGAACCACAATTGGCTGTACCCTGGTAACAGACACTTTGTGTTGGCAGCTAATCTTTCTCATGCTAGGTCAGGCTAAAGGCATTGCAGAATGAACTCACCTAAAGGTGCCTTCATTTTGGCAGTTTCACATCTGGCCTAGACACGGAAGAAAAAGAATGGCATTAGCACATGATACTCCTAATTTGGAACAAATCAGTCACACATAAAAATGGATTAAAACAGACTGAAAAACCCATGCTAAAAAAACAACAACAGTAGCCCCTACTAGTGATTTTTTTTAAAAAGCACAGATAGCCATAGAAAAAGGTTGAACTAGTTTGTAATTACCAGTACATTGTGTAGTCACCAGAAATGAGATTACAGTTGACTATGTCAATAGTTGGACTGGCAGTGTGAACTAAACAACCATCTGATTGCAGCCTTATTTTGGTCTCAGTTAGTGTTGTCCATAAAGGCCTGACCGACCTGTTGGACAGATGGAAATACTCTCTCAGGTGGCAGAACAGCAGGAATGGCAGATTCCACAGCTCTTTTCCTTAGGAGAGTTCCTGCTATCACTGATCTAGAAAGTCATGTTGTTAGCTGAGGGCAGTCTTTGGGCCAAGCACAGGCAGTGCCTCCTCCCCTGAGTGGAGTTTCTCCACCAAAAATCCTTTCAATCCAGAATAATTTCTGACACGAAATTATTATTATTATCCCGAAAATACCTTTGGGAGTGACCCCCTCTTCTGGTCAAAAATTGTCTATGGCAGGGGTGCCCAAACTACGGCCCATGGGATGAATCCAGCCCCTGACGCAAATTCATCCGGCCCACACACCCTTATCACTCCAGGAAGTGGAAGTATATCTCAGCCTGTGGAGATCCAATTGATGCAGTGGAAGTCCTATCCAGGTGCCTGGAGGCTGTCAGGGTCTGGATGGGGGACAACGGGCTACAACTGAATCCCGGCAAGACTGAGTGGCTATGGGTAAGGGGTCCTGCGCTATCTTGGGAGTTACCATCTTTGGTTCTAGATGGGGCAGTTTTGCCCCAAACAGACCCAGTGCGTAATCTGGGGGTCCTCTTGGACTCACGACTACTGCTCGAGGAGCAAGTGGCAGCCGTGGCCAGGAGGGCTTTTGCACAACTTCGTGTAATACGCCAGCTATGCCCACTCCTAGACCGGGATCCCTTGCTCATGATCACACATGCTTTGGTCACCTCCAGACTTGATTACTGTAATGCGCTCTACATGGGGCTGCCCTTGGTAACCATTCGGAGGCTGCAGCTGGTCCAGAATGCGGCTGCTCGGGTAGTGATGGGGTGTGGGCGTTATGTTCGTGCCTCACCGCTGCTTCAGGAGCTGCACTGGTTGCCAGTATGTCTCCGGGTGCAATTCAAGGTGCTGGTTATTACCTTCAAAGCCCTACATGGTAGTGGGCCAGGATACTTAAGAGACCGCATCGTCCCAAGGACATCTGTCCGTCCCACCAGTGCGGATCGGAGAGGCTCTCTTATCATTCCATCGGCTAGAGAGGCGAATCTCTCTAGCACCAGAAGGAGGGCCTTCTCCGTGGCCGCCCCGGCCCTTTGGAACCTCCTGCCAACTGAGTTACGCCTACAGACAGAACTCCTGCCCTTTCGGAAGGGCCTAAAAACCTGGCTGGCAGGGCAGGTGTGGGGCTCCAGGAATATGGGGTCCCATGTTGGGTGGCTGATCTGATGGGACAGCCACCCCTCCCTCACTCTTTTAAATTTTTAAATTCTTTTTAAACTTTTTAACCTTTTTAAATCTTTTAGATCTTTGTAAATTCATGGTTTAATTCTTTTTTAATTGATTTTTTAAAGTAATTTCGAACCTCAAGGTTTTAATTTATGAATTTTCTGTAAGCCGCCTAGAGTCAGGTTCGCCTGATTGGGGCAGGATAATAAATCTAAATAAATAAATAAATAAATAAATAAATATTATTATTATTATTATTATTATTATTATTATTATTATTATTATTATTATTATTATTATTATTATTATTATTATTATTATTATTATTATTATTATTATTATTATATTTAGACTTGTATGCCGCTCTACTCAGTAAAAACTGACTCAGAGCGGCTCACAGCATTCACAAATAACAATATTACAATGCAAACCAAAATACACTAGCATATAATATAACAAAACAATTAAATACAGTAAATACTATACAGATCAATACACATACAATATTATAGTGTAATCAAAATACAATAAATAAATATTATCACCGCACAATCCTCAGTATACAATAAACAATTCAACAGTGTACAATATACAATACAGGAAAGAGCAAACAACAAGTAAATCCTATCAATTCCAAATACGGCTGTAAAGAAGTCCTACAGCCCAGGCAACATCTAAGGTTTTTCCACATCAAGCACAGGAGGGCAGGGGCCTAAGGCCAACTAGATGGCGGGGGTCAATTCCTCCCAGGGAGAAGTCTGGTCCCGGTAAGAGAGATGGCAGCAAAGGCAGCATTTGTAGTTGACTGGCTGCGTCTTTCAGCTGTAGTCCGTTCCTCCCAGGGAGAAGTCCGTCCATTCCTCCCAGGGAGAAGTCCGGTCCCGGTAAGAGAGACGGCAGCAAAGGCAGCATTTGTAGCTGACTGGCTGCGTCTTTCAGCTGTAGTCCATTCCTCCCAGGGCGCGTTTTACTTCCAGGAGTGACAAGAGTGTTGTGAGCCAGATGAATTGTCATCGGGGGCCGTATCCAGCCCATGAGCTGTAGTTTGGGCACCCCTGGTTTAAGCAGAGAAAATGGTAGCCTAAAAAATCTACCTCATACTGTTGCAAAACATCCTTCTGGTGGGAGGAACCACGTGACTGGCCCACGGCCTAAAAAGTTTGGGTACCCCTGGTCTATAGTGTTAGTTGTCTTCAGTGGCTCTGCTGTTTCCCAAAAGAAGGAAGAGAGAAGCAAAACAGGTGTAGGAGGGAAAGAACAAGCAAGCAAAGAGGTGCAGGGGGAAGAAAGGAGGCCATTGAAGTGGATGGAGTGAGAGAGGCTAAGGAGTGAGTGAACAGAGGCGGTGGCAACAGGAATGGCTGCAAAGCAGCAGTATATTTTTTTTGCCTCTTAACTCTGGCAGTAAGAAAGCTCAGGTTGGTGATGCACAGGTAGCTGCTTTGTCCAAGCGTGATGGATTATTCCATTTATTTATTCTCTCTTGTAGGCTGCCATGGTTTCCCTGCTGACAGATTACACACCGCAGCTGCAAAAACCTACATTTTGATTTTTGGACTTCTGCCAAGAGAAAAGATTCCTCACCAAGCTGAATATTTTGCTCCTTGACCTATTCTCACACTCTCAGAAACACGATGAAAGCAATGATAATTGTTTAACAAAACTGAGGAAGTTTCTATCATATTTTTATTCTGCACCTGTTCCACTACTTGTATTTCAGCTACATTTCATTTTCTAGTTGTCTTTCCAATTACATCCTGCTTATAAATCAGGCTCCTAAATAGCTGAAGCTTAACAGATGGCTCTGTTCGAAATGCAGACAGTAGTTTCACATTGCAATCTCAGAACTGATTTCACATACGTCCTTGGGATGTGTATTGTGAAAATCACTGCTGTCTTCTCAAAAGTTGTAGTATTTTCCTTTCCATCTTGGAGTGTGAATATGTGTGTGCACACATGCATGGCAGAAAGAACATGTGCCTCAACAGACTGCATGTATTTTGTATCCATGTTGAGGTAGGCTTTCAGTGTGCCCACTATACCTACAAGTAAACTGGGCTTCCCAGAAGAGAGCAGTTTCTGTAGTTTGGCTAATTAATTACTAAATCATTTGAGATATGCTTAAAGAATTTTCATTTTGTGTTAATTTTGACCTCCCTAATGTGTGGGTCTGAACATAACTATGTTTCAAGTTATGCCCTCATTTGAATTCTTGGATACAGTTCTCAGATTTAAAAGTTTCCTTTTAAAGAAATGGTTGAACATCCATATTTTAGAATAAAATACATCTAGAAATATGAACATGTGGATAAAATGCCCTTATATGTGTGTATTTTGTGAGAACAGTGTATTAAAAAAATACAAACTCAAATATGTATGTATTTATGAATTTTAATGTTGATTTTTTTTTTAAATTGTACACTAATGGAGAATACAGGTCACCGTAGATTTATGAACAACAGATATAGCATTGACATGGATCAGAAATAGGTGTTATTTCCATATCATGTTTACTTAAAGTAAATGGGGGACGAACTGTATTTTACTGACTTGCTTGAAGCCTTTTTGTATTATGGCTGCTGAAAGAGTTATTTCCCTTTGTCACAATTTATTGATGAATAATCATGGGGACAGCCCCTGTAGTTGGTGGGAGGGCTGGCAAAAGTGGGCACCTCCTCTTGTGCTGATTTCCTTAAGAAATCATGGCAGTGAAAGAGGCAAGTGTCTATGTAGCTCAGGGAGCTGTGGGCACACACTTCACATCCTGGTAACATGAGAGGTCACATAGTACCTGGTACCCATGTTTACCTACAGTCATGTCTTCCCTGGTTTTCCTTCAGTAAGGGAGGTGGGTTGGATGGGTGATAGGTCAGTTGATGACTGGATCTGTTCCCTGTGTACTTGGATCTGTTCCCTGTGTGTGGCCTACTGCTTCCAGAAAATTGGTTCTTCCTAAAACTAATGGAGTGGGGTGTTTTCAGGCAAGGCAACAACCCTTTATTTGAATTATCTGTGTGCTATCAAGCCAGTGAGGACAAAAATGGAGATACTGTACATTCTTTTTAAAAGTATCATGAGACTAATTTAGCGTTTAGAACAGAAGAGTAGCGTGCCTTGGCGGGGCCCCGTATAAAAATTTGTTTGGGGGCCCTTAGGAAGGGTAAAAATGTGTTTTGCTTACGCACGTTGGGGGCCCCCGTGGCCCGGGGCCCCCGTATAATTGATACGGCAGATACGGCGGTAGCTATGCCTCTGGTTTAGAAGAACAATTGGCTAGAGATGAGCAGACGGTGCAAAAATGGGGAAGCGTGGTATATGCCTTGCGAGGGTCTCATGTATTCATTTTACAGATTCAACAAGAGAGGCATAACTGATAAGCAGTAAGAAACTAATCAAATTGGAAGGGGAGGTATAAAAAGAGAGCTCCCAGAGTGCTTAAAGATGCAAAAATAAAATTATGGTAGATAGAAATCTTGAAGAGGTTAACAGTATACTTCATTATTCTGATGTTCCTCTCAATAAAAGTGTGATCATCATCTTCGAGAGCAATTTAATTATAATAGTAAAACACTTTTCCTAAGTGCTCCAAGCACTTCACATTCATTATCTCAGTAATTCTCACAACAGGCCAATATTCATGCTCCCATGTGTCAAATACTAACTAGCATATGTATCTGTTTCAAAATACAGGCTCAGGTTTGTAAACACACACAAAAACATAGTGGACAAATCACAACTTTTCTGTTCTCCACCAGGGGTTTACAGATGCCGTTTGTAACATTTTCTGGCATTTTAAGGCTACATTTCTTCCCTTGAAAAGCTATCCTGGATTGAGAGGGAGAGTTTGAGGCAAAGAGGATTAACTAGAAATGTACTGTATAGTATATAAAATTATCTCTGCCTTGGCACCAGAGAGATCAGTGTTCTTCATTACTGCCAGCACAACACAGCCTTCTTTAAGAAAATAAAATATTTTAAAACTCTTTTTGTTTGAACAATCAAGCTCCTAAGTCTGATGGACAAAGAATGTTAATTACCAAATGTCTTACAAAATGAAGCTAGTAAGAGAATTGCTGTCAAAGTCATAAAGACTACAGCCACAAGTAGCTGAATGGCTCCAAGGCCACATGGATGGTATATCTCTTGCCAAATAGAGGATGTTGGAAATAGAAGTTGCAATCAACAAGAGAAAACAGAGTTTGAATTGGTCACTCTATTGTTGCTGTCTCATTTCTCTTTCCATAGAAACTGTAGTTTAGATTTTAAAAAACATTGAATTTGTTCTGGGTGCTTTAAATACTTCCAAGTGTAAACTGCTACCAATAAAATGTGAATCTACCAGAATCTACTGACTGGCTTGGAATGACCTGTCATGTATGAGAAACTCTATCCTTATTCAATCATACAATCCACACATTCCTACTGTGCCTGTGGCCAATACCACAATACCAAAACCTCAAACAAAATGTACAACATTGCTACTTTTTAATGGTGAAGTATTTTACTCTACAATAAGGCCTTTGACAGACTTAGTTTTTTGGCAGCCTATAGCAAACTATTTGTGAAGTTCAACTTGCTTATTGCTATATGCTGAAGAATGCATTACAGAAGGATCATTTTGCTCTTTTGAATCTTCTTACATCTAGGGAAGCACCGGGCTACACAGAAAGAACCTCCTTGAAGATTGTGGTATTTTTGAACCACAATTGGGCATACCCTGGTAAAGGCAACTTTGTGTTGCTGGCTAATCTTTCTCACACTAGGTCAGATGAAAGGAACTGCAGAATGAACTCACCAAAAGTTGCCTTTATTTTGGCAGTTTCATGTCTGGCCTAGACACGGTAGGAGAAAAAGAAGGGAATCTTCCAGATATGCCAAAGTTTATATGAAAATAACAATTTAATACTCTAAATGTCTTTGAAGTATTCTTGTCAATTGGTTTTCAGAAGCAGCAGAATGCTGAAAGCATCCGTTGAGAAGAAAGGACATTTATTCACCTGCTTGTATACAGTACAATATACAATATCATGGAAGGACAACTGGGAGTGGAGAGGACGCGATGTGATGGTATAAAATGAAATTGTACTCCACTCAGGGTCCTCCTTTGTTTTTTTTCCCCCCTTTCCCCCCCATAGTGAGAAGAATCCTTGATGAGGAAGAGATAATGGCTGCACAGTGCCTTTTAACTGCTGGTATAAGAAACCCTTAGCTTTGAAATGTCTTCCGTACTCTGAGTAAAGAGGAAGACAGACAATAAAACAAAGGGTGACACTACTTGGATAAGATAATAGTAAGGGAGTCAAAGAAGCATACTATTTCCCCATTCAGTAGATAGTGTGGAAATGCAGCCTACCTTCAACTAAAGCAAGAATATGTTAAGCTTTGTGAAAGTCTATGTAGACAAGGATCGAACTTCTAGAACAGGGGTCCTCAACCTTTCTAAGCCAGGGTCACACTCCCTCAGGCTGCTGAGAGGCTGAACTGGTGGTCCTTCTATTACCACCGCCGCCAAAAGCATCAGCAGTGACCAGCCCGAGCCCAAACCCCTAAAAAGCCCCAACACTACCCCCACCACCATTCCCCTGCTTACCAGCCTGGAGGAGCTGCGTCGCATGGGTGAAGGAACCACGGACACTGGAAATGTCCCCCTGGCTGCTGGAAACTTGCCTGCTTCCAATGTCACCGTTGCCTCAATCCTTGTCTCCTCCACTTGGCTTGGTGTGTCCCTAATAGCACTCCGTAGCAGGGTGGATGTTACAACCAGTGATGGGATGTAACAGGTTCTCACCAGTTCTCCAGAACCGGTAGTAACTTTCCCCAGTGTCCTGGAGAACCGGTTGCAACTTGTGGGGGGGGAACCACCTTCAGGGCTTACTTTTTCACTGGTTCCCCTACCGCACAAGCATGCCAAGCACTTGGTGTGCATGCACACCTATAGTGCTTGGCACGTATGCTGTCCTCCCAAGCGGGGAGGAGGAAGAGAAGCTGCTAACCTGAAGCTCCCTATAGCCTGCTCCCCTAGATATCCTAGAGGACTGGTTAGGCAAAGACTTAGTACAGTACCTAACTTCTTTAACTGTTCAAAAGTTGAAAAGTGCCAAAATGAAGCCATCTTGTGGTGAGTTCCTTCTGTAGTTCCTTTCATCTGACCTAGTGTGAGAAAGATTAGCCAGAATAAGCTTTAAGCTCTGGTTTAAAAGCTCTGGTTGATTTGTGTTGTGGGTGGGTGGGTGGGTGGGTGTTTGGGTGGGTGGGTGTATTTTAATGTATTTTATTTATTTATTTATTTAATTTATTTACAGGTTTGTGTTGTGGGTGGGTGGGTAGGTGGGTTGAGGTGTGTGTGTGTGTGTGCTTATTTTAATTTTATTTTTTATTATTTTTTAATTTGTTTTCTTTGGCCCCGCCCACAACATCATGATGTCATGACATTGGCTCCGCCCATGATGTTAGCTCCACCCACACTGTGATGATGTCATGGTGGGGTAGTAAAATTTTTGACATCCCACCACTGGTTACAACATCTTCCTTGCTTATGGTGCGCCATTAGAGACACATCAATCCAAGCAGAGGAGACAAGGATTGAGTAGGAGGAAGTGGCAGCGGTGGCTGGAGTGAGGGTGTGGGCTGGATTATTTAGTGTGGCAGGCCATTTCTGGACCATGGGCTGTTGGTTGAGGATCCCTGTTCTAAAGGGTATATTTCTGAGCCACTATATTTCCAAACTTGAGAACTTGGAAAAACTAATTTTCTGGACTGTTAACTTCCAGGCTTCTTTGGTTAGTATGACCACTGGAGATGTTCAAAGAGCAATAATTTCTGCTCTGATTATTGTGCTATAAACATATATCATGACATTGAAGTAATCAAAAGGCAAAGGTGTCCTTGAGTGGAAGGAAGCTACGGTACTTCCTTCCCAGAATTCAAGATATACTTCAAATGTTTCATCTATGGACTTTAGAGAATTCACCACACTAGAATAAGTGAAATCTCTGAGACCATTGCCTCATGAGAATTGTAGCAGGCTGTGGCTATCAAACCTTCATTCCCTCCTGTTTTGGAAGAAGGAAAACACTACCAATAAGTGCCTGTTTCATATTAATAATATGGTTTATTCAGCTCTTAAATTGCTACTTCTGACTGGCTCCTGAAATCTTATGAGATCTGGGTGCATCATAAATTCCAAGAATAATATTTACATGGCTGAATTATATTTGCCTAAGCTTTCTAAAGTATGATACAGTACATTGCATTCCAACATCAGTTTTCCCTTCATTATGAGGCGATTGCTTGCAACAGCCTCAATCCAGACTTCGCTGTGCTCTTGTCAAATGTATCAATTACTATATTCCCTTCCTCCAGCCCTTCCAGAGTCTCATCCTACGCCCTTCTTCAGCAACTGATCTCTCTTCTTCCTTTCTTTCAGGATAGAGTCAACTGTGAAGAAGCAGCCCTTGCAACATTATTGTACAAAAATACTTCCCGGGCAATTTAAGACAAAGCTAAAAAGAATGGCTACACAAAAAGCGGGGAAACTCAAAACTATGAAACGTTCATGGATTCTTCTTTCATTATTGCACATAATTCATGTTTTAGATGCTCTCTTTTAGTAATTAATGAACAAACATGAAAATAAAAAGGCAAAATGAAAAGGAGTTTTTAAAAATGTTTCTGGCCTCCATTCAGGGCAAGGAGAGGCACTTTCAAACCCAATGTTATGTCAGATAAACCACACACCTTTTAATTCTCCCTGAACACACAGTCCTGCCTGTTGTTTGTGATGATGCTTCGTGCCCTGTCCCATGCAGGAAGACGCAGAGCACTTGTTTTTTTCATTGTCCACGCTTTGATGCAGAACGGGAAATTCTACAGAGACATTTTCGACGACAGCTGTCTCCAGAAGATATCATCGGTGAGATGTTGAGTAGGGAGACTACCTGGGTTGTGGTGTCCAATTATGCAGCCGGGGTCATCTTGGAACTTAGAGAGACTGCGAAGAGGGCAGCCGGAGACATAGAGGAGGAGGAGGCCAAGTAGCCAAATTGCAGGAGGGTTTTAAACAGCCATTTTGCCCCCCTCCCCCGTGAAGTAATGCCTGATGGCAGTCCTGTGGGGTGGCAGGGCGTAATGGGAGGGGGTTTTAGTGGGTAAAAATCCCACACACTGTGAAGCCAAAGCTACGGCTCACAGTGTCTTTTGAAGATTTCCACCTGCCCTTAAAAAAAACCACACACACACACACAGAGAGACAGACAGACAGACAGACAGACACACACACACACACACCTTTTCATATTTAAAGTATATGTTTACATCCTTAGAATCCCCAGGAGTTCTCAACCTTTTTAAGCTGGGGGCCAGGTCACGCTCCCTCAGACAGCTTTGCTGGTCGGATAGCCATCTTGCCATTCCTCCACCACATGGCACTTCCTGGTGTGGTGGAGGCAGTGTGTGTGTGTGTGTGTGTGGGTGGGTACATGACATGGTCTGTGGGCCGCATCCGGCCCACAGGCTGCAGGTTGAGACTCCCTGCCCTAGAGTATATAGACAGAACAACCTTAGTTTTGCTTGATCTTGTTTGTTCGATATGCATGAAAGCTGTGCTTTGAATAAACAGCCATGCAAAGAGCATCTCAAATAAAAGGAATGAATTGTATTGTAGGAACTACATTAATGAATAGACATAACTTTGGAATGTTGTAATATCAACTAGACTAAGACAGATAAGGTTCTCAATCAGTGAGAGAAGTCATCCTCACAGGACCAGCCGAGGTAAAGGGTGAAGGTCACCTTTGCTTGGAAAGCACGGTCAACAGTCAGCAACAGTTGGAGAGCTGTGTGGGCAGCAGGCACACAATTCAGTTGGTCACAATCTTTCCCAATATGGGAAAATGTATCACATTTGTAAATTATATTATATTTTAATTATGAAATTATATTTGTTTATATTGTATTTCTATGCAAATTATAGTGACTCTTTTGAAATCTGCATCTGTAAATCTAATTCAGAACTTGCAAATATTATGCTAATCTGCAACCTTTGTTTGTTTTTTGTTATGCACCTCCTCTTTTCTGTCAATGAAGTGGAAGAAAATGTCAGTTCCTCAAACTTATCACATAGCATGATGAATAAAAAAATTAAATAATATGATTTAAAACATTTTATTTGATTTTCAAAAAGTGTTTTAATACATTTGTTGTTGCAGCTCCTCCAATGGCTTAGTGGTTAACACTCTGAGCTTGGAGACTGGAAGGTCGGGTTTTGATACCCTGAGGACTGCACTTGGGGACATGAAAGGAGCCTTCGGGCATCACCTGAGCGGAGTTTCTCCAGCACAAATCCTTTCAATCAAGAGTAATCTCTGACCTTGCCGTCCCTCCCCCTGTGCCTAGACCAACTGCCAGGGGAAGAAGAAGCCAGGGCAGGATGTGGACCTTGCCGCCCCTCCCCCTGTGCCTATGCCAACTGCCAAGGGAAGAAGAAGCCAGGGCAGGATGAGGACCTTGCCGCCCCTCCCTCTGTGCCTACACCAAGTGCCAGGGGAAGAAGAAACCAGGGCAGGTTGAGGACATTGCCGCCCCTCCCCCTGTGCCCACCCCAACATATTGTATTATAATGTAATGTATTGTATTGTATGTAAGCCGCCCTGAGTCGCCACGGCGAGTGGGCGGCAATATAAATTTGAACTAATAAGTAATAAATAAATAATTATTAATACTGCAATACATTTTTATTTATGGTATGGTTAAAATTCCAATGTAGTGGTGTAGGATATCAGTATCCCTAGTCTGGACCAGAGGTGACATAATAGCAGAATCCAATAGAACTGTGATGGCAAACCTCGGCACTCCAGATGTTCTTGGACTTCAATTCCCAGAAGCCCAAGCCCCCTGTGAATCTACATGAATGGGTTTACTGTGATTCATCCAGCCCGCGCCACCCTCGTCACTCCCAGAAGCGGACGTAAAATGCACAGGTGTGTTTTACTTCTGCTTCCAGGAGCAACGAGAGTGGCGCGGGCCAGAAGAATCGCAGTAAACCCATTCGCGTGGATTCACAGGGGGTTGGGCTTCTGGGAATTGAAGTCCAAGAACATCTGGAGTGCTGTTGTTCGCCATCACGACAATAGAATGAGGGGTTATTTCCTTCGCTAATTGTACAAACATCCCCCTCCATGCCACAAAACCAGTTCTGAAGCCCTGGAAGATGCAGCAGTACCAGTGTTTGTGTTAGTTCTGCCAGGTGATAATTTAATTTATCCCACTGACAGAATCAGAGGAGTGATTTATAGTTATGGATCTTCCCCTCTATTCCCTCGAGTCTAAGTCTGCAGATGCCCTTGGAGAGAAGCCTTAAATGTCTAGGACCCATTGACATTGCAGAAATAAAAACCTTCAACTCACCCTCAAGTTTTCCTTACAAGTCAATAAACTGTTTAAAGTTTTAAGTAGTGGTAGGTTGTTACCGGTTCGGCCCTGTTCGGTAGAACCGGTAACAACATTACAGAGGGAGGTGCAGGGGTGATGGTGGAAAACCCCTGGGTGACCTGGTTCGGTTGCCTCTCTGGGCCCCCTCCTGAAGTGACTTTCGGGCAGCCATTTTGGCTGCCCAGAACTGTACATGCATCAAACCTCTATTTGACACATGTGCAGTAAAAAAATAGCACTGTGCATGCGTCAAATAGAGGTTTGACACATGTGCGTTCCATGTAGCCATTTTGGCTGCCCGGAAAGGAAGCACGGTGCATGTAAAAGTGGCAGCGGCGGCCTTGCCACACCACACCGCTGTGGCGGTTTGCCACCGTGTTTCCTGCCAGCCTGCTGCAGGTAAGTTTTCTTGCTTTTGGGGTGGTGGTGGTGGGGGGTTGAGGTGTGTGTGTGTGTGTGTATTTTATTTATTTTATTATATTATTATTATTTCCTTTGGCTCTGCCCACAACATCATGACATCATGCCATTGGCTCCGCCCACAATGTCATGATGTTGGCTCCGCCCCTGACATCATGACATTGGCCCCACCCACAACGTCCATGACGTCACAGTGGGGTAGTAAAATTTTTGACATCCCACCACTGGTTTTAAGACTACTACAGAAGAGTAGCTCTGTAGGAAAGTAGTAGCGCTGGGATCTGCGTTTTAACCAGTGGTGGGCATCAGCAGGTTCACACCAGTTCACCAGAACCAATAGCAGCAATTCTGGCTGGCTCCGCCCATCCAAGTTTTGTAATAAAATACTGTATTCCTAATTCAGGTACAATGCAGAGCTTTCCCCCTGGCCACGCCCACAGTGTGGTAGTAAAATTTTTTGGAGCTCACCACTGGTTTTAACTAGTATTGTCTAAAAACCTTAGAAGCATTTCTCCCAGGAATATTTTATTAATCCAAAATCACATGCAATAATAATCAAGTGCAAAAAGATCATAGTCAGAACTGATTAGAAAGGGAATCGAACTACAATGCAACCTCGTTTAACAAACTAATCGGAGGATGGTGGAGGACAGAGGTGCCTGGCGGACAGTGGTCCATAGGGTCACAAAGGGTTGGAATCGACTTTGCGACTGAACAACAACAAACATAAAAATCACATAGCAAAAGGAAAGCCATAGAAAATAGTGGCTCGGTTTACAGAACTTTTTTCAGAATGGATTAATTGGTTTTCAATGCATTCTTATGGGAAATTTGGTTAATTTTTGCTGTAAGAAACATCCTGGAGAATGCATTAATTATCTTAACTATGGTTCCACTGCACTTTTCATTAGGTAAAGTCACTTTTGCTCAAACGCCAGTTGTACAGTAAAACATTGGATAACGCTAAAACTCGGTTCCACAAGTCTTGGTGTTATCTGATTTTTAGTGTTATTCGATCCATGTTAAAATCCTATGGGATGGATCGGATAACATTAAAGCTCCATAGAGATACATTGTAACCGCACAGGCTTTAGCGGTTGTTATCCGATCCATCCTATAGGACCTTAATGTTATTCGATCCAATTCTCCTCCCCAGATTACTTAACGTTATGCGATTTTAGCGTTATCCGATCCAATCATTATCCAGTGTTTTACTGTATCTGGCTCTGGAGCACAATGCCTGTTTATACCCAAAGAGCTACCGCTGTCTGTGTCTGCAGATATTTCCGTGATGATGTGGGAGGTATGATTAGACACCACAGTGCACGGAATGCTGTTAACTTCCCACTGAAGTGGTACCTATTTATCTACAGTACTTACAATTCTTGTTTTCAAATAGGTAGGTTGGCAGGAGCTGGGACAGCACTCAGTCTCGAACTGCTGACCTGCCGAACTACTAGTCATCGAGTTCAGTGTCTTAACAGCTAAGCCATTGAAGTCTCTTCTGTTAAAACATGCATTACTTCTCAACTATTGTTATTGTAATTTGTAGTTTCAATTGTACTCTATGCTTTTGAGGTAATTTACACCATGCCATGATCAAAGTATAGATTTAGGTGACATCTTTTTGACCAGAAGCACAGATAAATATGATGATTCCCATGTGGGAATACTTTCAGAAGGATGGATCTGTGCTCTAAAGACATTGTGCAGCTACTTTGTCTTTTTTCTCCTTAATTGACTTTCTGTGGTGATGATGAGGAAAAAATCTGAGGTTATAAACTGAAGATGATATTTGGACTGCCTATGTAATTATTAAAATCTGCTAGTGCATTGCAGCTAGAGCGGGCCTATTGCATCAGTGAGGATTTGGTGAGTCAACTCCTCTGTAACTGTCACTGATTCATTGGGCCTATTCTACATGTGACTTATTACTGGATTTCAGACACTGCGTCTAATCTTATATAGTCTATGAACATAGAGCACTTCTTAGCAGAGATTACTACTGTGGTACTTGAAATCCACAGAAACTTTTATGGTTGTCCATAGGAAATAATACAGAATTAGCACTATCATGGAAGAAAACAAGGTGGTCTCTAACCAGCCTGCCACACTACTTCATATCTCTTCCATGAGGCTGTTTTCCAGGTCCTGTTCTCCCTTCAGAGGGAGAAAGCAACTATCATTTCATAGCCATAGTTATTTTGAGATGTGTGGACATTTATTTTCACGGAGGTATGGTATCAGTTCAGAACAGAATGCAAGCCAGGCAAATGGTTCTATCAATATTTAGATTTCATGAAAGCTGCTTATTTTAAATTTAATTTCCATTTTGATGTAATCCTTTGTGTCACATCATTTATTATTATTTATTAGATTTACACGCCACCCATCTGGGATACACCCCCACTCTGAGCGGTTCACAATATTAAAAAGAGCAAAACAGACACCATAAAACAATAGAACAACCACCATCACACCAGTCAAATCAGAACCAAAGACCACTAGCCCAAGTGGCAGAAAATGATGGGAGGGTCTCCTATTTGGTCTTCAACAAGTTTCCAAAGGCCTCCTCAAAAAGAAAGGTTTTCAGTTGCTTCTTAAAGGTCCCTAAAGAGTCAATCAAACACAGTTCCCCAGGTAGGAGCATTCCAGTTAGCCAGAACCGCCACCGAGAAAGCCCTCCGATGAGTAATGGACTTTCTAGCCAACCTGGGAGTTGGTACTTGGGGTTGTCAGAGAAGAGCAGGTGAAGCAGGCCTGATTTCTGAGGGGTAGATGCTCTGCCAAGTAGGAAGGTCCAAACTGTTTAGAGAAGGGAGTTCTCAACCTTTTAAAGCCGGGGGCCGGGTCACGCTCCCTCAGACAGCGGCCAGATAGCCATTTTGCCCTTCCTCCACCACATGGTACTTCCTGGTGTAGTGGAGGCGGTGGTAGAGCCACATGAAATGGTGCCACAGGCTGCATCTAGCTCACAGGCAGCAGGTTGAGAATCCCTGGTTTAGGGATTGGAAAGTTAGCACAGCCATCTTTTAATGAACATTTTAATGAAATGCACAGCCAGCATTTAATGAAATGCTTCTGATTTTTTCCTTTACAAATATTTCTATGGCATGCAGATTCAGTATAACACATTATATTTCAAATTTGCAGAGCATCTTTGGAAGCGGTCACCTGAATTATGCATTAATGTAGGGTAAATCTGTTTTGAATATTGTTTTATTTTTATTTAGTTAGCAAAAGTAAAAGGTTTTACTAGGTTTCAGCTACATCTGTAATTTTCATTTGGACTGGATCAGTGACAGCTAGGACTGAAATCATTAATTGATCCATGTGGTGATTAACTAGTTCATTAAACACCGATCAGTAACATTGATGTTAGCCAGCTTTTACCTGAACCAGTACACATTTATAGTAATGTTCACTTTACTCTGAAATACCACCACTGTAAACTAATCTGAAGGAAGCAGTTTTGAAGATGCAGCTGAAAAGCATAAATATGTTTACACTACATCCTAAGCATTATACAGTAATACCTCAGATAACATTAGTATCGAATAACACTAAAATCGCATAACATTAAGCAATCTGGGGGGAAGAATTGCATCGGATAACATTAAGATCCTATGGGATGCATCGGATAACAACCGCTAAAGCCTGTGTGGTTACAATGTATCTCTATGGATCCCATACGATTTTAACATGCATCAGATAACACTAAAAATCGTATAACACCAAGACTTGTGGAACCAGGTTTTAGTGTTATCCGAGGTTTTACTGTACTACTACCTCAGAATCAAGTTTATGTGATCTGTATTTGATTTGTACTAGTGTCCATAGAAGCAAGGGTCTCTTATCATTTAGGCATCCCCATGTAGGTATTCTCTGTGACAGGCTATTGTGTTTTTAGTATGGGATTGGGTACCTACAATTATGCTTGTTTTCTGTATAAAGTACACATCTTCCTCAACCCTGAATAAAACCTCCACATGTGGTAAGACTAGGATAGTTCTGTAATTAAGCATGCCTTATTTATCTCATTTTCAAAAGAAAGGTGTGGCTGTTTGCAATGCCTCCTATGAAAACCCTTTTTGTGACGGCTAATCCTGCCGAAAAACATGGGCAAGTTAAGCTTCCAGCCTAAAATCAGTGTATAATTGGACTATATGCAGAAGCGTAGCGTGCCTTGCCGGGGCCCCGTATAAAAATTTGTTTGGGGGCCCTTAGGAAGGGTAAAGATTTGTTTTGCTTACGCACGTTGGGGCCCCCCGTGGCCCGTGGCCCCCGTATAATTGATACGGCAGATACGGCGGTAGCTACGCCCCTGACTATATGCCATCTGAGATACCATCAGTTGTGATTTTGTGTATAGTTCTGGCTTTATTTATTGTACACTGGTTGAAAAGGGTCAGACTTGACAGTACAACTGAACAACAACACAACCTAGACTGGGAAATTATCTCAGATGGACAGTATAGAAATTTAATAAATAAATGCGACATTTTCGATCATGTATGTAACTGAGTACCCAGTGCATGGCCTCTGAGTACCCAACATGTTGGAGACAAGATGCTAACTAGTGAAGCACCCAGGGCATTCTAAGTGCTATGGTGCGGTACGTAAATATAATTGCTATTGATAATTTAAGGGATACATCTGGGAGTAGAAAAAGGTGTGTGTCAAGAATGGGTACTTTTCCCCACACGCGCCTTATGCCTTCCAGCACATACACCCATGGGTCGTGTGAACAGGCCATGGCACCTTTTGTAATGATCGCTCCCGACAAACCCATGGCTGTCTCCCTGTGCACTCATGATTATCCTGCGTTTCCTATAAAATGGGATTTGCCCCTTCCTCATTCCCAGTTCTGCAAGTCCAACAGTCTATTTATTGCAAATACATATTTCAAGCAATTGGAGAGATGATTTTACACGTGGACATCACCAGAGAGTCAATATACTGTATAGATATCAACAGAGTGTAATTGGAAGCAGGAGATGGAAAAGCACATTCTGTCTGCCAAAACAAGGCAAGGAGCCGGTTGTAGTAGTGATTGTGAACTGTTAATATAATAGAAGAAAATGTCTGGCCAGACATCCTGCTGTTGTAATTGAGTAGACCGTACAGTGACTCAATACCGAGTATTGGGCGCTGGTCAATAACCCGACTCCCTAAAGGTAACAACGGTTACAAGTGGATGACTCCATTTAGGTGGGGTGATGGTCTCCTCAGTGGAGGAAATGCCACTGGAAACCATCATATTTGGCCCAATGGCAAAATGAGCAGAGGAGGATATCACTTCTGATTCCCGACAGTCACATTTGTCACATGTGAGATCCATACCATGGAAGTTGGTCAGACAGTTTTTCCCTTGCACATTTCCTGTGATCAGTTTGAATTTACGGAAGGCAACTTCATCGTTTTGAAGATCAGCAAGACTTACTTCAAATACGCGACCCTTTAGCCCATCAGAGGCAATTTTTGTTCCCTGCGTTCTGGTGACCAATGTCTTCCGAAGGTTTCGAATATTGAACATTGCTGGGGCCTTGACATCATACCAGTCCTTCTTTGACAAAGGATCAACCACTTTCTTCTTCGCGCCTTTCTTGCCTCCTTTCGTGAGGCGCTTGTTCTTACCAACCGCCATAGTTGGTACTATAGGGGACATCGCCCCCTCCTCTGGGCCCACAACAACGGCATGACAAGAGTTAGTGTTCTGGTTAGGTTGTTTAATGTGGTTGCATTTTATAATTTTTATTGTACTGTTGTTGTTTTGACTGAAAGCCGCCCTGAGTCGCCTTGGCGAGTGGGCGGCAATATAAATCTAAATAAATAAATAGTGCCGCGCCGGGAACCAAACAGTCATGGAGGCGGAAGAGGCCATGCCAGATGAACTAGCTGTGAAGGCACACCTTGTTAATAGCCTTAAGGCTGTGGCAGTCCATTGCAGTCCTGGGCTTAAATCCTGCATGTCTCATTTCATAATGAGATGTCTCTGAGATCATAGTGTGTGGGTCACTTCATGGCAAGATGGGATCCACCTTAAACCAAATTCACGCCAATGAAAATTTTCCTGCTTCAGGGGGGAAATGCATCCCCGGATACGAGTTGGCGACGATTCCCTGGACTGTTTAAAGTGTTTTTGATGTGCTTTTGAAATGAAATGAACTGTTTATGAATTTTTAATTTTGTAATCGGGATGGGAGATTCCTTGTAATGTTTTTGATGTACTTTTCATATGTGATTTTTGTGATGTAATACTTGTAGTTATGAAACATTGTTTTGCTGTGAGCCGCCCAGAGTCGCTATAGGCGAGTGGGGCGGCATAAAAGTCGAACAATACAATACAAGTAAAACCTCATATAACACTAAAACCTGGTTCCACAAGTCTTGGTGTTATATGATTTTTAGTGTTTATCTGATGCATGTTAAAATCCTATGGGATCCATAGAGATACATTGTAACCACACAGGCTTTAGCGGTTGTTATCTGAAGCATCCCATAGGATCTTAATGTTATCTGATGCAATTCTTCCCCCCAGATTCCTTAATGTTATGCGATTTTAGTGTTATTCGATACTAATGTTATATGAGGTATTACTGGTACGTCCTTCAAGTGCCCTGCCTTTCACGGCGCCCCTTCCCCTCGGGGCTCTCCTCACAACCCCGACCTCTCGGAAGCAGGTGGCCCCGACACACCCGGCCTCTGCCCTTCTTCCCCGCCTCTCCCATGTCTCCTTCCCCACATCCCGAGGGCTGATCCATGGCCATGCTCAGGGCCTCTCCTCCTGAGTCCCGCAGAGCGGCAGGTGGCGAGGAGGGCGGAGGGGCCGTGTGACTGCACAGCGGGGCCGGCGGCGGTGGGGCTGATGGAGGGGGTCGGAGGCGGGGCGGCGAGTGAGGGTCCTCCAGCCGCGGCTCCTCTCCCTGGCACCGCCGCCCATGATGAAGCCCGGGCCACAGGGGCCACAGGGGCAGGAGGAGACGCGGCGGTGCAGAGGCGCCCATGTCGCTCCCAGCAGCCCCCTCCTTCCTTCCGCGGCGTCTCCTCCTCCTCCTCCCCTTTCTCCCTCCCTCCCTCGCCCGGAGCCTGCAGCCGGGATTTGAGTATTATGGCATCGAGGAGAATGGAGACCAAACCCGTGATAACGTGTCTGAAAACCCTCCTCATCATCTACTCTTTCGTTTTCTGGGTGAGTCGCCCGCAGCCAAAAGGGGGGGGGGGAGCGGGGGCAATTAATTCTAACCCCGGGGAATGGGATGGTGCATGCGTGTGTGTGTGTGTAACGTGTGCATGCGTGTGTGCGCCTGCCAGTTTCGGGGGATATGGCTACAGAAAGCGCGCTTTTTCCTCCATTCCTAGTTTGACATTGACTGTGGCTGGCTAAAATGGGGGGTGGGGTGGGGATTTGAGGTGACCCCCCCCCACACACACACACAGTTGTCTCCCTTCTTTTAAATACCTCTTCCAAGCAGGCAGCCCCGGAGAAGAAAGTTGCTGCCTCGGGGGAGAGTCATGCAATGTCCCCCCCCCCCCGTCCCTTCCCTCTCCATTTTCCCATTCAGCGTGTGTTCTCCCTCTTCACTTCCACTCCCGCAATATCTGTGCAACACTGGAAACGCTGTAATAACAATTCTTAATCAATTGGGTCTCTTTATCTGTGCGTTGCTTGGCATTGCCCGCTCATTGCAGTGAGGAGTCGTGTTGAATGAAGGTCGCTCCTGTGTGGTGTTTTTCTAGGAACGTTTTCCATGCCTTCTGTCTCCCTCCCCTTTTTTTTAAATTCCTAATAAAGGCTGTTAAATTGCATCCTTCATCCCCTCCCCCATATACATATACATATACAGTACATATATATATATATATATATATATATATATATATATATATATATATATATATATATATATATATATATATATATATATATATATATATATATATATATATATATATATATATATACACATACACATACATACATACACATATATACATATATACATATATATATATATATATACACATACATACACACACACACACACACACACACACAATACCTCAGATAACATTAGTATCGAATAACACTAAAATCGCATAACATTAAGCAATCTGGGGGGAAGAATTGCATCGGATAACATTAAGATCCTATGGGATGCATCGGATAACAACCGCTAAAGCCTGTGTGGTTACAATGTATCTCTGTGGCTCCCATAGGATTTTAACATGCATCGGATAACACTAAAAATCGAATAACACCAAGACTTGTGGAACCAGGTTTTAACGTTATTCGAGGTTTTACTACACACACACACACACACACACACACACACACACACACACACACACACACACACACACACACACACACACACACACACACACACACACACACACACACACACACACACACACGGGGGTGGGGGTGGTGGTGGTTGAAGGCTGCAATTTAAACACAGATAAGATCGTTCTTTCTTCCCGAAAAAGGCTGTTCATTTCCAGCCTTCAACCTCAAAACAGAACAGCTGTAAGGATCTGTCCAGTAAAGGAGTCTGTGGTGTTTATAAGCGAGGCAATTGGCGCATCATGCATGAACACATAGATAATTCAATGCTCTAAACCACAGGCTCCTAATGGTTTCGTCTTTGCGTTCTGTGCCATTCAGTACCTTTGAAGAGTGTGGGCAGCTCACTGTTGAAGAGCACTGCGAGCTTTATATTTATTTTAAAATCATGAGTTGAATGAACAGCAGTGTTCATTTAATCGTTCCGAAGCAGCTTCTTAAGCTCCTTTTCTAGCCACGCAGCTCTGCCCACTCCCAATATTTTATTTGGATAAACGCCATGTGTGCCTAGTAAGATCAGCGTTTGTTTCTGTGGTGTTGGTTCGCATTAGCCCCTGTTATTGTAATGCTCGCCATTAAAAATATTATGGTCAAATAGTGAATGAATGACACGCATTTTAGAGAGTAAGCTTTGCTTAGTCAAATATTGTGCCTAAGAGTAACATGTTTCTTCTCACTACCTTACGTTTTGACCTCCCAGTACTAAAACTACTGCTGTGTCTGGAGATAAAAGTACTGAAATATATCTTTCTAGTGTTCCTATACAGCAGTGATAAAAATAGTCAGTTTGATTTATGACATTTGTAAGCTTAAATATATAATTCCCAACTTAAGTGAGCCAAAAGATGCAGTCAGCCATACTTATAAGCACAGATGTGGAAGCAAGCATCCATGAAGCCAGTAGGGTTTGCTTGCAGTAAATGAATTAAGAAAAAAGGTTTTATATAAATATATCATTTCAGGCATGTATTTGTTGGATTGTTTTGAATATTAGATTGAACATCACTTATGTTACAAAAGACATAGACTCCCCATATATTGCTTTTTCTGGACATTTTTTTTTTGTACGGGGAGCATCTCGTTTATTACTGTGAAGGCGTTTTTTCTTGAAGATGACGTCAGGCTTTGCATGCAGCTGCTTTGAAGGGAGTGGGTAGAAAGCAACGCTGCTCCTTTTTGAGTATAGTAGTACTTCAGTGATACTATGATGGTTCGTGACCCAGATACATTAAAGGGTAATTGGGTAACAGGAGTCCTGGATTTTCAAACAGCCTCTGGAGATTGAAATTTATGTAGCAATCTGGTCTTTTCTTCATCGGATTACAGACATGAACAGCATATTCTATTGTGACAGTGATCTGCCGATTAAAGACTCTTTCTTTTGCTGATGTATAATGATGATATAGTTAGTATAATGGCCCCTGTGTGATTATTACAGGCCTTAATCTGTTCCTCAACAATGCAATACAGTATACTGAAATAAACTAGCTGCTTCATACTGAGTGAAGCTGATTGCGCATTATCGTTTTAATAGCACTGTCAAGTGCAATGCAGTGACAAGGTGTAAAAAAAATCTTCCTGTTTAAGCTCTTTTTAGTGAATAATTTTTGTTACACTAGTATTATTTCTTCTGGCAGATAGTTCTTGGTTTACAAAAAGCACTTACTTTATATTTAAATCTCTTAAATTTTCCAGAGCTCTTATTTTACGTATACAGTACAGTACAGTACTTGAAACTCCAACACACTGTATTCAAAGGGTCTTGTTTTTCAATAAACATGCATAGGACGGGGCAATGTGTTTTTCTCATGTACAGTACTTCCCTTAGGTCCCTCCATTATTGGTTAACTAGTGTTTGTGTTGCATATACTGTATAGAAGGGAAGAAATTAACCTCTTTTTTGTTCTACAAGTTGTTCCACTTGTGGAAAACTCAATCACAGAAGTTAGAGACTTTTTACTATTTGCTGTTGTAGAAACTGACAAAAAGGTGAAGTCCCTTATTGTATTGTTCATTCAGGACTTTTTGTTTACTCATTGCACATGTTAACTGTAGGTGGATGACTGGAGAATCTTGTTCCCTGGCTAGAAGATTTGTAATTGGATATCTGTCTATCTGGTTCATTTTATAATCGACAATCAGGAATAAAAATAAGAAAAACCAAAGAAACAGAATGCACATACTTTCTTTATATAAGAGGATTGTAACATTTAAAATTATGGATGCATATGAAATATAGATGAATTTTAAAAAATTAAAATGTTAACATTATTAGATTATTTTTACCAGAAGTGGACTACTTCAATAGCATTATTTTGGCTGTTTAATAGATGGGACATAAATTTTATGTGCATAAATGCTGCATTGATTACATTTCTTTGGTTGTATTTAGAATAGGAGTATGTTACAAGCATTACAATGTGCCCCAATTATAAAACAATTTTGAAAAATAAGATTTTTAAATTTCTAGCAATATAAGTCTCTGTGCTTCATATCATTTATTATAATAGTATGTTTGCCCCTATAGAGATGTAAATTATAGAGCAATCTTAATGCACTAAAATTCATAGGGTATAAAGTTACCGGTAATTGGAATACTGAATGACAGTTCACCATTCATAGATTCTAGGCCTAGGGCATAGTTAGGAATAATTTCCACTAGCATTTGGCTTAATATATTATAGTTGCAATATATGGACATCTTTTTCACAACAGGATCCTATGCCTCTTTGGCAATATGTGATAGATAGAAACTTGTGAGATCAAAGAAACATATGAGAAATATCTGTTTAGGCTCCAGAAGCTTATAGGACTCTGTCATTTAATCATTACTAATTGGATGTAGGATCCATGGGTGAAGTCATGTTGTATTATCATAATCAGTGATTACATATTTGAATTTTTCCTTGTAATTAAAAAAAAAATCTGTGAATTTAGAGGGATTTTTTTTAAAATTCATACAATTCATTGGAGAGATAATTTTATATGAATTGAGTAGGAGACAATCCTTTTTTTTCATAGTCCTTTTTGCAGTTGCTCTGTCTAGTAGTAGTACAGATACTATACTGTAGGACATGTTGGTTGAGGACAGTGAAGTATGAGAACTTAAAAGGAGGTGTCTTTCAACAGATGAAGGAACTAGAGGCACACACAATTAAGTATCCACACGTCTTAATTAAACAATCTTGGTTTTCCAGACAGTTCCTATCTAACTAAGATGGGCTGAACAGTTGACTTTGACTATGTGTTTCTGGTTTAGTGGCCACTTTACCATAGAGGTGTGCAATCTTTCCACAGGCAAGTGGCTCCTTACTAACGGTTTATTATTATTATTATTATTATTATTATTATTATTATTATTATTATTATTATTATTATTATTATTATTATTATTATTATTATTATTATTATTATTATTAACTTCCATTTATATCCTGTCCAACTGGGGCTTGCAAGAATAAGACTTTAGGTGCAATCAGTATCAGCTCTAATTTACATATTATAGAATGGTGATTCTAGACCTCTAGGATAGTGGCTCTCAACTTCTTTCTCAGACCTTCTGGACTGATTTTCAGAATCTCTCACCAGCGGACATGCTGCTTGGGGATTATAAAACATCTGGTGGACCAAAGAGTTACTGTGCCACCAGATATGTTCTTCATCTCTGATCTAAATGCTGTTTTGACCAAAAGAAATAGTTCTTGCAGGGCTGTTTAGATTGGTTTGTGAGAGATAAGGCGAGAATTGTCCCCTGCCACTTGCACATCAAATTATTACATTGTTAATGTAAAAATAATTCATGCAGTCTAACCTCCTGATGTAAAATATAGTATTTACACAGACATTTGGCAAAAATCACTCGTTAGTGGCTTATTTACCACAGCTCTCTCCAGTAATGCATCTGAGCTTTGAACTTAAATCTGATATGGTGAAAACTAGCTTTGGAAGCTGAAGCCACATATTGTGACAACACTTAGCAAGTTGTAAGACCATAGAAAGAGGGGGGAGATTAAAAAAGAATAAGGTTGGTTTGGGAAGGGTATGCAGTAATTTGTGATGGGAACGCAGAAGAAGGACATTACCATGTAGGAAGCATTATGATAATGATTAGCATCTGTTTTCCTTAGTGACTCCAGATTTATTTATCTAGTTCTAGTGTATATACTTTCAGACATTGAGTCTTTCAGATCAAACAATGGCTGAGATTTTAATACAATTTTCATTGGATAGGAATGTAACTTAGAAGTGGGGCATGATAGATAAAGTGCTATAGAGAAGAAAAAGCACTCAATTTTTGTGGGGGTAGGAGTATATCACCTCCATTACTGTTATTACACAAACATTTTTTGTCTTTCTCTTCCAGTTGGTGCTTCTCCATTGGTTACTCTCTACAGTAGAACCCTGTATAACAAAAAGCCTATGGGAAAAATCGTACAATGAAAATCTCTATGGGATGTGTTGTACCTTACAACGAAAAGTTTTTTGTTGCATGATTCCCATAGAGATGCATTGCATTGTACAACAAAAATTTTCGTTGTACAATGGACCTCCCCCCCATTTCCTTTGTTGTATGATTTTTTCACTGTATCCCATGATAGTTCCAAAATTCAAAGAGGTTTATATATATATATATATCGGAGAGAAAACAAAACAAAAGAACAAAAAAAGACAAAAATTTTTGTGGCACCTTACTGACTAACTCCTGTATTTAAAAGTGAGTTTTTGTGGATCAAGTCCACTTCGTCAAAGTGGACTTGATTCATGAAAGCTTACATTTAAATACAGGAATTAGTCTTTAAGGTGCCACAATGTTGTTGTCTTTTGTTGTTGTTTTGTTTACTCTCTGATATGCTTGCACAGACTAACAGGGCTACCACTTCAAAGCAAAATTTTTAGTTAAAGAAGTCCATGATGCCATGTCATATACTAGGACTGATAATACAAACCCCTAAACAATGCACATTCTCAAAACAAATTTATTTATTTATTTACTGAAAATTACATTCTTTGTTTTAAATAAACTGTAAATACCTGTATTGGTGATTTCTTTCTTTTTAGTTTAGCTTTTGTCTCTCTTATATTAGCTGTAAAAGTTATTTCACCTTCCCCTTTTTTCTTTAACTAACATTTCTGTTTTTGAGGTGGCTGTTGATCTCCTCTGCTGATATCTTTGTCAGTATAGAGCAGGGGTTCCCAACCTATGGCCCATGGGCTGGATCCGGCCCACGGTGCAAAATAATCTAGTCCTGACCTCGCTCCAGCCACTTACTAATTTATGGCTGCATCAACACATTCACGACAGCTGTAAATGAGACCGCAGCTGTTGTAATGCATTTAAGATAGCCGCGGATGCATTTTACAGCACCAGTCCAGCCCTCTCAGCTGTCTGAGGGGGGCATGGTCCGGTCCGTGGGTGAAAAATGTTGACAGCCCCTGCTATAGAGTAACTAATGTATATATCTGAGGTATTTGACTTTGCTAGTTTACTAATGCCTTCATCAATCCATACCTGAACAATAGGATTTATAGATGGATGGCATAGTATTTTAAGTTATATATTTGCTTAGTTTTGCTTTGTGTAGTCTCTTAAATTTGAAGCAAAATACAGCAAAGACAAGGTTATGATCTGAAATTATATTGGCAATCGGGCATTGCAAACACAGGATCTTTGGGAAACCTGTCTTTGCTTTGTTCCAAATTTCTATATTATTGGCCAATCTTAATATTACTTGCATCTTCTTATTATTAAGGTATTGTACTTTATAGAATATCTTCTGATTTTATTTGGCTTATTCATGCAATAAATGCCGCCCCTCCCCCTGTGCCCACCCCAACATATTGTAATGTAATTTAATGTAATGTATTGTCTGTAAGCCGCCCTGAGTCGCCACGGCGAGTGGGCGGCAATATAAATTTGAATAATAATAATAATAATAATAATAATAATAATAATAATAATAATAATAATAATAATAATAATAATAATAATAATAATAATAATAATAATAATAATAATTTAAGATATTGTGTCTAGAGTCCTTTTGTGTGTAGCAGCTGGGGAAAATAGAAATAAAATTTCCACAACAGCTACTATATATGTTTGACATTAATGTTCAAGAGTGTTTGGGATCTCTGTTTCACTACAATATAATTTGCTTGGTCCCTTACAATGTTGATGTTAATGCAATCCTTAAGCAATTCCCATGTATGCTGTCTCCTTGCTAGTAATTTGAATGTGAGGTAATGGCTGTAAATTCGTCTGCTGCACAAAAAATATCATTTGTTCTCCACATCAATTTCTTATTACCAGTAAGTATTTCCCAAGAAAAAAATCTACAATATATGTTTTGCTGTTGCAATTGAAATTGTATGTCTATTTTCCTGTTTCATATTGTCCTTTACATAGAGGCTGACAGTTATACATCTCAGGAGAGTGATAAAATATTTTGTAGACAACTTATATGTAAATATTTGGCAAAACAATGTTCAGGTAAAAAAAAGGTACAATCATTTTATTCTACTACAGTACTTGTAATGAGATTGTGAAACTAGTCTCATTCACAAAGGAACAATACGTATATTGGAACAGTAAATTTGTTTTTATAATAGCATCTATCTTTGAATTATTGGGAACATGACTCAGTCATGCAATGACTATCTAATTGAATGCACCTTTAGATTAAACATTCCTTTCCCCCCATTGCATATTTTTCCAGGATTGTTTAGTTTTATTTATGACCAAATCAGCTTTCCTTTTATACTTGTCAATATAACGTTTTAGGAAGAACTGTTTATAAGGTTATTGTGTTTTCCCTTTTTTAGGTTCTTTTACCATCATTTGATACTATAGAGTGAATTGACTCAATTGTTTTTCCACCATCATAAAGAAAAATAACAATGCAGAAAGCTACTTGGTTGATTTTCTAGGTTGCACATAAATCATTGTTAAGCGGAAATTTATGGTTCTTTGTTTTAAAGCTTTTTTTCTGTTTTAAGGCAATAGTTGGTATATCTTGCTTTATATGGGCATTCAAAAAAAACCAAGATACAGTAAAACCTCATATAACGCTAAAACCTGGTTCCACAAGTCTTCGTGTTATATGATTTTTCGTGTTATCTGATCCTCTATGGGATCCATAGAGATACATTGTAACCACACAGGCTTTCGCGGTTGTTATCTGAAGCATCCCATAGGATCTTAATGTTATCTGATGCAATTCTTCCCCCCAGATTCCTTGATGTTATGCGATTTTCGTGTTATTCGATACTAATGTTATATGAGGTATTACTGTAATGGCAATCGGCCTTGTCACTTCTTGTCAAATAGAAGGGGAAGAAATGAAGGCTGAGCTCAGAAGAATAGATGACTTTGAAATGTGGTGCTGAAGAAGAATTTTGAGAGTACCCTGGACAGCAAAGAGATCAAACAAGTCGATCCTGAAGGAAATCAACCCTTACTGCTCCTTGGAAGGACAAATATTAAGGATGAAGCTAAAGTACTTTGGACACCAAATAAGAAGAGACGGCTCACTCAAGATGGCCTTGATGCTGGGAAAGATCAAAGGCAAAAGGAGAAGAGAACAGCAGAGGATGAGATGGCTAGAGCGGGCTGCGGAGGATGGTGGAGGGTAGGGGTGCCTGGTGTGCACTGGTCCATGGGGTCACAAAGGGTCGGACTTGACTACGCGACTGAACAACAACAAAAAATTGGCATTCATGATAGGTTTTTATTGAGGAATAATTTAAACAATAAAATGTAAAGAAGCATATAAAGAATTTAAACAGTAAATTAAATATTTTTTCTCAAATCTTTGTATGGCAGATGTGGATATCTCTATCATAGGGTTCTGTAGGCATAAAGCCTCTATAAAATATGGTTGCACAGAAATATGCAATGATTACTGAGGAGGTTAATTATTTGCATCTTGGTGTCACTTTTTCTGTAGGTATTCACCAGTGTTGATGTTAGTATAGAATTATCTTGTTTATTTCAAGGGTTGGTCAAGTGGTAATGCTGGCAAATTGGGTCAGTAGCCATGTTTTGTATAATGTAGACAAGAAGGGCTCTTGAAAGCAAGGGAAGCATGATAGATGGAGAAAGCAAGGCAGTCAAAGTACCTGTACTGGGTAGACAGTTGTCCCTTGCATTTTGGCACTTTCACATCTGGCCTAGACACAGATGAAGAATAATGCTGTGCTAAACATTTTTTGATGTTAAATTTTAGATTCAGAAATGGGTTGATTTTGTGTGCAATTGGAAAAAGCAAAATGTGAAAACCTGCTCATCTTTTGGTTTGCAGTTTTGTCTCTTTGTGCCTCTTGAAGTTACTCTTTTCTTGCTAGATGTTTTCACAGTTTTAGTAGTACACAAATACATCTTGCAGAAATATCTTTTATCACAGCAGCAGAAAACATTTCACCTTTACCACAGAAATCACAACAGTATGCATCTATATGCTGTCCAGTCTAGTCTACAGTAGCACACTAACATTATCTTTCCAGAGAGGCATGCATGTTTGAAGATGGATGTATTTATTATAGTTTTAAAAGCACATATGGTACATGATTGCATGCAGATTTCTGTGTAGAGTCACTTTGTTAATTTAGATGCCACTTTCTGCTTTGATCCTTTGGATACAATGTTTTTAGTAAACTTAATTTTGCCTTCATGGTGTAGTTTTGTTTTTTGTAAGCCAAATTTTAATTTACTTAAGTTTGTGGCTAGTTAATTGCCAAGTCCTGTTGTCAGAAATAATTTAACAGATTTTCCAGGCATGGGAAATGGTATTAGCAAAGCTTGTCTGCTACAGCAAAAACAACAAATTGTTTTGCAGCTCTTTTAAAGTCTAACAGTTTTTATTTGGCATAAGCTTGTGTGGGTTTACATCTGATCAAGTAAGCTGTAGTCCATGAAAGTGTATTCTAAATATACTTTAAAGTGCCGTAAGACTCTGTTTTTAGTAGGATGTGTTTCTGAATACTAACCGCATCTCTCCAAGAGTATCTGTCCGTCCCACCAGAGCGGAACGGAGAGGTGCCTTAGTGGTTCCATCAGCCAGAGAGGCTTGACTCTCTGGCACAAGAAAGAGGGCCTTCTCCCTGTTTGCTCCGATTCTATGGAACCACCTGCCTCTGGAGCTGCGCCTTCAGACGGGGTTATTGGCTTTTAGAAAGGGCCTGAAAACCTGGCTGGCAGGAATGGTGTGGGGTAATTAGGGTTTACTGACACCCCCTCCCCCCCGCTGGCTTATTTAACATCCTGTACCTTCCCCCCCATTCCTACCCTCATTCCTATATTTGGTGGGTTAGTGTAGGGAATGAGAAGTTGTTTTTAAAGGGGTTTTAATTTTAATTTTACTTTGTTCTTTTTGTGGTTTTAGGGGTTTATTTTATGTCTGTTATGCTCCGCCCTGAGTCGCTTGTGCGAGTAGGGCGGAATATAAATCTGACAAAATAAAATAAATAAATAAATAAAATAAACCTATTGTCTATTCTGGATTAATGAAATTGCTTCTGAGTAGGTTTTAGTAATTATTGAGGGATTTTAGTAATATTGTTTTTTCGATGGGCACCCTGCTGTTTTATGTCAATTCCCAGTAGGTTTTTAGTATTATAGTTTTCTTTTATTACCTATGTCCAGTCTAGTTTAGGATGTGGTGTTTATGTTTTTGTGTGTTATGCTGGTCATGGACTGTAAATAAATTGAATTGAAATTGAGTAAGTAATTATAGAATTAGAACCTGTTTTCTTACTTTTTTTTGTTATACGTTACAATTTAGGAAGAAGAGACAGTTAATGGATCATTTGTCACATAGTTGGCATTCTGTAGTGGCATCCACATACCAAGTTATAGAAAAAAGGTTGACTGGACTAGACATAATAATTATTGGACTATTTATAGGAATAGTAATTAATATTAATAGCAGCTCCCCCGGTGGTTTAGCGGCTAAGGCGCTTAGGCTTGGAGACTGGAAAGACGGGTTCGATACCCGAAAGCTGCATGATGGGGGACAAGAAAGGAGCCTCATTTGGAGACATGAAATGAGCCTGCAAAAATTCTTTCAACCCAGAGTAATCTCTAACATGAAAATGAATGAGCAATAGTCATTATGTATAGCTTTAGAAATGGCATATGAAACATAGACAAATATAGAAAAATGGTGTGATTTCTTTACAGTGTGGCTCATTCACATATAGATGCCCCAGATATTTGGTAGTCTCAGATGCACTCCATTACATTAAAAGTGCATTTGCACTAATAGAACGAACATAGTTTCTTATCAGACAACTTAGACTTTAACCTTAAACATAAATAATAAGTAAATCTTACTGAATAGAGTGATAGTTGTTTTTTATTAAATTCTCATAGGAATGTACATTTAGTGTAACAATGTTGTGGATACTTACTCTGTAGAGAATAATTACATTACTCTATTCTGGAAGACATAATGCAGGAAGAAATAATACATGCTCCCATTGCCTTTTTCTTGGCCAGTTTTATTGTCTTAGCAGGTAATCGTAGAGACTGATGGTGAAAGGATAGCATGGCAGAGACTGAGCAAAGATCTGGCTTGGATGGATCAGTACTCATGACTAAAGTATAGTACAGTAAAACACCAGATAACGCTAAAACTTGGTTCCACAAGTCTTGGTGTTATCTGATTTTTAGTGTTATCCGATCCATGTTAAAATCCTATGGGATGGATCGGATAACTTTAAAGCTCCATAGAGATACATTGTAACCGCACAGGCTTTAGCGGTTGTTATCTGATGCATCCCATAGGACCTTAACGTTATTCGATCCAATTCTCCTCCTCAGATTACTTAACGTTATGCGATTTTTAGCGTTATCCGATCCAATTGTTATCCGGTGTTTTACTGTATGTACCTTTGCTGAGAAGAGTCTACTGATCTTCTGTCGAGAATGTATCTGTTCACCCAAAACGCTAACATGAAGAAAGTAGATTTGATATTGATCAGAGTAAGTCATAGTTAGGCCCATTTGAATCAATGGTACATATGGAAAAGTTGAATCACCAAATCCCCATTGACCCAGTTTATCTGCTCTAGTGCAGTTTACTAAGCTAAGAAAAAGGATTTTTGGCAGTGTGTTGTAAGGATAGTAAAATTTAGGCATTAATTTTTTTTAACAAGAAAATCAAAACATCTACACTATTAATTCCTTCTCAGATTTAATGTATTTTAATATGGCAAGTAGGATTGTGTGTACATAAATCCCATTAATTATGTTAAAAAGTAGCAAGAGGAAATTAAGCTTGGGTGACCACATTTTCTTATTACAATATTGATCCAACTGTTCGGCAGGAGATTTATTTTTATTTATTTATTCACATTTATACTCTGCCCTTTTGGTGCAAGCACCACTCAAGATCAATGTGTTCTCAATTTTGAGCAGTAGCTTTCTTGTTATGAAAACACAACTGATTTGCAATGGTCTTAAAGTTACTGCACTCCTTGGCATTTCCTTTCTTGTGAACTGGAATGTTTATCAAGTGTTTCCAGTCTGTGGGCCACTGTTCTGTTTTTCAGATTTGTTGGCTTATTCTTGTTAGGATCTTGAGAGATTCAGTCTGTGTGGCTTGCAACAATTCTATCAGTATCCCATCCACTCAAATGCTTTGTTTCTGTGTCCAGAACACCTTTCACTTCAGTTTCTAGAACTGTAGCTCTTCATCATAGGATTCTTCTTCAAAGGAGACAATCCTCCTCCTATGCAGTATACTGTTGCCAACTTCTCTTTATTTTCTTCTGGTCAATCATTTATTTATTTATTTATTTATTTAGATTTCTTATCCCGCCCCAGTCAGGCGAACCTGACTCTAGGCAACTTACAGAAAAGGGGGAGAGACTATACACAATGTAAAACAATTAAACAATCCCCCTACAAATTCATAAATTAAAACCTTGAGGTTCAAAATTACTTAAAAATCAATTAAAAAAGAATTAAACCATGAATTTACAAAAATATAAAAAAGTTAAAAGGTTTAAAAAGGTTTTAAAAGTTTAAAAGAGTGAGGGAGGGGTGGCTGTCCCATCAGATCAGCCACCCAACATGGGACCCTGTATTACTTGAGCCCCACACCTGCCTGCCAGCCAGGTTTTTAGGCCCTTCCGAAAGGGCAGGAGCTCTGTCTGTAGACGTAACTCAGTTGGCAGGAGGTTCCAAACGGTCGGGGCGGCCACGGAGAAGGCCCTCCTTCTGGTGCTAGAGAGATGCGTCTCTCTAGCCGATGGAATGATAAGAGAGCCTCTCCGATCTGCCCTGGTGGGATGGACAGATGTCCTTGGGACGATGCGGTCTCTTAAGTATCCTGGCCCACTACCATGTAGGGCTTTAAAGATAATAACCAGCGCCTTGAATTGCACCCGGAGACATACTGCACCCGGAGACATATTGTATTGTATTGTAGACACAATGGGCACAAAGCTGAGCGAGTTAAGGAGGATGGTGGAGGACAGGAGTGCCTGGCGGACAGTGGTCCATGGGGCCGCAAAGGGTCGGAATCGACTGTGTGACTGAACAACAACAACAACAACAAAGCCATTTTTGGAAAATATGGAAATATTTTATTGAATTTGCAATGGAAAAGAATATGGGACAGAAACCTGTCCAAGGAAGTTTGAAGTTTTGGAAAGGCAAAAATGAAGGAGAACAGTGATATTATAGCTAAATAATATAATCCATTCCCTTCATGGTCGAAGGATACACAAGATTGATTTATTTATGTTTTCCTTTTCCTTTTGTTTCCAATTGTATTTTATTATTGTACTGCCTTGTAGCTTTAATAAAAATTATTTTAAAAAGAGAGAGAGTAAAGTCTTACTCCTATGTGTGGCCGCAGTTAGTCTTTAAAGTGCCACAATGTTTTTTGTCTTGATTTATTTACTCTCTGATATGCAATGAAGAAGAATCGATCACACTGTGAGGCCATTTTTTCCACCGTCAGACAATTCTATGTTAGGATGATTTTTTTCTGATAGGTTTTTCCTGAGACAATATGGGCAGAGCTAGTGCTCTTTTTCTTGCACTCCCTTTCACATTCACATCCTTCTTTCCATACACCCATCCCTCCATTTCTTGCTCTCCCCTGGGGAGCCATCCCTACGTCGAATGTAAGTGAAGCCAAGGAGTAAAGGTTACCAGACCATATTTGCACACTGAAAGCAATCCCAGTGAAGTGAGTCACAATAATGCACAACTTTTTCATATTGTGCACTACTGCAGAAGGATAAATCATGGTGAATGTGTTGCATGTTCCATAGGTGAGTCAGGCAGTCCAGCAACAGAAATAAAAGTCCAAAGTAGATTGGCTTAGTAAATCATTTTTGCTTACATCTGACACTTTTCTGCTCTTCTCTGGAAATGACAATTTAAAACTGAAAACAAAATGTTTTATATCAGCAGCATTTAAGGACCTAAAGATACTGGGAGTAATATGCATTAATTCTTTATGGCAAAATATAGCTTGAATGAAAATCCGGGCTATTATTGAGAAATGCTTAAGATATATATTTAAACATTATGACTCTCATTATAACATTATCTAGTAAAATGATACCAGTTCTGTGGATGGTTTATACTGGGCTGAATGATGTTAAAATTATAGCCTTTAAAGTTTAAGATTTGCTGAATCTGCTGCTTTTGATCCCACTAGCTTTCATCCTGTATTCACAGTAATGTTTGTGATACTTATCTCGTATTGCCAATTCCTATTCTAGTACCACAAAATAATCTCAGGAAGACACAACAAATGGAAAGAGTAAAAAAAGAAATGTGAATCTGCATGAAAAATAAAGATCAGATTTTCCCGTAGGAATTTAGTCGTAGTTGCCAAATCAGGGATAAATTATATAGGAGAGTAAACACATCTTTTTGTTTAATGAGCTGTAAAAATATGCAGTAGCAGCCAGTATAGAATTTCCTCCTAGTGTTACTCCAGAGGAAGAAACTTTCCTCAGCATTATAGTGAGAAATAAAATGTTAAATCCTCCCCTTGATCCATTCATGATAATAATTATATTGTCCTCTTGAAATTATGTACATTATTTACATCAAATGTTCAGATGGCACAATGTTGTTACCTCTCTGAGAGAGAGTGAAATTACATCTGCTGAACTTTTGATGCAGGATGGGCAACAAATGCAGAATAATTTTGTAATTAATAAAGATATCTACACAGTTTCTAAACACTGACCCATTATGTTAATGTAATTGCACCAAGGTATTTTAATCTTAATAATGTTCTTAATCTTTCCTAGTCATACGTTTATTTTTTTCAGTGTAGTAGCACTATAACATACACTGGGCATTTTCATGTATTATGATTATAATGTGGCTATAGGTGTAACAGGCCTCCTACCACAAATAGTGCCAAATGTGTAGTGTTTGTAGTCAACAAATATAGTTTAGTTGGGTTGTGTGAGCATTCTCAGTGCTAAATCCAGGTTTGGGAGAATTACTGGGCATAAAGCCATCAATAAATTGGCCCCTGAATGTCCTAGCTCACTGCTGTCACCAACACTCAGTGCTTTTGACACTTCTTGTTTACTCTGAGCTGGCAGGTGAACAGACAACAACAACAGAGTCTACAGTGGGGCTTTTTCTTCACTACAGAGTTTATGATGCTAGCTCTTGCTGAATACTATTTGGAAGAAAAAAAATCTTTAAATACTTGGAGCTTGGAGTTTAACACAGTTGTATGTTAAGTCACAGGTGTGTTAACACAGAATTGGACTCCAAGACAATCATAATCATTAAGAAAATCAGAATTCATGTACTTTCACAAAATCAGGAACTTTAGTATAAGCTCTTATAAGACAGAAGCATTTGAAATGTGGATTTATCGCAGTACACTGAGTCAATCCATGGCCAATGAAGAAGTGCTAAAGCAGATGAATAAAGACTGTAACTATTGTGCTGAAAGACAGAATGTTTTGTATATGTAGTGAAGAATGAAAATATGGATTCTTGCACTAATTTTTCAAGGATAAATAAATGGTGGAGCGGTGCAGGAACATGAAGAATGTGTTGGTTGAGGAACCTTGGAGACTTATTTTAGTGAAACTCAGCCTTGTTCAGAGCTGCTAGAGTTAGAATAGCTATGATGATGTCCCTGTGTCCAATAGATGAAGAGTAGAATTCTACAAAAATCGTATATGCAGATTTAATTCAAATAAACCCTGAAGAACAACCTAACTTTCATAAGAATTGTCACTCCATGAAAATCTATGGTAGTTATCACATATGGTATGGGGGCAGACAGATGGATAGAACATTCATTTTAAATTAATACTATTTGAATTGAACCTTAGACCTTGTTAATGTTTTTTATGTAAACTGCAACATACAGTTGGAATGTAGGAACTATGAACACTTACTAAAAATATACTTTTAAAAATATTCTTTAATTGCCCTTGCAGTTGAATTTCTCTACAGAAGAAAAGAAGCCGCACATAATGCATTTGGAAGGAACATAGAAGGAGATTGCAGAGAATTTAAAAAATTGAACTTATACTGTATAGCTGTTTTCCTGAATTTAGAAAGCAAGTAATGGAAAATACCAGTACAGTAATACCTCATATAACATTAGTATCGAATAACACGAAAATCGCATAACATCAAGGAATCTGGGGGGAAGAATTGCATCAGATAACATTAAGATCCTATGGGATGCTTCAGATAACAACCGCGAAAGCCTGTGTGGTTACAATGTATCTCTATGGATCCCATAGAGGATCAGATAACACGAAAAATCATATAACACGAAGACTTGTGGAACCAGGTTTTAGTGTTATATGAGGTTTTACTGTACTGTACATTTTGGGTGGTAATTTACTTTTTTCTTTTCAGTCTTTCTCCCCCCCCCTTCTTCCTTCAGCGTGCCAACTAAACTGCTGTAGCAGGGGTTCCCAACCTAAGCCCTGTGGGCCAGATCCAGCCCATGGTGCCATTTTGTGTGGCCCCCACCTCTCCAAGGGCATTCAAGAAACAAAATGGCCACCCCTTTGAAGCTGTTGGGATAAAATGGCAGGGCAAAATAGCCATCCGGTCCTCAAAGGTGTCTGAGGGAGTGTGGCCCAGCCCCCTGCTTGAAAAGGTTGGGAACTCCTCTGCTATACCTATCAATTAATAACCATAATTATAACTGCATGAAAAACAAAATTTTAAAAGGAAGTTAAGCCAGAATGTGTATATTTAACTACTATATTTACTTCTGTACATCTGTTTTGCAGCATTGATGTTGCTGTTGTTGTTACTGCATTTTGTTACTAGGTGTTGTTGGTTTTTTTGTAAATACCTCTGGGCAGGCCATGTAAAGTTCTCATTTTTGCACCATTTAACATGATGGAGGATCAAAGTCCGGTTTGTGTCTTAAAGCAGTGGCTTAATATGTAACAATTTATTGCTTTTGAAAATTATTGTGTGTCAGGGAGACAGAAAACGACCCTGATTAAAGTGCTGGTATTGCCTTCTGGATGACTTGTTCCAAAGCTAATTATAGCAACATCTTCACTTGTCAGTCATAGGAAAAGGAGGTCGCACTGCTGTTTATATAAACATTTAAGGCCGGAGACATACCAGACTATTTATTAGTATGCGATGTGGCCTGATGCTTAGTACTCTGCTTCTAAAGGTTGTTCAACAAATGCTGAACATTTGAAGATTTTTATGTAATACTGTACTAGAAATTAACAGATCCAAAACTTCTTGTCTGAGTAAGCCATTTGAAGCTAAACTCCTCCAAGATATGTGGCCTGTGATCTGGACTTTGTTGCTTGCTAACATGAAATATCTTTCAGATAATTATAGGTTAACTAAAGGTTTTCCCCCCTGGAAGAAAAACCTTGATTTGGATAATTTTAATTTAATTTATAAGGTTTCGTGAAATCTGTCCCTGTATATGGAAACAGAATTCCTGTATTAATTCTGTTTCTGTGTTTAATAAGTGTCATTTCAAATAATCAGAGATTTGATCTTTCTTCTGTTCTTTAAGTAAAGATGACTCTCTCGGCAGTTTCCCTGCAACCTGAATGGTTTATTTATTTATTTTGCTAAACTGACTAATATTTCTATTTTTAAAATGTGTAAGCTGTGTCTGTATGAAAAGAGGAGAATTCAACTGCTGCAGAACCATTGCTTCCCAATGTATTATTCAAAGTTCTTTTTCGTCTCTGGCATATAAAGAGCTTCATCAATATTTCAGTAGAACTGTGATTTTCACCAAAAGGAACTCCTTCCCTTTCATCATTTGATACTTCTGTATCTCTGTATGACACAAAGATATTTGGATCTTGTTCATTTCTCAAAGAGCAGACTCATTACTTTGCAAATGAATTGATCATTAAACTGTATCCTGACCTTGAGATTCCAAATACAGATCTAGTAATCCTGACATTTAAAATGATGATTAAATAGCATTTTAAAAGATGATTAAATAGCATTTTAAAAGATGATTAAATAGCATTTTAAAAGGCTTGAGATTTGTCATTTGAACTTCATGAAGTAGCAGTACAATTTACCCTTCATTTGGAACTGTTTCTTTTATTTATTTATTTATTTATTTATTTATTTATTTATTTATTTATTTATTATTTGAATTTATATTGAATTTATTACCTCAAGGCCAGTACTTGAATAGATTTCATAAACCATTGTGCCATTTTTTGCTTGTTTAAAAATGTTAGCTACACATGCATTGTAAATTCAAATCAAGTTTTTAAGAGAAACTTTACTGAAAAGATAAATGGTTTTTCCCCAAGATGTAATTATAATTGCCATTCTACAACTCATCAGAGTTGCAGGTCTGAAAAATACAGTGCAGATTTGTCGGGATTAAGTCTACCATTTTTAGTGATAGATATGGTGCCATAAAAATGGTAATGATAATTAAGGGGAGGTTTAACAAAGGCAATTGAAGACATATTTATCAACCAGTTTTTAAAATTAAGATAACTCAGCAGAAAAAAGAACCTTCAGCATTTATTAACAGTATACCAATGTAACAAAAGATAGAAAATTCATACTTCTATAAGAAGCTATGGTTGTCAGATGACATTTTTTTTAAAATGTTGTATTAAATTACAGTAATACCTCGGATAACGTTTACCTCGGATAAGAATTGGATTGAATAACGTTAAGGTCCTATGGGATGGATCGGATAACAACCGCTAAAGCCTGTGCGGTTACAATGTATCTCTATGGAGCTTTAACGTTATCCTATCCATCCCATAGGATTTTAACATGCATCGGATAACACCAAGACTTGTGGAACCAAGTCTTAGCGTTATCCAAGGTATTGCTGTACTCTGTTGGAGAGATCATAATCTGCAACTGAAGATTTTTGTGGCCTTTGAAGTGACAGTGTGGCATCGTATTTTGCTGCTCTTTTTCAATTTCTGTGCTGATATAGTTGAGGAAAACCACATAAAATTACAGTCGAACCTTGGTTAACAAATGGCTTGGTTAACATGAAAATCACATAACTAAAAGAAATCCATAGAAAATAGGCATGGTTTACAGAATTTTTTTCCAGAATGGATTAATTCGTTTTAATGTATTCCTATAGGAAACTGTGTTTTGGTTAATGTATTTTGGTTTTCAATGCATTCCTATGGGAAATTAAGTTAAAGTAATTTTCGCTGTAAGAAACGTCCCAGAGAAGGCATTAATTACATTAACCAAGGTTCCGCTGTAGTATGAGATTTTTAATAGAAGAGACACATGCTGTTATAGTCTCTTTGCAAGAATATAAAACTTATTTAAGGTATACTGTATTGGGATGGTTTGTAATCATTCATCAGATTTGAGATTATGCCTAGATCATGCCAAGATTGATGTTATAATTTTTGTGTGTATTCAACTCTTCTAGGAGAAGACAATCCTAATTTGTAATTCAGTTCCTAAAAAAAAATCTCTATGAATTTATGAATGTGGGATACTGTACTTCTGTAACCACAATTCAAGATGACAGGGAATGGCCCAATATTGCTGCATAATACAATGCCTGCATTGCCAGCAGGAAAAAAGATGCCAGGATTTAGATAGCAAAGGCTGGCTTCAGAGATGACAACATCAGTCGTGGCAGTCAAGATGGTCTATGGCAGTCTTAGCGAACCTATGGCACATGCCAGAGGGGCACTCAGGGCTCTTTCTGCGGGCAAATGCGCTGTTGTCCCAGCACAGAGTTCACCTGCCCCTCTGGCCAGCAGCCCAATGGGAGCGCTTCCTCCATTCCCCCAGCACAGTGTTCACCCTGTCCTTCTGCTTGGGCACTCAGTTTCTAAAATATTCACCATCACTGGTCTATGGGATGTCCTCTTGTACTGTCATTCACATAGAGCAGTAGTACTAGGAAGTTCTAGAACCTGACTCCTCCTTTCATCACTTAACATCACCATTCAAATACAAAGCAGCTGGTCATGGCTGTTTTTTGACAAGTATGAATGGTAAGACAGAATAAAGTGCTGTTGCAATCAGTTCTAGGGTTTATGTTGTTTTTACTGATGTTTAACAGGCAGCCTGATGCTGTCTTAGAGAAGTGGTGGTGAACCTATGGCACACGTGCCATAGGTGGCACTCAGAGCCCTCTCTGTGGGCACCTGTGCAGTAATCCCAGCACAGAGTTTGTCCCACCCCTCTGCCCAGCAGCCCAATGGGAGCATTTCTTCCTTTCACCCACCACAGAGTTCACCTGCCCAGCAGCCCAGTGGAAGCACTTCCTCCCGCCTCTCCCCAGCAGAGTTCACCCCGCCCTTCTGCTCAGCAGCCCAATGGGAGTGTTTCCTTCCTTCCTTGTTGCTGTCTTGGCACTTTCAGATAAATAAGTGGTTTTTGAGTTTTGCAGTTTGGGCACTCGGTCTCTAAAAAGTTTTCCACCACAGTTTATAAGTTATCTTGTAAATTCTCCACCTCTGGGTTTGATTATTCTTTCTCTAGTAGGCCTATTCTTAATCATGTTTTCTGATTCTTACATATTGTTTATGGCAGGAGTGGCAACCCTTGCTGCCCTATGTGTTCTTGTACTTCAATTCCTCAAAGCCCTGACCAGCAGGCACGCTTACTTGGGCTTCTAGAAATTGAAGTCCAATAATATCTGGGGCACCAAGATTGGCCACTCCTGACTTATTGTCTACATTCAATGGTCTTGCTCAAGCTGCCATATCTGTCTAGTTCTTAGCTTACCAATCGATCTTTGTTGTCTGGTTGGCTAGTTAGTGTAAGTGATTGTAGGGTTTTATCTAACGTCTTGGGGGGGGGGGGAGAATTTGCTTAGTTCTAATGGAGTAGCAACCAGTATAGGATTTCCTCCTAGTCACTAGTGCTACTTCAGAGGAAGGATTTTTCCTCAGCATCACAGTGAGCTGCTGCAAAATGATTGTTATGGAAGTATTTAACAATTTCTTTATTTCTGGATCAATGAAGTCTTTGGCTAGAAGGTACTGGAAAACATAGAACCGCAATCATATGTTATTAGCTTTGTATTTCCTTCCTCTTCTAAATTTCTTCTTATATTGGATACATTTACAGCATTGTCTGTGCCCAAACTCTGTATAAGATATTTTAATTTTTGTTAATTTAGCTTTGGCACCACTTTTTGTAAATATTCTGCTGTGTGTGTATTTCTTGATGTATCTGCAAGAAAGACATTCCCTTCTTCTGTTATTATACAAGCACCTTCAATGGGATTATTGTGGACATTATTCCACCCATCAAGACTTAGGTTAACAGTTTTAGCCTCTAGAGCTGTTTCACATTGCTCCATTTTTGTCATATACGTTATCGTTCAGTTTCCCTGCAACCTCTACTCTGCTGGGTAGACTGTATCCTGGTCTCAGTGACTGAACCATTATAATGAAGTGTGGGTTTTCAGTCAGATGGGAAGAGGAGTTTGTCATATAATAAGCTAGGCAGCTATTTCATTATTTTCCCCCACCCCAGTCTGCTGGTTGTTATCACAAACTTATCTATGGCGGTTAATGGATTGTTGGCTTTTTTTTTTCTTTTAGGTGATATACTGTGGATGTATGAGGTATATGATGTGACTGAATTTATTTTTATTTTTATTTATTTTTTGCTTACTGGTCGGAAAACCACCTTCATCCAAAGCCACCACTATGGTTTCAACTGTCTATTACTTTGTGACAGATGCCATTTTTAATCAATCCATACCACTTGCATTATAGCTGCCATTTGGATTTCCAAGTTTTGACCACATCTATCATTATGTATTGATTGTGTAAAAATGTATTTAGTACCAACTATTCAACTATTGACGAAATTTACAAGCCAAATACGCTGTTTGTGTGTCTTAAATGTTTAATTTGGTTTAAAAGTTACAAAAATGAGATTATTTCCTCTGATAAATATTAGGAGGCTACATTAGGGATGTTTCATACCAATATTATCTTGTTTGTTCATTTCATTTCTATCCATCCTTTCTCTTAATCTAGGGGTTTAAAGTTCTTTGCAATGTATTAAAACAAATACAGGTGAAACAGATTACAATATAATATTTAAAATATTTAAATATGTAATGTTACTAGTTTATAGTTATCTTTATAACAATTTAGAACATGTAAGAAAAAGTAAGAAGCAAGAAAGAATAAGAAGTGTCACATCCCTCATTAAAAGCACATTTCTTTGCAGCCCAATGGATTGTTAAAGGCATGCCTGAAGACAAAGGTCTTTTCCTGCTGGTAGAAGAATAGGTCATGGCTAACCTAGTCTTCTATGGGTGTTTCATAAAAAATACCTGTCATACGCACTCCAGAAATGTCTTGTGGGGGCAGCAGGACCAAGAATAGGATCTTAAAAGAAAAGGAAAAGACATGGACAGTTTCAGTCATTGACTTGAATTGTATAGGGCTTTGCAAATCTTTATCAGCTTTTACTGGCATTGTTGGGGTACACACAAAGAGCTTCTAGAAGATTGTGGTATTTTCAAACCACATTTGGGGGTACTCTGGTAACAGCAACCTTGTGTTGCCAGCTAATCTTTCTCACACTAGGTCAGGTGAAAGGAACTGCAGAATGAACTCATCAAACTCATTTTGGCAGTGTCACGTCTGGCCTAGACATGGAAGAAGAAGACTGGTATTGTTAGCAGATCCCCAAAGATTAAGACTGAATGCAGTGGAACCCCGACATACAAATGGTTTGACTTACCAAAATTGGGACATACAAATAGAAATCCTGGCTAAAAAAAAGTTGACATACAAAAAATATTGTGACATCTAGTGGCCTCTTCTGGTAATGCAACATGTTTTCGACAGTGGTACCTCGCTTAAAGAGCATAATGTGTTCCACAGGATTGCTGTTTAAGAGAGTTTGCTCTTTAAGCGAAACACCATTGTAAGTGACCAGTTGTGACTTCTGGTGGGGGGGGGATTGCAAACCGCGATTTATTTGTTAAGCGAGTTTTTGGTTGGTTTTATTTGTTAAGCGAAGCAAACATTCAGAGAAAATTATGCTCTTTAAGCGAGTTACTCTTTAAGCTAGGTGCTCTTTATGCAAGGTTTGACTGTACAATTTTTTTGACATACAAATAACCTTATGGAATGGAAAAAATGGCAGAAAGTGAGGAAGACCTAAAGAAGCTACTGATTAGGTTGAAAGAAGAAAGTACAAAAGCTGGCTTGAGACTCAATATAAAGAAAACAAAGATCATGGCAGCAGGCCCTATCAGTCCCTGGAAAATAGATGGGGAAGTAGTAGAAGCAGTGACAGATTTTACTTTCTTAGGATCAAAGCTCACTACAGATGGTGATTGCAGCCATGAAATAAAAAGGCGACTGATTCTTGGGAGGCAAACTATGAGAAACCTGGGAAACATTGTGAAAAGTAGAGACATCACATTGCAAACAAAAATTCGTATAGTCAAAGCAATGGTATTCCCAGTGGCAATGTATGGTTGTGAGAGCTGGACCATTAGGAAAGCTGAGTGCAGAAGAATAGATACCTTTGAGATGTGGTGTTGGAGGAGAGTTTTGAGAGTCCCCTGGACAGCGAGGAGAACAAATAGGTCAATATCAGAAGAAATCCACTCTGACTGCTCCTTAGAAGGTTAAATAGTAAAGATGAAGTTAAGTACTTTGGACATCAAATGAGAAGAGAGGATTCACTTGAGAAAGCCTTGATGCTTGGAAAGGTGGAGGGCAAAAGAAGGCGGCGGCGGCCCAAAACGAGATGGGTAGATGGTATTGTAGACACAATGGGCTCAAAGCTGAGCGAGTTGAGGGGGATGGTGGAGGACAGGAGTGCCTGGCGGACAGCAGTCCATGGGGTTGCAGAGGGTCGGAATCGACTGTGCGACTGAACAACAATAAAAGAGGTTTTACTATACTGGTTAGATTGAAAACAGGTAATGTCTGTGTTTGTCAAATGCTGCCCCTTTCTATCTCAATGTTAAAGTGCAAAACAAACAAAGCATGATGGGATTGCCTGCTCTAAGCTCAACATGAACTGCAGCCAGAAATAGACTAGGAACCAGCATAGCTGTTCTACTCTGTAAACCAATCCCAGTCAGCAGTCTGGCTGCAGCATTTTGTATCAGCCGTAGTTTCTGAATGTTCTTCACAGGCAGTCCCATATAGAACATGTGACACTAATCAAAGCAGGATTTTACATAATGGGCTGTAGCGTAAATCAACGTTGAGAATCGAGGATCTTTGCTTTCTCTTTCTCTAAAACTAGTAAAGAAATAGGTGGAGGGCAAGCAGGGTATTTTATTTTTTGTGTGAAAATATCTAAACCATATCAGAATTATTTTGCAGTTCCCAATTTAATTTTATACTCCTGCTAGCATGCACCAAAGAAAGGATTAAGAGCAGCAAGAAGCTTATATTATGCACGACTAACACTGCCGAATGGCAGGCGAGCTCTAGCAGGTCCTGGGGAGATGTGACCCAGTAAACTATTCAATGATGCTTTGTATGAATGTGGGCAAAGGAGTTGGAGTGCAATCTACAGGATGAACTACATCCAAAGGAAACTTTCTTACCCAACATATAATTTTTGGACCCCTTCAAGTGTGCTGACTTGTGTCAGGAGGGAGATGCCTGCTGCACATCTCTTTCTCAGGAGACATTTCTAAAATTACAACCCTGCTCTGATTTAAACTAACAATTGACACTTCATGTGTTTTCTCCATTTCTCTAGGTTGTGTAACTGAACAGTATTTGAAATGATAGGCAGTAAATATATAGCTTTAGAACAGGAGTATAATTTGTTGGATGCTATTTTTAACCATAATTATATAATGATATAGCAGGATAAAAGAAAAGAGCATTTGCTCAGCCCTGGCAATCAGAAATAAACCACGTTGTTGTTAGGGAGCCTCTACACTGAAGAAAGTGAATAAAGGCAGGTATTTTACCCAATGTTTACTAGGTATAAATGTTCTGGTCATTACACCAATATCTGCTACTTCTTGTCCTGGCAGGTTTCCCATTAATTCCATACCGTAGTTTGGACAGTTTATGTCCAAACTCTTGAAATCCTTGTTTGTGCCACAGAACCTAGTATACATCTGGTTGTGCAACAGCCCTCTCTGTTGAAGTGTGCATAAGCAAATGGTCAACATTACATTCGTGGTTTAGGTATCTGGCTGTGGAACCAGAAGTTGGAAGTTGATTCCCCACTGTGCCAGTCTATGTAGTCATGAGCACTATCCCATGATGCCCCCAGAAGATGGGAATGGTAAACCAGTTTTCTGTGTTCTCTACCTTGAAAATCCCGGAAGGAGTTGTCATAAGTCAGAATTGATAAGACAGTACACAATTAAATGTACAGTAATACCTCGGATAACGTTTACCTCGGATAACGCTAAAATCGCATAACGTTAAGTAATCTGGGGAGGAGAATTGGATTGAATAACGTTAAGGTCCTATGGGATGGATCGGATAACAACCGCTAAAGCCTGTGCGGTTACAATGTATCTCTATGGAGCTTTAACATTATCCGATCCATCCCAAAGGATTTTAAGATGCATCAGATAACACTAAAAATCAGATAACACCAAGACTTGTGGAACCAAGTCTTAGCGTTATCCAAGGTATTACTGTATCAGTTATTATATGGAGGAAAACCACTGAGTGTATGTTTGCGTTTTTCAGCAATAAAATTGAAACATTTTCATTTCACATCCCTGCTGCTTGTTGTTCCTTTCCAAAGAAGGCCATGGAGTTCCACTATTAGCATTACATGGTGTAATGTACAAAACAGGATTTCAGTCATTCTGTAGTTTGGCTCATAATTTGGTCCAAGTTGGGATTGCTGCTGGTTGGCCAATTTTCTGCTTTGTTGTTGGGGAAAACACAAAGCAATATGGGATTCAGATACTGAGGTTTTCTCTGCTCAAATGCTGGTGTTCAATTTCCCTATAATCAAGTCGGAGCATGTCTGTATTTCATTGAGCCATCTATTCATTGAATTTTCTGGCTGTGCATTCTTTTCATTCTAACAATGGATGTGCTGTCTGTATGCTACCAACTGACTGGGTAATAATAAAAAGGAATGAATAGACTAAGACCCTAAGAAGGATTGAAAATGGGAACCCACATTTATATGCAAGTCAGCTAGTAAAGTTCCTGTGGAAAAGCTGGTGTCAGACCACAGGTTTAGAAAGAAGACTTTTCTGTTCTTCACCTTCAGGGAAACCAATTCTGCTGAAGAGGGCAACCTAAAATCCTATTTTATAACATATCTATTTAATATGATATATTTATTTCAGTTTTGGCTAGGGGAGGATGATTTATACACAGGCTAATAACTTCACTGTTGCTATGGAAATGGAAGAGGGAGTTAGTATCTGAATTTGCATTTGTATCTATTTATACATACATATGCATATGTGTCCATCTGCCTATCTTTCTGTCTACCTGTTTGTGATTAATAAAATTCTCAAGTGCTATAGTTTCATAAAATATTCTATATGAGCATGATTTCATCAAATGAAGAGATGTTTCATGTATTTCTGGAAAGATAAAAAGGCTTTTACTCTAGTGAGTGTGAAGACCTTAATTATTACTGACATTAAAATAAAAAGGCAATTCTTAGTTTAAAGTCTAAAGCAGGGGTTGCCAACCTTTTTAAGTCGGGGGCCATGTTGCACTCTGTCAGACAGTTGAGGGAGCTGGACTGGTGGTCCCATCGCCGTTTAGGGCTGCTGTAAATGCATCCGTGGCTGTTGTAAGTGTGTTTATGGCTGTTGTAAATGAGTCTGCAGTTGATTCTAGCTGAAGTGGTAGCTGCATTGGTGGTGGCTGGAGCGAAGGCAGGGGCTAGATTATTATATGCAGTGGGCTGGAACCAGCCCAGGAATGGGGGGCATAGGTTGCCTACGACTGCGGTATGCAGCATTTTGGAATTTTTAACCTCTTCTTGTATACTCTCCCCTCAAATATTCTCTATTTTCTGTTATCATTTTCTCTGTCCAATAACATCAGCACCACTAAGGGGAAATCCAAAATTTCATTAATTCTGTGATCAGTTCACACACACAAAAAAATCACTTTGGCTATAAACTGTTGACTGTTTTATTAAAGTCTTTTACTGAATTCTAGTTTTGTGCAAAGAGTTTAATGATGATGACTGGGCTTGAAACACAGATCCTTCTAGTTTTAGTTTGTCTTGCACAACAGATGAGTGTACTTAGTGAGCACTGTTGATATGGACATATTGCTTCCTTTGAAGCATAGCCCAGAGCCTTTGCTGCAACCGGAAAAAGTCCAGCAAAGGCTCTGGGCTATGCAGAAAGTTGTGGACCGCAAGGCTAAGAAGCCATTCCGCTCTTTGTCCTGGCCTCGTTTCACCCCGCAGCTAATTCCCAGCCCTCTGGTCTGGCTGGGAAGGTGCTGCAGGGTAAAACGGAGCCCAGGACGAAGAGCGAAATGGTGTGGTTCAGCTCTGAACCTCACCCCCAGCCAGACCGAAGCCCCATGGATATGCCCCCCCTGCTCTACCGGACTGTAGAACCAGTGGGGGCAGCGGTGGTGGTTCCCACTCTCCAGAGCAGTAGCAGGAAGGAAGCAGCAGTAGCAGCCAAAAGATAGGGAGATCTTAATTCTGGAGTAAACCCCCCCCCCCGTATCCCTTTGGGAATACATCGAGGTATGAATAAAATTGAGTTACAAAGGAGGCCATGTACTCATATCTCCTTCCTGGTGGACATTTGATTGCAACACAGTGTTCTCACTGTGTGATATAATATTAACAATTTAATACAGTGGAATCTCATACAACAATCACCCCATTTAGCAATGAAATCGTATAACAATTAGGTTTTGGAGGGAGGAAAGGCATCCTGCATAACAATTTTCCCTATGGAAAAAATCGTGCAATAGTTTTTCAATGGGAAAAACCACTTCACGGAAAAAATTGTTGTACAATGCATCCCATAGGGAAAATTGCTATACGATGCATACACCGTATAGCAATTGTTTCGTACAACAACGAGCCCCGTGAAACGGATTAAAACCGCTGTATGAGGTACCACTGTAGTTCTCTTTTTGAAAGTACTTGTGTAAGTTACAAATTATAAAGTTACAGGTTGTAAAGCAGTTGAGTATTAGTGTAATGGTTCTAATAATAATTGTATACCATCAAGCCTTTTCTGAATTTTGGTAGCTCTTTCCAGAGTTTCCAAGGTAGAGAATATACAGGACTGATTTGTCACTCCCTTCTTCTGATGATACCCTGAGACTGTACATCTTGCCCATGACTGCATAAACTGTCTCTTCTCAGCAGAGGCGCAGTGTGACTGGAACAACGTTTGGTTCGGCAACCAGATACCTCAGCTACTGAGATATCCCTAGCCTGTAATTCTAAATAATATAATTGTGTGTCATCAAGTTAATTCTGATTTAAGGCAAGTCTTGTCAAGAAAATCTTAGAAGTGTTTACTATTCCCTTCTTCTGGGGACATCCTAGGACTGTGCAGCTTACCCAACGCCACACTGGCTGACTCATCTATGATACACAGTAGGAACTCAATTCCCAACCTCTGGCTTCACAGCGAGATGCCTAACTCTCAAGAGAGAGGGGAGGACGGAAACACAAGTATAAAATTTCAAGTGTTGATACTTAAGCAAAAGGTCAGAGCACTGAAATGGATATCTGTAGCAGATGAACTTGATTTTAAAGGGATTGTGTGCTTTAAACTTGACATTGAAGAACACTTAACCATGGGACTTATGTGTTACAGTTAGATTATGTTGTCAAGCTTGCAGAATCTAAGATAGAGCGATCTATCTGTTCCAGATATTTTGGTGGCAATTCAGCAAAAAGTTAAGAGAGATAGATAAATTAAACAGTTAAGTACAATACTGTAATCCCAGCTCCTGCCAACCTAGCAGTTTGAAAGCAAGAAATTGCAAGTAGATAAACAGGGACCACTTTGGTGGGAAGGTAAACAGTTGTCACGATCCAGCCGGCCCCCTACACTTCTGGTAAACCCCTGGAAACCAAAACAGACCTACACAGGGCGAGCTGGACGGCTAATTAGAACAGAGATCCAACTCTCAGCTGCTTATCAGCTCTTAAGGGGTTTTTATTTGGTAGCGTGTTCAAAGATTTGTGTGTGTGAAAGGCAGCTCTTACCCTTTTTAGTCCAATGAAGACACGTTGTTCAGAAAAATGATGAAGATTTATTGATCAAGTTCATAAAGCATAAAAGTCAGTAGCATAAGTCAGTCCAATAAAGTCCACAGGCAAATCTAAGTAACCATTTTTAAGGAGCAAAAATGCATAGCTCCTAGGCTAAAGATTGCTAGCCCATAAAGAACCAGAAACAAAAGCTCTCTAATCAAAAACAGGTCTTAATCCATGAAGAAACAGAGACGAACTCTTTCTTTTCCCCAAAATGGAGAATCTGCAGTCAGATGGGACTGCTTCAGCCAATCACGTAACAGCAAACAGAACAGAGAAAACTTTCTCACAACAATGGTTGTTTACCTTTATGCAAAGACACAACACGGCTAGGCTCTCAGCTAGCTTACAAAAGATAAGAAATACTGAAAAACATGGTTGAAAAACATGCTGTTACACAGCCTTGAGGCTCAGAGAGAGAAAAATGGATTTTTCTGAGGCCTATTTGAAAATTGGCAATTTCAAGCCTTAGGAAATAGGTTCATTTCCTGACACGCCCTCCTTTCTGGAAAGGCAAACCGGGGGTTTGACTTTACCAAAAGGCATTATTTACTAATGTGAGCAAAGCAATTGAGCAAACAAGCTATCCCTTATATATGTAGGATACCAAGCGTTAAAGCTTCTTCCAGTTTTAGTTACTGGAGGTACACGTTACATAAGTTACATTCTGCATTGCAAGCAAACTCAGGTATAAAACCTTGCTGGAACAAAAGACTTGGGCATTTTCAGGTACCAAAGGTTTTCCCTTTCCAAACACATTTTACCCAAACAGAACAACCTTTGAATCAGAAAACAGGTCAGTAACACCACACATGTCACAGAAGCCGCTTGTACGAGCCTCTGGAAAAATAAACAGATGATTAGCAAGAAACAATAACATTTCCCCCCCTTCTTCGTCTTCTTCGATGTTGCACCTGCAAACAATTAAACAACCAGTTGAACAAAGTCCACTCAGAGTTCCGTTATCAGCTTTTCTTTCAGACGTCAGGAACATGTGCATCTCCTAGAAAAAAAACTCAAGAAACAACCTTTAAGGTATTTATCAGAACACAGTCCAAAGGAATCAATCAAACAACCCATCACCCTCATCCCTGTGAGGTTTGGGAACTAAACAGGCAACAGAATTGATGGCTTGACTAACGTCTCAACTCAAGAACGCGCAGGGTTCCATTCACTCTCCTCAGTACGTCGGGAATCTGGATCTGGATCTGGCCTCTGCTATTGCTGAAACCGCTAGTTGGGCTCTCCCACAGCCATCTTTACGGACTACTCCCCTCTTCAGCTCTTGGCTTTCTCGAAGGGTAGTAAAACTCAGGGAAACACTGCATCCGGCAATTATTTCCCACTTCCCACTAGCTGACCAAAACAGCGTAGTGTAACAGCCTGTAGATAACACTTTTCAGAGTGGTGGCTCTGGCACACACACTCTAGCAAAACATTTCTTCCTTGGACACGTGGAGGAGTCTGTTGGAGCTCTTCCACCTTTAAGCTGGTATCTCAAACACAATGAGGCAATTTGCAAACTCTCCAGGTCTTCAAAGACCAAAACAGCACATGTAATCAGCAACTAGGAACTTCAATGCAGGAAAATAAATCTTATCTGAAGGGTTCCACTCCTTCTTCTTGGCTTTGGGGGAAAATTACTTCAGGGAACTGCTTCTGAGTGAAATAGGCACTCTGTGGAGTTTTGACTCCAATTCAACACAAAAGAGTCTTACTTAGGGCTTGGGGCTTGCTGGGCGTCTGGGGAAGTCTCAGAAGTCATCTGGACAAGCTTCACCCACCCTGGGCCCTTCCTTTTGGCTAAACATCATCTGGGCACCTTCTCCAAGATCCCATCTGGATTGGAGTCTGTCTTGGGGTGCTAACTGTGGTGAGGGGGTACATTCATCAGCCACTGGCTTACCTTCCATCTTGTAGGCTTGGAAGATGTCTCAGTCTTGCCAGCACTGGAAACGGCCCTCAGGTCTGGGAGTTTGAGAATCCGACTCAAAACTCAAAACGAAGAAGCAAACAGCTGCGATCCTGCTTTCCTTTCAGCACCCTTATCTCAGGAAAACAAAACATTCCAAAACACAGGCACTTTCAGTCTCAGCCGGCGCTGGAGACACACACACGCAGGCTTTCAGCCAAACAAACGAAGCTTGCTTCTTCTTGCAGACGTAGAGCATGCACACACACACAAAAAAACTTCTTCAAGAGGCGCAACGTGCCACCGCTGCCACCATGTCACGATCCAGCCGGCCCCCTACACTTCTGGTAAACCCCTGGAAACCAAAACAAACCTACACAGGGCGAGCTGGACGGCTAATTAGAACAGAGATCCAACTCTCAGCTGCTTATCAGCTCTTAAGGGGTTTTTATTTGGTAGCGTGTTCAAAGATTTGTGTGTGTGAAAGGCAGCTCTTACCCTTTTTAGTCCAATGAAGACACGTTGTTCAGAAAAATGATGAAGATTTATTGATCAAGTTCATAAAGCATAAAAGTCAGTAGCATAAGTCAGTCCAATAAAGTCCACAGGCAAATCTAAGTAACCATTTTTAAGGAGCAAAAATGCATAGCTCCTAGGCTAAAGATTGCTAGCCCATAAAGAACCAGAAACAAAAGCTCTCTAATCAAAAACAGGTCTTAATCCATGAAGAAACAGAGACGAACTCTTTCTTTTCCCCAAAATGGAGAATCTGCAGTCAGATGGGACTGCTTCAGCCAATCACGTAACAGCAAACAGAACAGAGAAAACTTTCTCACAACAATGGTTGTTTACCTTTATGCAAAGACACAACACGGCTAGGCTCTCAGCTAGCTTACAAAAGATAAGAAATACTGAAAAACATGGTTGAAAAACATGCTGTTACACAGCCTTGAGGCTCAGAGAGAGAAAAATGGATTTTTCTGAGGCCTATTTGAAAATTGGCAATTTCAAGCCTTAGGAAATAGGTTCATTTCCTGACACGCCCTCCTTTCTGGAAAGGCAAACCGGGGGTTTGACTTTACCAAAAGGCATTATTTACTAATGTGAGCAAAGCAATTGAGCAAACAAGCTATCCCTTATATATGTAGGATACCAAGCGTTAAAGCTTCTTCCAGTTTTAGTTACTGGAGGTACACGTTACATAAGTTACATTCTGCATTGCAAGCAAACTCAGGTATAAAACCTTGCTGGAACAAAAGACTTGGGCATTTTCAGGTACCAAAGGTTTTCCCTTTCCAAACACATTTTACCCAAACAGAACAACCTTTGAATCAGAAAACAGGTCAGTAACACCACACATGTCACAGAAGCCGCTTGTACGAGCCTCTGGAAAAATAAACAGATGATTAGCAAGAAACAATAACATTTCCCCCCCTTCTTCGTCTTCTTCGATGTTGCACCTGCAAACAATTAAACAACCAGTTGAACAAAGTCCACTCAGAGTTCCGTTATCAGCTTTTCTTTCAGACGTCAGGAACATGTGCATCTCCTAGAAAAAAAACTCAAGAAACAACCTTTAAGGTATTTATCAGAACACAGTCCAAAGGAATCAATCAAACAACCCATCACCCTCATCCCTGTGAGGTTTGGGAACTAAACAGGCAACAGAATTGATGGCTTGACTAACGTCTCAACTCAAGAACGCGCAGGGTTCCATTCACTCTCCTCAGTACGTCGGGAATCTGGATCTGGATCTGGCCTCTGCTATTGCTGAAACCGCTAGTTGGGCTCTCCCACAGCCATCTTTACGGACTACTCCCCTCTTCAGCTCTTGGCTTTCTCGAAGGGTAGTAAAACTCAGGGAAACACTGCATCCGGCAATTATTTCCCACTTCCCACTAGCTGACCAAAACAGCGTAGTGTAACAGCCTGTAGATAACACTTTTCAGAGTGGTGGCTCTGGCACACACACTCTAGCAAAACATTTCTTCCTTGGACACGTGGAGGAGTCTGTTGGAGCTCTTCCACCTTTAAGCTGGTATCTCAAACACAATGAGGCAATTTGCAAACTCTCCAGGTCTTCAAAGACCAAAACAGCACATGTAATCAGCAACTAGGAACTTCAATGCAGGAAAATAAATCTTATCTGAAGGGTTCCACTCCTTCTTCTTGGCTTTGGGGGAAAATTACTTCAGGGAACTGCTTCTGAGTGAAATAGGCACTCTGTGGAGTTTTGACTCCAATTCAACACAAAAGAGTCTTACTTAGGGCTTGGGGCTTGCTGGGCGTCTGGGGAAGTCTCAGAAGTCATCTGGACAAGCTTCACCCACCCTGGGCCCTTCCTTTTGGCTAAACATCATCTGGGCACCTTCTCCAAGATCCCATCTGGATTGGAGTCTGTCTTGGGGTGCTAACTGTGGTGAGGGGGTACATTCATCAGCCACTGGCTTACCTTCCATCTTGTAGGCTTGGAAGATGTCTCAGTCTTGCCAGCACTGGAAACGGCCCTCAGGTCTGGGAGTTTGAGAATCCGACTCAAAACTCAAAACGAAGAAGCAAACAGCTGCGATCCTGCTTTCCTTTCAGCACCCTTATCTCAGGAAAACAAAACATTCCAAAACACAGGCACTTTCAGTCTCAGCCGGCGCTGGAGACACACACACGCAGGCTTTCAGCCAAACAAACGAAGCTTGCTTCTTCTTGCAGACGTAGAGCATGCACACACACACAAAAAAACTTCTTCAAGAGGCGCAACGTGCCACCGCTGCCACCATGTCACGATCCAGCCGGCCCCCTACACTTCTGGTAAACCCCTGGAAACCAAAACAAACCTACACAGGGCGAGCTGGACGGCTAATTAGAACAGAGATCCAACTCTCAGCTGCTTATCAGCTCTTAAGGGGTTTTTATTTGGTAGCGTGTTCAAAGATTTGTGTGTGTGAAAGGCAGCTCTTACCCTTTTTAGTCCAATGAAGACACGTTGTTCAGAAAAATGATGAAGATTTATTGATCAAGTTCATAAAGCATAAAAGTCAGTAGCATAAGTCAGTCCAATAAAGTCCACAGGCAAATCTAAGTAACCATTTTTAAGGAGCAAAAATGCATAGCTCCTAGGCTAAAGATTGCTAGCCCATAAAGAACCAGAAACAAAAGCTCTCTAATCAAAAACAGGTCTTAATCCATGAAGAAACAGAGACGAACTCTTTCTTTTCCCCAAAATGGAGAATCTGCAGTCAGATGGGACTGCTTCAGCCAATCACGTAACAGCAAACAGAACAGAGAAAACTTTCTCACAACAATGGTTGTTTACCTTTATGCAAAGACACAACACGGCTAGGCTCTCAGCTAGCTTACAAAAGATAAGAAATACTGAAAAACATGGTTGAAAAACATGCTGTTACACAGCCTTGAGGCTCAGAGAGAGAAAAATGGATTTTTCTGAGGCCTATTTGAAAATTGGCAATTTCAAGCCTTAGGAAATAGGTTCATTTCCTGACAACAGTGTTCCATGCACTCCAGTGTCTAGGCATGCCTGCCACATGACCATGGAAATGTCTGCAAAAGCAGACAGCTCTGGCTCCTCGGCTTTGAGACAGATGAGCACTGAACCCTATAGTCGGATACGACTAGTTTTCGAGCAAGGGAGCCCTTTACCTTTACCTAAGACTCACTCTCCCCCTTAAAATACACTGGAAAAATGGAGTGTATCTTATATGCTGGTAACAGAAACCCTCCCCCCCTTGCTGGTGTGGTTTGGTGGCCACCGCTGACGGCTAGGAGCTGGACAAAGGGTGGCTTCAAAAGGAACAATCTCGTCCGGCCCAACCCTGTCCTTGCCACCTCCTGATGGGTAGCGGCACTGAAGTCGGGCCAGGCAAGATTGTTCCTTTGGGAGCAATCTCACCTAGCCCCATCCTGCCCCCCTTGCCACCTGGCAGCCGGTTGTGGAGGCAAAATGGCTCCTTTTGGAACAATCTGTCATGGTCCCAGATTTGGACTACGATGAATTAGAGATGGAGCAACCTCTGCAGATGGAGCAACCAACCCACTTTGGATGCTAAAGCACCCTTGCCCTATCGAGAAATGTCAGATTTGACAATTGTAAATGCTGAGTCAGATTCTGATAACGAGGACGCCGAACCTTTTTACGTCATGGCCTTGCAGGCTTCAACTTTGCAAAGAACTGCATATGCGCTGAAGGTCAGCAAGGGAGTGCTTTCGGAAATGAGCGACAGCTGACAGTCCTTAGCTGTGAGGGCTCTTAAAGAGCATATGCTGAAGCTGCCAACTTGTCAGAACAACGTAGTTGCTTCCCGACATTCTGCCTGTTTACCTTGCATGTCTGACTACCCTGCCAGATCTCGAACCTGTATTCTGGACTTGACCATGCTTTCGGACTATCCTTTGGATTTGGAAACCCGCCTGATCGGTAATGAACTTTTGGCTTCCCTGACAACGCTATCTGGACTTTCCTCTCGCACTCTACGTCCAGCGCTGCTAGGCGCCTCTCTCATCTTGCAGTGCAGGCATGCACATGATCTTGCTCACCCAATCCTTCTCCTATTGCCTCCTGGCAGCCAGCAGTGGTGGTGGGGCCCAAATTGCTCTTTTTGGAGTAATCTTGCTCACCCAATCCTTCCCCCATTGCCTTCTGGCAGCCAGCAGTGGTGGTGGGGCCGAAATTGCTCTTTTTGGAGTGATCTTGCTTACCCAGTCCTTAACCCATTGCCTCCTGGCAGCCAGCAGTGTGGGGGCGGGCCAGGCAGGCAAATTCACTCCTTTTGGAGCAATCTTGCTCACCAAATCCTTCCTCCACCGCCTCCTGGTAGCTGGCAGCGATGGGGTGGGTGGGCAGAATCACTCCTTTTAGAGCGACATTGCTCACCCAGTCTTTCCCCATTGCTTCCTGGCAGCCAGCGGCGTGGGAGCGGGGTGGGCAGGTCAATTCCCTCCTTTTGGAGCAATCATGTTCACTCAATCCTTCTCCCACTGCCTTCTGGCAGTCAGCAGTGGTGGGTGGAGGGCAGGTGAGTTAAAATGTAGAAAGTTATTTTTTCCTTTAAAATGTCTATAAAAACAGGGTGTCTCATACTCCAATGTGTCTTATACGCTGGCAAATACGGTACATAGACTATATTGTTCCAAGAAGCTACATTACTATCACACTAAAAGCAAAATATCTAAATATTTCTTAGGGTCATATAGCTAGTGATGTTTATGTTCCTTCTTTTAAAAATTGCTGCTGTTGGCTAATATTAATTACAAAATACAAATACCTGTATGCTAAACCCCTTTTTGAATTTTGACTGCATCTGTGTGAAATTTTGCCACATTAAACAGCATAGTTATATTCTGTCCTGAAAGCAATAAGGGGTTATAGTGAGCCTTCGAACATCTAAGAAACAATTTTAAACATGGTTCAATAATTTTTTCCCAGATCTCAAGGTAAAAAAAGCAGTGCAAAAGAACATGAATTATTGTTTCCATTCCTCCAGAATTACTAAGGCTTTAGTGTTCATTGTATGGAATCTTTTCAAACTTCCCCTCTTTGACTGATGATGGCAGAGCAGTTAGTCAGACAGAAGTAAAAGTTCTACATTGTTTTTGTATTAAAGTACTGTATGAGCAAATAAATGGCTGGTTTAAAAGGCAGCAATGCTGTATCAGCTGGAATATTGTTTGAGGTTGCACTAAGATCATTTTACTTTTCAGCATCTGTAATACATTGTCTGAGAGTATATCTAACTGCATCATATCTCGTGTGGATAAGGCATTCCACAGAGAAACTGTATCCTCTCAGTTTGACCCATAATGTTTTCTTCCAGGCTGACTGATTTTTCTTCTTTTGTGTCCAGATCAAAGTTTGGATTGCATGCCAAATGAAGCCACATTCTTGCTTTGTCGTTAGCCAAATGGTGCATGGTTCTGAGAGTAATTGGTAGACTAGTGCTTTTTGGACCAGAAGTATGTCCCATTTGTATTTATTGCATATATCCACTAGTAAAATACTCTTATTACTGGAAAGTCCCTCAATATTTGAGATTATTTAAGATTGGTCTTGACAAAGACCTTTTGGGTGGCTTCAGTCCTCAGTTCCTTTTGTTTGATCTGGTGTTTAAATTACTAAATTGCTGTTCCCAGAGTACACCCTATTGCATCAACAACCATCGAGGAAGCTCTCTGACTGATAATTGTCTTGTAATATTAAAGAGTTATGCCTGGGGGAGAGGGTTAACTTCAGCCAGAATTTTTTAAAAAAACACCAGCTAGCCAGATGCTAGTTTTGACCTCTAATTACAGAGCTACATTTGAAACCCAGGAAGGTACTTGAAGAGTTGTTGTTGTTGTTGTTGTTCAGTCACAACAGTTGACTCCAACCCTTTGCAACCCCCTTTGTCATTTGCCATCCTCTGGAGTCTGCTTAGATCCATGCCTGCTGTGTCAACAATACTGTCTAACCATCTCATCCTCTACCACCCCTTCTCCTTTTGCCTTCAATCTTTCCTGCATCTGACTCACTCATGGAGGGCATTTCTCCCAATGTATTTGTCAAGGCACACTGAGACAGTTCCCATTTGATGTCAAGGCAGAACACTGACATCCCCAACATCAGCACCAACCAGGTCCTGAGGTTTATCAGTAGTCCTCCTCAGACCAAGGTTGAGAACCATCTTGGTCCCCCCTCTCTTGGGCTGGAGCGCTCACAGTGGTTACCAGCATGCTATACTGTCTTCTTCCCAGGACAAACAAGAAATCAAAGCCATCTATGAAACCACTACATTTGCTCAGACCTGATGCACCTGACAAGACCAGAATAACTTTTCACTCTTATTGGGTCACTGACATCAGATTCAACCAGGATGTGCAAGCCCACCCTGGCAGAGGAGCCATCAAGCGGCACTGCACAGGGAGAGAGGGAGAGACAGAGTCTCACAAAGAAAGTCAAGAGAGAGCCAAAGTGCGTTTACCAATCAAACAATTTTCTGGTCTGAAGGGGAGTCCAAAGGTGTAGTCAAGTTCAGAAATGGGTCCAATATCTGTAAAGGTAGTCAGTCAGAGAGGTGGTTGAGGTAAGCAAGGAATCCAGCAGAGTGTTGGGAAGCAGCAAAGTTGATCTTACCAACTAGAGGCTTCAGCATGCACTCTTTAAGAGCACTCGAGGCTAAGGACTCTCAGCTGATACTCGTCTCTGTAAGCACTCCTTTGCTGACCTGCAGCTCCTTGCACAGGTGAAGACTACAACGTCGCAAGGTCAAGGGTTCAGAATCATTGCTGTCAAAGCTGACTCAGCAATTGCTGGCTCAGCAACTGTCTAATCTGACAGCTCTTGATCAAATGGAGGCAACTTGGGGGCTAAATTGTGCTCCAGAGCTTGCTCTGCATCAGATCCACTGGAGTCCGAATACGAGGCCATGACACAGTACACCTTTGTCTCATTTGCAGATGTGGTTGCTTCAGGTGTGGTTCCTGGTTCATTTGGATCACCAATCTGACCCACAAACCAAACAACTTTGTCTCACCCCAGCAGATGCTGACTGGAAGGTGGGAGGTCAGCAATTCGATTCCTGAGTGCTGCAGGACAGAATGAGCTCCTGTCTTTGTCCCAGCTCCTGCCAACCTAGCCGTTCGAAAGCAAGAAATTGCAAGTAGATAAATAGGGACCAGTTCAGAGGGAAAGTAAACAGCGTTCTGTGCACTCTGATGTCTAGTCATGCCTGCCACATGACCATGGAAACGTCTATAGAAGCAGACAACGCTGGTTCTTCAGCTTTGAAACAGAGATGAGCACTGAACCCTATAGTTGGATATGACTGGCTTTTGAGCAAGGGAAACCTTTACCTTGGTGGTAGAAATCGAAGACCAATTTGATGGTCGGAAGCCATTTCAACCGCTGCAAACCAAGATCCAAGTTATGACTAATGCCAGTCTTTTGAGTTGGGGAGCGCACTGTCAAGGTCAACAGTTGCATACTCAATGATTAATACTGGAATGTTTGATGCACATCAACTTTCTCAAACTGTTTTCATAAGTAGAATAGATTAAGTTTGCTAAATTGCTTAATGTTTCTTTTATCCCTCCATCTCTGGACACAGAACTTAGATTCCTGCTTCACTTGAAGCATTTGGGGTTGTAATTTTCCTTGCTGAAAGTATATCTTTTGGTGATTGTGGCAAATCAAGCTGACGGCTCATCAGCAAAGATGTACTTTCAAAATCCTATATTTTAAGCATTTTCTGAAAGGATTGAATAATGTCTTCCCAGATGTTCATCATCCTCACCCGCAATGGTCTTTAACATTGGTACTTCAACGCCTAACATGTTCTTCATTTGAGCCTCTTGCAATGACCAATCTCCGTTTTTTGACTTTTTAGACAGTATTTCTAGCGGTGACCACCTTGGCCAGGAGGGTGAGTGAATTGACGACCCTTCGGTGAGAACAACTATATCTTCATTTTTTTTAATGGACAAAGTGGTTCTCCATATGGATATCTCATTTTCCCCCAAGGTAGTTTCCGTGTTTCACTAATCCTTAAGCACACTACCCACATTCTACATTCGAAAAGACGTTTCATTGCATATGACATTCCTAAGAAGGGCCACTCAGTAACTTCCCAGTGTCTAATTCAGGGGTTGGCAACCTACATCCTGTGGGCTAGATCCAGCCCATGGCACCAAATCATCCAACCCATGCCCTCACTCCAGGCTCCGCTGCCTGAATCGGCCATGGATGCATTTATAGCAGCTGTCAATGGCCCGGGGGGGGGGGGGGACACAAGTCTGGCCCACTCAACTGTCTGAGGGAGCATGACCGAGCCCCTGATTTAAAAAGGTTGGCAACCCCTGGTCTAATTGGTTGGTATTCACTTACAAACTGGTGGGGAAATCACCACTGTATAGTTTGACTGTGGCAGGATCAGAACTGCGGGGATGGTTGAGCAAGAATTGTGCATATTTTGGAGATGGGTGGAACCTAAGGCTCCATCACAGCTCTGGAACATTCCAAGTATGCACATGTGCAGGATTTAACTCATTGATGTGAGTTCATAGGTGACCACTTGAAGAACTACAATTACAGTTAAGCAACCTGTTCAACTCCTCTGCTGATGAAGATTCCTGTGTAACCATCAAACCATCATTTCTGATGGGCACATCAAGAGGAGGCGTTAGAATGTGTTAAATGGGAACAGACTATTTTAAATTATGTTGAAACAGATTAGGGCACAACTTTTAAAGAAACAGACTAAAACATTGAATCTTCCAACTTGTACTACCATATTTGCTGGTGTATAAGATGACTTTTTCACCCTGAAAAACATGCCTCCAAGTGGGGGTGGGTGGGTCGTCTTATACACCGGGTGCACTTCAGTTGCGATAGACATAGCTGCCCATAGTGGCCTCCTGATGCTTGCCCACCTCATTCTACATACCATACAGATGAAGAAAGAAGCTCTACATTACAATTGTGTCTCCCTTTCAAACTGGTGGGGGAAAAGAAAGGGTTTCACTTACTGGTACCTTCTGCCCTTGTCTCTGCTCTGCCCAAGATGGAGGAAAAAGCCATCCTTCTTCCTTGCAGGGGAAGCAAGAGGCTAGGCTAGAGCAACACTTCCTGCCTCAGTGCAATTGACCTGCCCAGCCACTTTACCTGCAGCGCCACCACTGGTGGGTGGTGCAAGTACAGTTCTAAAAAATCAATAAAATAATTAATATTACTGTATTTTAATTACTGAAACTCACTAGCAGTTGCTACATTTCCCACTCTTGGCTTATACTCAGGTCAATCTATTTTCCTGGATTTCAAGGTCAAAATTAGGTACCTTGGGTTATATTCGGGTCGGCTTATATTCATGTATATATGGTAGATAAATAAGTACCACTTTGCACTTGCACTGTTTTATATTTACTGTACATGTTTGATAACATACAGCCTTGTGACAGTTTTTCTGCATGTCATAAGCATTTGAATATAAATTAATATGTTGAAATCAAATCTGATGTTCTTTTACGTTTTATTTGGTGTGTGGAAGGTGTGCGGAAGAGGGGGGTGGTCTTATACAGCGAGTATATAAAACAAACTATATTTTGAGTGGAAATGTTGGGTCGTCTTATACACCCAGTCGTCTTGTACACCGGCATATACGGTAACACAGATTCAGATGCAATTTGTGATACTGACAAATGATTATATGTATGTTGCCCCTCATTATCAAACTGGCTTTTTGACAATCCATAAGCTGCTTTGAGTTTTTTAATAAATTTATATGTTTGGCTAATATAGATGCTTGAGCATGAAGATCAAGACTGAATAGAAGCATTACGCTTCATGAGATAATTTCTCAGCAGTTCAGCCTTATCATGTAAGGAGATCATACTAGTTTTGACCTCTTTCCATTTAGTATTAAATTGAGCCAGACGTACAGAGGCTTTGCAAAAAGTTAATGTTTGCCACATCATGTATCACAAATTATTTTGGGATGATAAGCAGACTAATTCAAAATTAGCCACCTATTACATGGTATAATGCTTGGTGTTTCCAATTTAGTTAATTAATTCTTAATATCAGATCCATAATACATGAACATGGTTGCAATTATACAGACCTTTTCAGTCATTGTATATGCAGGCAAGTCAGTTAAAGTCAGGTTTAATGACCAAGTCTGCTGGTTGCATAAGAGAACAAGTAAGTGGTGGGCTTAAAAAAAAATTACTACCACACTGTGGGCGTGGTATGGTAGGCATGGCCAAGGGGAAAACCCTGTGTTGAGCCTGAATTAGGATTACTTTATTTCAAAACTTGGATTGGTGGGCCCAGCCATAATTTTTGCTACCGGTTCTGGCAAACTAGTGTGAACCTGCTGATGTCCACTACTGGAGCAAGTCCTACCGAACACTTTGGTACTTATTCTGAGGAAGAATGCCTATGATTGTACTGTAATAGCATAGTTCTATGCTTGTGTACTCAGAAGTAGGTTCTATTAAATGCACTGAATTTCCCCCCAATGTAAGTATGTGTTGGACTGTTGTTGTTCAGTTGCACAGTCGAGTCCGACACTTTGCAGTCCCATGGACCACTGCATGCTAAGCTCCTCTGTCATCTGCCATCCTCTGTAGTCCAACCACTGTGATCCATTCCCACTGTGTCAATGATGCCATCTAGCTATCTCTTCCTCTGTCACCCCCTTCTCCTTTTGCCTTCAATCTTTCTTAGCATCAGGGCCTTCTCCAGCGAGGATTCTCATTTGGTGGCCAAAGTACTTGAGCTTCCAAGGAGGAGTCAGGATTTGTTTCCTTTGGGATTGATTGATTTGATGTCTTTGCAGTCCAGGGCACTCTCAGAGTCTCCTCTAGCACCACAGATCAAAGGTGTCTATTCTTCTGTGCTCAGCCTTCCTTATGGTCCAGCTCTTATAGCCATACATTACTAGTGGGTATACCATTGCTTTGACTATCCAGACTTTTGTTGGCAGGGTGATGGACTGTGGACTAAATCAAATTAAAATTTATAGTACAAATTTGGTATATCTAATTCAAGATCTATTGTTTCAGTGGAACTTAGACCTGACTGATTTGAACTATATTGAAGCCTTTATATTTTATGTTATGGATTAAAAGGCTAGAGGTAGGGTTTTTTTTGGTTTAGTTTTTCTTTCAGTCTTCTTTATGTTTACTTCATGCTTTTCATTCTCTAGAGCAACCCCTCCCTTTTAAATTGAAAGACACTACTGGCAAAATTGTCTTCACTGAAGTAGTTTTTATTACACAGAAGTGTACATGTATCATTGTCCATGGGCACAAAAATGACTAGTGAATGTTTAGATGGGAGGCTACCTAGGAATGTTATATACAGTAAAACCTCATATAACACTAAAACCTGGTTCCACAAGTCTTGGTGTTATATGATTTTTCGTGTTATCTGATCCTCTATGGGATCCATAGAGATACATTGTAACCACACAGGCTTTCGCGGTTGTTATCTGAAGCATCCCATAGGATCTTAATGTTATCTGATGCAATTCTTCCCCCCAGATTCCTTGATGTTATGCGATTTTCGTGTTATTCGATACTAATGTTATATGAGGTATTACTGTACAGTGCTTTGAGTTAAGTGTGGTAATACCTCGGATAATGTTTACCTCGGATAATGCTAAAATCGCATAACGTTAAGTAATCTGGGGGGGAGAATTGGATCGAATAACGTTAAGGTCCTATGGGATGGATCGGATAACAACCGCTAAAGCCTGTGTAGTTACACCGTAACTCTATGGAGCTTTAACGTTATCCGATCCATCCCATAGGATTTTAACATGCATCGGATAACACTAAAAATCGGATAACACCAAGACTTGTGGAACCAAGTCTTAGCGTTATCCGAGGTATTACTGTATATATAAATGATTTGGCTTTCAGAACCCTCCAACTTTATTGAACATTGAAGAAGAAATGTAGTCTGTCCCTTTAGACATATTGATCTGGCAGTTTTATTGTATCAGTTCAAAAAGTGGGGGCACTGTAACACTTTCCTTTGCTCCCTTGTACCAATAGGCAAGTACCTCTGATAAGTTTATATAAGATCAGTTCTGACAGGAACTCTGGTACTATTATTAGTATGCCTTCTAGTTGCCACGTGAAAGAGAAAAGAGCAGAAGAGTTAAATCCTACATGTTAATATTTTCCATTGTGTAGATGTATAGAAATGCTAAGATATGCAGTGTAACCTTGTCCTATATTTCATCCTTTATAAAACGGTTTATTGCAAATCAATTCAACAGTGATTCCAGATAGAGATACAGTACTGCTTTTAGTCGGCACTTCTTTGTATAGGACAGTGCAGGATTTACATGTTTCTGTTCCAAAGGTTAAATTACAAGAGCAAGTCACATATACTAACCTTCTTCATCTGTTCTGTGGTATAATAATAATTTCATTTGTGAAGTGTTCAGGGCCAGTTCACACACATGTATGCATTGCTTTGTAACTAAACAATGTTAATGTGTGGAAAGAGGTATTGTTGACCATGAAGTGTATAAACATATTCCATTATTGTATTTGTTCACAGCAATGCATTTATGTCTTACAAATTTACAGGCAACCTTTTGATATACAGTAAAACCTCGCATAAAGAGTGCCTCACTTAGAGACTAACTTGCTTAAAGAGCAGAATTTTCACTGAATGGTCGCCTCGCTTAACAACTAAAACCAACCAAAAACTTGCCTAGCAACTAAATCAAGGTTTGCAATCACCCCCCCCCCCCAAGAAGTCACAACTGGTCACTTACAATGGTGTTTTGCCTAAAGAGCAAACTCACTTAAAGAGCAATCCCATGGAACGCATTATGCTCTTTTAGCGAGGGACCACTGTAAATAGTTCCAGAGTAGTAAATATAGATAACAGAGAACAGTAAGAACAATATAATAGTGGATAAAACAGGATAGAAGTAAGATTGGATTGAATAGCATCCTCACATACACTTGTAGGAGCATTCATTGCCCATGAAAAGGAGTGGGAGAATCTGTGACTTTGAGGGAGCAAGGATAGTTGAAGACTTTTATGATGAGAGTGCACTTACTTTACAGCTTTGGCCACAACCACCAGAAGAGAAGAGCTTTGCCATGACTTCTGGAGGTGGCTTAGCTATTCTCAGCAGCCTGATAATGTTCAATTTTTAATTTTGATAAAGACGATCCAGTAGGAAAAGTATTTTCCCATGGGAGACTTTTATCTGAAATTACAAAGGAAAATACAGTAGACTGTTCAGGCCTGCAGGAAAACTGTCACTTTAAAAAGCTGCTTATTTTCATTTTTTGTTTGTGCTTGAAAAAACAAACAGGCCCTTGGTCCACCTTGGCTTTAAGGTGAACCTCCTGCACCTGAAACTGTTTAGAATCTCCTCACTCTAATTAATCTTCACAAGACATTGTTGCAAGTGATAAACAACAACAGTACAGAAACAATGCAATTAAAAACAATAGTTCAGTGGTAAAGGACCAGTCTTATATTGAAAATGTTCAGGGTTCAGTCCCTGGAATCTTTTGGTGAGGCTAGGCAAGATCTTTGCCCAAAAAGTTTCTATCTGAGCCATAGATTACGATTCAAAGAAATCAGTTTCTTTTATATTACTGTATTTTCTTTCTAGATTTAAAGTGTGTTGTTAGTTGGTTACAGATTGTGACATCAGGTTGAAGCACATTTGGCTGAGCTATTCCCACAAGGGCACAGAAAAAGTGGAAAAGCTCTGCTTGATGGTTTGTGGACATATCAAACCATCGAGCTAAAATCCACAAACAGAGCAGGCCCTCTTGCAAATTGGCTTTTGTTTGTCATAAGGTGACAGATGAAAACTAAAGGCTGAGTTCTGTTGTGTAGTAACTACTTTTAAAAAAATTATGTCGGAAGCACACAAAGATAGTTTCTGGATTGAAAAGATTTTTGCTGGAGGAACTCCACTCAGGGGAGGCCTGAATGAGACTCCTTTCATGTCCCCAAGATCTTTTCTCACCAAAGTGGTCCCAATTTATCTACTTGCAATTTCTTGCTTTTGAATTTGTAGATTGGCAGGAGCTGGGACAGAGACGGGCGCTCAATCCATCATTCAGTACCCGGGTCTCAAACTGCCAACTTGCTGACTTTCCAACTAACAAGGCAAGCTTCTTAATCACTGAGCCACAGTGGCATATAAATCGAAAAATGAAAATGAAATGAAATCCCACACAGTTACTTAAATACTGTGAATTATACACATGGTTTGTTATAAGTAAAGAAATCTCCATAGGCTATTCTCTGTCGCACACTGAATTGTGCATCTCAGTACACATTAGATAATGACTATACAGTTGTACCTCGCTTAAAGAGCATAATGTGTTCCACAGGATTGTTCTTTAAGTGAGTTTGCTCTTTAAGTGAAACACCATTGTAAGTGACCAGTTGTGACTTCTGGTGGGGGGGATTGCGAACCCCGATTTATTTGTTAAGTGAGTTTTTGGTTGGTTTTATTTGTTAAGCGAACATTCAGAGAAAATTCTCTTTAAGCAAGTTGCTCTTTATGCAAGGTTTGACTGTATGGAGATTTTTTAATTTACAGAAATTCACTTCAAAAACTGACCTTGCTTGCTAAACTGCACAATAGGATTTTAGGCAAAGATTTTTTTTTAAAAAAAAAGAGCTTGGTCTATGAGCAAGTTCAAATTGAAGTAGGTAACTCTTTAAAAATTTTAAATTAAAGATCATCTTGTTGATTTCTGCTTGAAAATGAAATGCAAACCAGTATACAGTACTTCTTTGCAAAGGTGTACTCAGTTCAAATTTTTATGTTGCTCCAAAACGATGAACTTCTTATATCTCAAATAATAGTGACTTGAAATTAAATGACTAACATGTAGGCCAGGTGAAAGTACACTCTGATAATGCACAGAGAAACTATAAAAGAAAAAGTAATGTAGAATGTTTCACTCGAGTGCCATCCATCAGAGAGAAAAGTATGTGCCCACTGGAAAAAACAGAAGTGTATTTGTAATAACAATGGAGACCTAACAATTGGCAATCTGCCAAGCATTTCAAGAATCTGATGATTCCTTCAAACTATATCTTCCTAGAAGAGGAACATTAGAGAAACCTTTAAGGGGACCCATAGTAGCCATACAGAGCCATTGAGAGGAAAGACCAATTGTTACAGTACAATGGGATTTCCATGGAAGGGAGCTGTCTTTCATCCAAGTCTCTTGAGGGAAAAGATGGAGATCCAGATAGACTGTCCTATAGAAGCCATAGGACAGGGAAGTCTTGCTATTTTCCTTAGGGGCTTATATGACCATAAGTGAAGATGTTAGAAGATAGATTTTGTTATTTGATTGTGTGCTTGCTGTCTACAGTATTTCCATCTGTATATCTTTTTGTGGAAGTTGCAACTTTTTATCCATTTTATTTATTTATTTATTTATTTATTTGAATAAAACCTAATAGAATCCATTCTATCATTTGGAATTGTGTTTTGTTAAGGTAAATTTTGTACTAAATCTAGCCCTTGACCTTCCAGGCTAGAATCTACCAGAATAAACTTTGATTAAACTTTTGGCTTTGATAAAGTACAGGAGATGGCAGTAGTGACATTTTACACACACACACAAAACCATTCTCAGCTGGTCAATGGCCTTAGCCTAGGCCAGTGATGGCACACCTTGGCACTCCAGGTGTTCTGGAACTTCAATTCCCAGAAGCCCAGATCAACAGCAGTGCTGACTTGGGCTTCTGGTAACTGAAGTCCAAGAACACCTGGAGTGCCAAAGTCCGGCATTAGCTATATATCTTCTGAGGTTTCCTCCAACCTTAGAAGGTAGGAATGCAGGTAGGTATGAAAGATGAATGGTAGTTTCTGGTCATATAGTATGCTCAGTTTCCTAAATCTGTTTGTCTCCTGAATTTGTGATCAGTACTACATGCAAAATAAGATACTGTACTGTACTGTATTCTTAATCTTCTGATTTTTTTTTAATGAAGTGTAATTTACACTTGTGGAATTCTACTCTTAATGCAGTAGCTCTCTTGGGGAAATGTTTGGAATAATGGATAGTTAAAGCCAGATTAATGCACATACTGTAAAATGGAAAAAAATAACATTAAAACAGGAGGAAAGATAAAGTACAGTAAAACTTTAAAAAGGCTTCAGTCTTTAAATGTACTACAGTGTTAGTACTAACAATGTCTACACAGAAGCACTTGCTGCCACTTTGGAATTCTGTGTCGTTTATGTGAAAGTAGACAACTGTCTCTTTGATTTACAGTTGCACCTCACTTAAGGAGCATAATGTGTTCCACAGGATTGCTCTTTAAGCGAGTTTGCTCTTTAAGCGAAACACCATTGTAAGTGACCAATTGTGACTTCTGGTGGTGGTGGGGGGATGGATTGTGAACCCCGATTTAGTTGTTAAGCGAGTTTTTGGTTGGTTTTATTTGTTAAGCGAAGTGAACTTTCAGAGAAAATTCTGCTCTTTAAGCGAGTTACTCTTTAAGCGAGGCGCTCTTTATGTGAGGTTTGACTGCATTTGTTTGTGTAGCTCTTAGTAATAAGGTGGCAGTTGTGAAATTGAAACAGATAAAAACCATTTAGTTTCAGAACCCTGTTAGTGAATCTGCAGCGTAGCTGTCTTTCTTCACACAGGACTTTCAGGAGCCTGTTTGCAGGTTCTTGGGAATGAAACCCTGTCTATAAACAACAGAATACAGCTCAATAGAAAGGTTTCTGGATCTCTCAGAAGATAGAATGCCTAAAAGAGCTGCTTAAATGAGGGTACAGTATATGTTATTAGCAAAGCTTGCAAAATATATTTTTAGACCTACAACTCCCACATTTTCCCATGATGGTTGGGGGAATTCTAGGAGCTGTGGATTGTTACACTATAACTGCAACATTATATATAAAAAAGATACTACATGTACTGTATGATATTATCCTAATTCTCTGAAAAATTTAAGTTTTAATCCCATTCTGAAAAATGTTCTAACCTCTGCCCTGAATATAACATTCAAGGCCATTAAGTTACAGTCGTGCATACTTCATAAAGCAAAATCAAAGGTTCACAAGTTAATTAGCATTTTGCTCCCAACATGCTGGTTACTCATTTTACCTACCTTGGAAGGATGAGTCAACCTTGATTCCAGGTCAAGATTGAACTCACAACCTTTTGGTTGCAGTACAGCAGTATAACCACTGTATCATCTTAAAGGTTCTTTTTGTCCCAAAAAATATGCCACTACAGCTAGAGCTTTTGTTTACCTCTTTATTTCTGAATATTAGCTTCTGGTCTTAGGCTTTAGTGTCAACTACCACCACCATCACCACCACCACCACCATTAAAAATAAGGCAAAGAACATTATTTTAAAAATAATGCTTGGAAAACGTGTTGACAGCTGTATCTTTGAAAACCCATATTTTGATAACACCTTTATTAGACCACCCACCACGCGCCCGAGGAAGACCAGGGTGGTGGGGAGGGATTTTTGTTCAACCATAGAATTTTTCTTTTCCACCTTGATAAAAGTGGTAGATATTTGTCAAGTGACTCAGAAAAAAATGGCATTTGTAGTGTGGCATATGCCAGCCTTCGTTCTTAAAAGGATACACTTGCCTTTTATAAACAAATTGCATCTCATCCATTCCAGCCCTCTTTCTGCCTGTCTTGCTCCTGTCTGAGTAAAATGTGAATGAGAGCAAAACTTAAAAAGCAGTCCCTGAAAGTACCTGTTCTTTTTTGCACCGCAAGCCCGACTGCTTTTCTGCCTTTAAGGGTGCTGACATGTGGTTACAACAGCAAGTCAAGATAAATATGGTGGCCAAAGTGATAGTTCCTAGGCTTCTAAAAGGAAAGATCACTACAAGTTAAAGTTAAAAGTTTCTCCATTGTGTAGGCTAGGTGTTAGTGTTGTGTTAGGCCATTTCATCCGGCCCCCGACATGGTATAGGAACTCTTATTATTTTATTTTATTTTTTTAAAAAAAATTTTGCGGACTTTTTTTTTTGCGGAGGGATCACAAATCAGTGCCTAGTTCCTTCCTTCTGCTGCTTAGTACTAGGACTTCTGCCGAATCTAATTTAGAATTGCTGAATCCCTCCGCCTAGCTGATTTGGCTGTTAAGAGTGGAGAGAGAGACTGAGCCTGAGGCCATCCGGGAGCTAAAAGTAAGCGTCCACCATTTTGTCTTAGCCTTCCGCTTATTCAGGGCTGAGGGGGGGGGAATGGTTTCTTCTGGGAGAGGGAGAAAGAGGTGTGTGTGTGTGAGAGAGAGAGAGAGAGAGAGAGAGAGAGATATGTGTGTGTCCAGGATTACAAGCATTTTCTTCTGGGAGAGGGAGAAAGAGGTGTGTGGGGGGGAGAGAAAGAGGTGTGTGTGTGTGTGTGTGTGTGTGTGTGTCTCCCGACCTCCCTAGAGCTGATGCGCGCTACTTTTGAACTTCCCCCACCCTCTTTTATGCTGCAGCAAGCCAGAATGTCGGGATTCGAATCCTGACATTTTGCCTTGCTGCAGCCTCCAGGGAGGTGGGAGAACTTTGGAAACAGCTTGGATCGGGTCCCCACACCTCCCTGGACCCGGCGGGGGGGGGGGTCAGAGACCCCAAAATTGGTAAAAAAAACCCGTCCATTTTTTTTTAACCAATTTTGGGGTTTCTGAGCCCCCCGCTGGGTCCAGGGAGGTGTGGGGACCCGATCCAAGCTGTTTCTGGGCTTCCCCGACGTCCTGAGCCAGTGCAGCAAGCCAGAATGTTGGGATTCGAACTCTGACATTCTGGCTTGCTGCACTGGCTCAGGACGTCGGGGAAGCCCAGAAACAGCTTGGATCGTGTCTGCCCACCTCCCTGGACCCGCGGGGGGGGGGGGTCAGAAACCCCAAAATTGGTTAAAAAAAAAAAGTCAGTTTTTTTACCAATTTTGGGGTTTCTGACCCCCCCCCCCCCCGCTGGGTCCAGGGAGGTGTGGGGACCCGATACAAGCTGTTTGTGGGCATCCCCGACGTCCTCAACCAGTGCAGCAAGCCAGAATGTCGGGATTGGAACCCTGACATTCTGGCTTGCTGCACTGGCTCAGGACGTCGGGGAATCCCAGAAACAGCTTGGATCGTGTCCCCTGCTTGCTCCAGAGAGATCAGAGGACCCGATCTACAGCTGCAGGGTGGCTGGGAAAGCTGACGGGGACTCCCTGTTGGCTTCCCTAGCCACCCGCCCTTGCCTCCGTAGCTGCAGGGTGGCTGGGAAGCTGAACGGAGAACCCCGTTCAGCTTTCCACCCACCCTGCTGCTAAGAACGACTGTATTGGATAACGTTAAAATCGTGTTATTCGATACAAGATTTTTCCGAAAATCTTGTAACGTTATACGGTTTTAGCGCTATATGATACTCACGTTATACGGGGTATTACTGTATTGGTATAAGTTGGAAGTCAAAATTGATTTACAGTATTATGGCTGTGCATTGTGTAATTCCTGATTTTAAATTGATTGGGAGACCCAATGCGCGCTAATTTTAAAGTTCCTCCACCCTCTGAAGCTGCAGGAAGCCAGGCAGGACATGATGTCAGGAAGCAGATCTTTTCTAAGGCTAATGACTTTTCATTGCTAATTAAAATCTAAAGTTTCAGGTAGGTGGGGTTTTAATTGGCAATGACTTTTCATTGCTAATTAAAATCCAGAGTTCCAGGTATGTGGGGTTTTAATTGGCAATGAAAAGTCATTAGCCTTAAAAAAGATCCGCTGCCTGACATGATGTCAGGAAGCGGATCTTTTATAAGGCTAATGACTTTTCATTGCTAATTAAAATCCAAAGTTTCAGGTAGGTGGGGTTTTAATTGGCAATGAAAAGTCATTAGCCTTAGAAAAGATCTGCTTCAGGAAGCGGATCTTTTCTAAGGCTAATGACTTTTCATTGCCAATTAAAACCCAAAGTTTCAGGGAGGTGGGGTTTTAATTGGCAATGAAAAGTCATTAGCCTTAAAAAAGATCCGCTTCCTGACATGATGTCAGGAAGCGGATCTTTTATAAGGCTAATGACTTTTCATTGCTAATTAAAATCCAAAGTTCCAGGTATGTGGGGTTTTAATTGGCAATGAAAAGTCATTAGCCTTATGAAAGATCTGCTTCCTGACATGATGTCAGAAGCAGATCTTTTCTAAGGCTAATGACTTTTCATTGCTAACTAAAATCCAAAGTTTCAGGTAGGTGGGGTTTTAATTGGCAATGAAAAGTCATTAGCCTTAGAAAAGATCTGCTTCCTGACATGTCAGGAAGCGGATCTTTTCTAAGGCTAATGACTTTTCATTGCTAATTAAAATCCAAAGTTTCAGGTAGGTGGGGTTTTAATTGGCAATGAAAAGTCATTAGCCTTAGAAAAGATCTGCTTCCTGACATGATGTCAGAAGCGGATCTTTTCTAAGGCTAATGACTTTTCATTGCTAATTAAAATCCCACCTACCTGAAGCTTTGGAACACAACAACAGCTCCTTGGATGCCACAATGACCAAGCTGGATGTGAGTTTCTAGGATCTGTCATATTTTTTTAAAAGGACATTTTTAAAGGACACCGTGAAGGCGGCGAAGGAGGAGCCGGTGAAAGAGGAACCGGCGGCAAAGGCGTTAGTGGTGGCGGCGGCGGCGGCGGCGGCAAGGCTGGGTGGATGTATGTACCATGGAGAGATAGTTCGGCCCTCGGAGCCTCTGATAAAATGTTATCCGGCCCCCGGGCCGAAAAGTTTGGGCACCCTTGCCTTATTTCATTAATTGTGTGCTAGCACCTCTCCGTATACTTCTGGAAGAGCGATGGCAATGAGATAATAGACTTTTTCAGTGGTGGTAGGTTTCACACTGCGAGTAATAATTCTCCATGATTCATTAGGAGCTATATACACTTGTTTGGAATGTGTGACTCAGCCAGATTCCTTTATATGTTATTTGTGGCAGCAACATTCTGTTTGGTGCTTAGACAATGGTCTTTGTAAGTCAGGATTTCATCCAAAGTGTCACCAAATATTATACTTTTGTACTATAAAACACTCAAGAATAAAACAATGTTACAAAAATATATTTTCTAAGTTAAAAAATATTTCAGTTACAGATTCTCGAATAAGTCACATCTATAAAAATGACTTAACAGAATATATCTTAATAAAATGCATTAAAGTCTAAGTATAAACTGTGAAAAGGTTAAGCAATCACATCAATGGGGGGGAAATGGGCGATATGCTCGTTCCACACCACTGCTCCGGGAGCTGCACTGGCTACCAGTATGTCTCCGGGTGCAATTCAAGGTGCTGGTCATTACCTTTAAAGCCCTATATGGTAGTGGGCCAGGATACCTAAGAGACCGCGTCCCCTGAGAACGTCTGTCCGTCCCACTAGGACGGACCGGAGGGGCTCTCTTGTTATTCCATCAGCTAGGGAGGCTCGCCTCACTAGCACTAGGAAGAGGGCCTTCTCTGTGTTCTCCCCGGCCCTTTGGAACCTTCTCCCAACTGAGCTGCGCCTACAGGCAGAGCTCCTGCCTTTCCGAAGAGGCTTAAAGACCTGGCTGGCGGAGCAAGTGTGGGGACCTAGGAATGTGGGATCCCATGCAGGTTGGCTGATTTAAGGGACAGCCACCCCTTTCTGCCCTTGTTTTTATCTGTTGCGTTGTTGTAATTTTTCTTATGAATTTTTAAGGTTTTAACCTGTGATTTTAATCTATGATGTAAGGCGCCCAGAGTCGGGTCTACCCGATTGGGGCGGGATAGTAAATATGAGCAAATAAATAAATAAAAAGCTTACTCCCTTCTCCCCAGCAGAATCCCCCCCCCCCCACACACACACACACTTTTAGCTTGAACTGGCATCCTTTCTTCTCCTCTGGCTGTTTACTCTAAATCTTTTATACCTTAAAATGGCCTTCTCCCTAAATAAACATGTTGTTTGTGTATCTTAGCTGTTCTTAGGTATATATCGTGCATAGATTCTCTTTAGTGTAAATTTTCATAGCCATAACAATGATTTTGGCTCCTAGAGAGAAACTGGCATACTGCCATGTAAACAGCAACGTAAATATGTTTTGTCTAGTTTTAGCATCTCTTGATGGACCAACATATTGTCATTACTAAGCTGGTAGGAACCTACATCTGGAGAACTAAAATGTCATGGATTTTACAATTTTTTAAAGTCGGCTTTCTGGGATGAAAATATATCTTTTATTTATCTATTCATTCACATGTCAGCTAATTATAGTTCTGTTATTTACAATAAGAATTGAACTTATAACAGGAGCTGGTTAAACTAAACCATTTTGGAGCTGTGTTTTAAAAGAACATTCTTCCCCCAGCTTCTCCAAATCTCCTTTAGTATTTTAACTCTTTACATATTCAAGGCAATTTATAAACCCTGACATGGGCCAATACTGAACATATGTATAACTGGACATAAACATTTGACTTGTCTATAGCAATAACAACAATTACACTTATATACTGCCCCATAGTGCTTTGAGTAGTCAATTCTTTAGTTGGGAGATCTGTTGAAGATGAAAAAACACAGTGTCAGTGTGTTAGTGTGGATATTTTTCCATCATAGTTTTTTTTATAATCGTGTCAGAAGCACACAGGTGTGCTTTCTGGGTTGAAAGGATTTTTGCTAGAGGAAATCCACTCGGGGATGCCCAAATCAGGCTCCTTTCATGTCCCCAAGATTTTTCCCCACCAAAGTGGTCCCTATTTATCTACTTGCAATTTCTTGCTTTCGAACTGCTAGGTTGGCAGGAGCTGGGACAGAGATGGGCGCTCATTTCATCATGGAGCACTTGAACTGCCAACCTGTCGACCTTCTAGCTAACAAGGCAAGCTTTTAACCACTGAGATACCACAGTCCTTTATCTGTCATGGTAACATTCCATGTATGGAAGCCTGAAGAGAGATAGAGCAGAAAGAAAACTGACAGCTGCTTGGAAGAAAAATAAAATGGACTGACTAGACTAAGAAGACGTAAGACTCCTTAAATCCTATTCAAACATTCTGAACAAGTAAAGAGAAGACAGAGGGGAATGTGATTGAACTTTAATCATTGCTTTGCTCATGCATGAAGATATGGATCTGAAGCATAGAGCCTCCTGTATCCATTCTTGCATTCAAATTATTATTATTATTATTATTATTATTATTATTATTATTATTATTATTATTATTATTATTATTATTATTATTATTATTATTATGATAATATTTGTATTTATATGCCGCTCTCCTTGCCGAAGCAACTCAGAGCGGCTTACAATGTTACAGTATCAAATATAAGAGCAACAACATATCAATATAACAAATATAATACAGTCAATATAGTCATAAAAGCAAAAGCATAAACTTTAGACACGTGAACAAAGGGACAGTTTAACACACTCTTTTTCTGGTGTATTTATTTATCCTAAATAGAGAACACCTAGGTGCCTGTGAAGAGCAGAAAGACTGAACAATCTGATACTTGGTTCTGTCAAGAAGATATTCTTAAATTTCCTCAGACATTGAAAAGAAGGCTGCTTATAGGCAGTAATAAAGAAATTATAGAATGTAAAGTACAGTACTGTAGTTGGATTTGAGAGTGCACAAGAGTTCAGGGGGGAAATGCTCTTTGAAGTAGAAGAGAGAGGAAATTGATTTGACCAGCCTTTGTGGTGCTTGTGTTGTTATGGAGACTGACCTACTGTAAGTACCATTGCATCTGAATTGTAGCCTGATGAATCCTCTACCTTTCATATGGACAAAGGCGAACATCTCTTCTCTCATTTAAATCTAGGACTGTTTCTCTTTCACAAAGCATTTTGTGCTTTATTTGAAGGTCTTGCAGATGAGCTCATGAATGGAATTTTGTTCACAATCATAGTTTGATGGAAATCTGAGCAAACAGCCATCTTAAACCGGCACGAGCAGAAATGAGCATAAGACAGGTATTTGTTTGGAGACAAGACAGATGAGCACCTAACAAATGTGGCTTCAATCACATGTCATTTCAAAGCGACCTCTGTGCCTGCAAAACAACAACAACAACAACAACAGTGCCATGTGTCTTCATTGTCATACAGAACACTAGATTGATTTAAGCATGACATTCAGAAGCACTGCAGTCTATCCTTACTCATAAGAATTCAGAAAATCCAAGTAGGGCTCCACAAATTACGTCTAGGTTTAGTGGCCCAAAATGACTTTTGACAGCTAGCAAGGGTACAGTAGAAGGGTTTCTGGACATAGCAGCATGCATATGAAATTTCATCTATGTTTTTACTCACAAGTAAGTGTGCATGGCACTGATCTGGATCAGGATGACCATTCATGAATAATGAAGGTTGCTTCTGCCCTCATTTTGGTTCTTCCACCTGTGAAGGCTAAAATAAGAGAAAAAGCTAGATTGGTTCCACTTGAACTCTTCCCCCTTTAGCCTTTTGCACAGGATGGCTAAGCCCTGTCTAATGTTTAATGGGGACCCGTTTGCCTACTGGTCAGACAACAAGGAAAGTCGCTTGCTATGTACTTGACATAGCAAGTAATTTAGCTCTTAGACAAGTAAGTGCTACAGTGTACAGATTTCAAAGACTTAGTACCTAACTTCTTTAACTGTTGAAAAGTGCCAAAATGAAGCAATCTTGTGAGTTCATTCTGTAGTTCCTTCCATCTGACCTAGTGTGAGAAAGATTAGCCAGAATAAGCTTTAAGCTCTGGTTTAAAAGCTCTGGTTGATTTGTATTTGGGGTGGGTGGGTGGGTGTATTTTAATGTAATTTTATTTATTTATTTATTTATTTAATTTATGGGTTTGTGTTGTGGGTGGGTGGATTGAGGTGTGTGTTTGTGTGTGCGTGCTCGTGTTTATTTTTATTTTATTACTTTTATTTTTTATATATTTTTTCTTTGGCCCCACCCACAACATCATAATGTCATGATGTTGGCTCCACCCACACTGTGATTACATCATGGTGAGGTAGTAAAAATTTTGACATCGCACCACTGGGTAGGCAGCCTACGGTCTGTGGGTCAGATCTGTCCCATGGCACCAAATAATCCAGCCCATGTCCTCGCTTCAGCTGCTGCTGCCGCCAGAATCATCCACAGATTCGTTTATGTCAGTTGCTAACACGCTTATGACGGCTGTAAAAGAGTTCATGGCTATTGCAAATGTGTTTACAACAGCCATAAATGGCTGGTGGGGGGGAGCACCAGTCTGGCCTCCTCAAATGGCAACCTCTTGTCCAGCTAAATAATGTTTTTGCACAGCTGGTTTAAATATAACATTTTTCAAATGGAAAATACTAATCAATAAATAAGATCTGAAAACCTATGCTTCAAAATACTTTTTCCTTATCACCTATAAAACCCATTTATTGTGAACAAATCTAAATTATTTTCAGCATATCATAAAAAATCAACCAAATGACAGGAGAACTTTATATCAGTTTCGAACTTGGCACTAGAAACTTCACTTGAATCATCTTAACACTCTTTTGTGATCAAGAGAATGATTAGGGGAAAGGTACAAAAGCAAATACAGTAATACCTCAGATAACGCTAAAATCGCATAACGTTAAGTAATCTGGGGAGGAGAATTGGATCGAATAACGTTAAGGTCCTGGGATATATCGGATAACAACCGCTAAAGCCTGTGCGGTTACAATGTATTCTATGGAGCTTTAACGTTATCCGATACATCCCATAGGATTTTAACGTGCATCGGATAACACTAAAAATCGGATAACACTAAGACTTGTGGAACTAAGTCTTAGCGTTATCTGAGGTATTACTGTAAGTATAACATTGTCCAAAATAGCATACTTGCCTCAGATTTTTTTTTTTAAATCATTGTGTGCATTATCAGTGGTCTACTGAGTCACATAACACAAAGCAAACCAATCACACTTATATACTGCCCCATAGCACTTGGTGCACTCTCTGGACGGTTCACAAGTTAATTAGCATTTTGCCCCCAACATGCTGGATACTCATCTAACTGACCTTGGAAGGATGGAAGGCTGAGTTAACCTTGTTTCCTAGTCAGGATTGAACTCACAACCTTTTGGTTGCAGGACAGCAGTTTAACCACTGTACCACCAGTGCACAACATGCAGTGTAGATGGTGTTTTTGTAATGGGAAGCAATTAACTTCAAAAGTTAATCTATTTTCATTATACAGTACTGGTGTAAAATTCTTTATGGACCTTGCCCCCCATCCCCCTGAGCGCACGCCAACATAGTATATTGTAATGTAATGTAATGTATTTTTTGTAAGCCGCCCTGAGTCGCCACGGTGAGTGGGCGGCAATATAAATTTGAACTAATAAAATAAATAAATAAATAAATAAATAAATCCCAAAAGGTTTTGGCCAATGTAGCATTTATTCTTGTCGATAGTGAAGATGCTGAAAGGGAAAGACACAATTAGGCTTGCCAGCCAATCATACCAGCAGGGCTCCTGTATCTTGGACAGTGATGAGATAACAGGCACCTTTGCAGCTAGTTGGGCTCCCATATCCTTATTGCTCACTCTGCTTCTCCAGTGGCTCCAACTATAGGTGTTTGCTATCTCATGTTTGTAGTTTTACTTAGTGTATATCTCAACCAAACCTGAAAATTGTACTTGTTTGGACTACAACTCTCAGCATTATTAAAATAGCCCAGAAAAGGGCTTTTCTTTAAAATAAAAAAAAAATCATTTGTGTTTTCTGCTCTCAAATGGTGCTTGTGAGCAGCTTAAGTGAGGGACTTGGGGCAGATACCTTGGGTCCTGTTGTACTGAGATTTTTGCTGTCTTTAATATAATTGCTGATGGACTGAGAGCAGTGTAACGATGTTTTGTGTGTTTTGATACAAACTTATTCCCAGGGTTAGTGCTTGTGAATTCCCTTCCTTCTCTGTGTTGTGACACTTTCCTTTATTGGGTGTACTGTAATAGTGTTTACAGTTGTCTGACTGCAGTATTTTCCACATATATACAGTCAAACCTCGCATAATGAAAATAATTTGTTCTGTGAGACTGCTCGCTATGCGAGTTTTTCGCTATGCGAGTGGTTTTTTCCGCATAGCGAAAATTCCTATGGAAAAACTCACGAAACAAAAATTTCTATGGAAAAACTCGCATAGAAATAGCTACTGTCCTTCAAGACGGATTCAAGTGGGATTTAATCCACTTGGGGACCATCACCCTTCCCTGTGGACTCTGCCAAAGCTACTAGTCTTCAGTGTTGTCAGGATAGTTAACCACTGCCTGACGCTTCGCTTTGAATTGCTGGCAGTATGGTCTATTCTATTATAATAAACAGGATAACCTAGCCATATAATAACATATAACTAATGCTGGTATTTACACAGGAGTACTCTCCATCTTTTAAGAAGCATACCATTTTGAAAACCCACTAATTTGCCATTGTTGTACTAATGTTGGGGCAGGGGACAATTGGCATGAGTGGTTGGGAAAGAGGGTTGCTTAACTCTTTCATCTTGCATGTGCCACACTCTAATTGTGAAATGTAAAGCAAAAGGTATTACCCTCACCTTTAACTTTTCTTCTATCTGCCAATCATTACACATAACCCAGCATGTATCCCTATACAGGTATTTCCATTATCATTCTAAATATGGAATTGTTTTCTGGTAATAACATATATTTCACTTACATTTCTTAAATAAAATTTCTTCATGGAAAAGACTTCCAAATCCCACTGCCCTTTTGGGCCACAAGTGACGTATTAATTACTTTCTCTGCTCTTAACAGGACTAATTGGCTTTCCTTCTTTCAGAGTTAAAACACTGTCATGTTTTAACCTATAAATAGATGCCCTTTGCCCCTAGTAGTGCTTCCTGTACAAATTAATGTGTCAGCTATTTGTTTGCCGAAGTAAATATGTGCCAGTGTTTCTCTGCTCTGCCACACAAGGCAAAAGGGTGTTTCCAGTAGATCCATTAGCCGTTATCTGTAGAATTAATGAGTGGAAATAAAAAATAACTGTGGAGTAGGGTAGGGAAATGGTAGGGAGAAAGAAGGGATAATCTTCCTGATTAATAAGTGTTCCTGTCTTTGGTGGTTTTAAAAACAGGTAGAGATTTGATATGCTTGGGGATTGAGACCAAATTTAGTCACAAAGGTGCAGTTCATTCTCAGCATAATCCCTTTGAGAACACCTGGTGCTTCTGGCCAGCTCAGACTTTAGATGGGTTCAGAAAAACGAATAGATTACAAAACATTTTAAACAAAATAATATTGTATGTTTTAGTGCTTTCTCACTGGTTTTTAAAGTAGAACAGTATTTTTTCTCTCTCAAATCCAGAAACGCTGTAGTTGAAGATTTTCAATTGTTCTAACAGTAGTCTTTTAATATTACTACCGATTGTTTGTTTTACTGTTTGTTTATATAATACTCAAATACCTAATGGTATTTGGCATATATGATCCTGTGATTTATTTGCTATTTTATGGTATTTTATCATTTTGTAAGATGTATATGTGTTTAAGATGGTCTGTTGTTTCAGTGATCCGCCCGGAGTCGTGTTGTTGAGTGGGTGGCATACACATTTAAAAAATAAATTGATGATGATGATGAATTTGAAGGTTTAATTAAGCAACAAAACCCATAAGATGGTAGTACTGTGGTTTAAATAATCACAGCAGTTTCCATTTCTGAGGAATGACGCCTTAAAGGAACAGTGTAACATCAAAGCTTTCCCTGTGAAGCATTAAGTCACCGGGATTAACGCCCCTAGATGCCTTCTTGGTCCAAAAGGGGAAAATTTCCCATAAGCTAATGCACCTGTATATACTTTGAGCTTCAAGTTCACAAACTTTGAAACTTGCAAGGTCATTCACCCACACAAGGGGGCATGCGAAGTCCGACCTTGGGCACCTTGCCAGGTAATCTTGACCTTGGGGGATCTTGAAGAGATAATAGGAATCTTATCTCAGATCTGTCCTCAAGGACATCCACAAATTCCTTAGGTGGGAGAGAGGGACCTTTTTTAGGATAAAAGGAACTGCTTTTGCTCAGTTAGAGAGTCCTTTTATCAGAGTCAGTGGAAGCTTTTTGAAGTTCAGAGTTTGTACCATCACCAGGAGAAGAGTGGAGATAAGACTCTGAAAAATGTGGCTGATGCCAGGCCATTCCTTTGGGGATAAGAGGAGGCTAGGTCTTTGGACTTATTCATTTTCCCATCAAAGTGACATTTTGCCAAATTTTCAGAATTTTTGGACTTTGGAAAAATTCTAGGATAGTTTAAGGATGATTCTTAGATTTTATGCGTTTTCTTATTTTGCAATTTAAGTGTGTTTAGCTTTGCATGCTTAGAAGTAGAAAGCTAAGGATAGTGTCTTCAGAAGTTTGGGACCCAGGAATGGGATCTTTTTCTTTGAATTTCCTTAATGAGATTAGCATTTTAATGATAGCTATGCTTTGCTTTTGGATAAAACATTTGGATCTATGGACATTGCTTTGCTTTTTATTGCAATAAAAGAAGGGAAGCCGAACAAGGTCTCTTATTGAAAAGATAATTGGAAGCGTTGTGTCTGTGGAGGTGCCTGATTCTGCTGTCGTCTATTTTAACATGCTACCCTACGAAACTCCAATAGCTGTCCTTGAAGAAGCACCCAGGAGGAGGGGAGATAACAGGTGGATATACAATTTGCAGGGGTTGATACAGAGAAGTAGCTGTGGGAGGCAGTCATAGCCCTGGAGCCTGATGAGGGAGATTGGGTTTTGAGGCCTCGAAGTCCCTTGTGGGTGCACCTGGTTTCCTGACTCCTTTGCCTGAAGGATTCCATTTAACCTCTTGCGGAAGCAGAGTGGAGATGATGATGATGATGATGATGATGATGATGATGATGATGATGATGATGATGATGATAGGTGCATTGATGGCGAACCTTGGCATTCCAGGTGTTCTGGAATGTTAATTTCCAGAAGCCCTGATCAGCATGAGTAAGAATTTGTAGGAAAGAGTGGTTTCCATTTAGAAACATCACCTTCTCTTCCTCTGGAATAAGCATAGCAATCAGATGCTGCAGGGCACAAATGAAGTCCTCAACCTGAATGTTAGGGAAGGATGAATGCCAAGTTGTTTTATTCTGTTATCTAAACCCTAAAGCAAGGGTTCGCAACCTACTGCCTGCAGTCCGGCACCAACCCCCAACCCCATTCCATCTGGCCCATGGCAACGACCACGGAAGCAGACATGCCTGCACATACACAAAGACGCCTACTTAACCCACTTCAGAGAAAGAGAAACTTGAAATAAAATTTTGACGATCTGTTGGAAAGGACGGCTAATCACTGCTGAGGAGGAAAATATTTTTGCTCCACAGTTGTATTACTGTTAATCTGTGCCTTCAGTTATGTTTAAAATTGCATTTCTCAACATTTGAAAACTGCACATATTTTAGAGGAGACCACTAGAGGGCAGAAGGTGAATAGTAACAGTAGTTCTTTCGCCATTTTGATATCAATTTTTTTTTTCTGGCACAGCGTGGGAATCTTTTAGGTATATAAAACATAGCGCTGAAAACTCTGCTCCTGAAAGTTGATCTGAAAATTTTGGTATCAGAATGATACAAAGACTTTCCATTTGTCAATTAATTACTGTTTTTGATTCGACATTCTGTCACAACATGCATTTAAATTCTGAAAGCTCCTTGAAATGGCAAGTGAAGGGCACTTTACAATAATTAAAAATAAATGGTAACAAGATGTAATTGAGCACTGAAGTAATTAGTTATTCCATTCATAGACTCAAAGAGAGTTATAGAGAATTTATTTAAGTCTCAATGGAGAAAAACCAAGTACAGTGGTACTTTGCTTAAAGAGCATAATGCGTTCCACGGGATTGCTCTTTAAGCGAGTTCTTCAACCTCCTGGATAAAAGTGAGTAGTGAAGTGCTGCAGGAGTCTTTGCTTTTGTTGTACATCTAAACCAAACCACTTGGATGAAGGAATAGAAGATATCCTCATTAAATTTACAGATGACACCAAACAGTGAGGGTAGCTAATCATTCTAAGGGAGAATCAGTATTCAGGATTTTTAATGCATTGGGAGAACTGGGCCAAACAACAAGTTTCAGCAGTGAAAAACTGAACATTCTGAATTTATGTAGGAAAAAATCAGGTGCACAAATCTAGGATGAGGGACACCTGACTTGGGTAGGAAAAAGATCTTACTTTTTAGAACACATAAGCTAAACATGAATCAACAACATGATGCAACTAGAAACAAAACAAAGCACAACGTATAGCACTCATCAGCAGAAATACAGTGGCCAGACCAAGGGAAATAATAGTCAAATATCACCTACTTCTAGATACCAGATTTACTAGAATTTCTTCAGAGAAGGGTGACAAAGATCATAAAGGTCTGGAAACCAAGCCCAGTGATCAGTGGTTAAAGGAGCTGGATATATGTCTAGCCTGTAGAAAAGACTTAAGAGATGATTTAATAGTTGTTTTCAACTATTCCAAGAGATGACACTCAGAAGATTGAGCAAACTTGTTTTTTGCTTCTCAACAGACTTGTTCTGTTGAGAGCTGTTCTAAGAGCTGTTCAACAGGGTAATGAGCTATCTTGGAAGTCAACTATCAGGGTTGTCTAGCTCTGAATTCTTGTATTAGCAGAAGATTGGACTAGTTGACTCAAGAGTTACCCAGCTTTACATTTCATGATTTTAACAGCAAGGAATTTAAAATCTTAATGATCAATTATCATCCTGTGTCCAAATGCAATCCTTTCACATTAGAGTTATCCATTCTTTTTTCCTCAGTGTCTATGCCTGATGTATCAGCCCAATTTAGAAATAAACAAACCTTCTGCTGCTGATGGTCTATTCAGGAGAAAGAGGAGGCATTAAATTATTCTCCCAGAAGTTAACCCACTTCCTGCTTTCCCTCATCTATGCAAAGCCTGTGCTAAAATGTGGTTCAAGTAGTGAAGTCAAAGCCAGGCAACAAATCCAACATAAGAGTCCAGTTAAAGCAGGGGTGGCCAAACTTTTTGGACTGCAGGGCAGTCACGTGGTACGTCCTGCCGTAATGATGAAGGTACAATAGAACCCCGGACAATGTTATGACATGGGTCCACGAGTCATGAAGTTGTCCGGTTTTTAACGTTGTTCGATAGATTGATCGAACAATGCTAAAAAAAAGCCCTGACGTCAGGGACAAACCACGCCAAGGCAAGGCAAGGCTTGTCCGAAATCCCCCCCCCCAGGTAGGCACACGATCGCGTGTCGTTCGGGGTTAGGGCAAGGTACGGGGAAGACCCCCGTCTCCTGCCCTAACCGCCGCCGGTGCGCGCAAGCCTGCAAGCCGCCCGAAGTTGCAAAAGGGCAAAGATCCTTACACTTTCGCAACTTCGAGCGTGCGCGCGAGTGTTGTTCGGGGTTAGGGCAGGATACAGGAAAGACCCCCGTCTCCTTCCCTAAACGCCGCCGGCGCACGCAAGCCTGCAAGCTGCCTGAAGTTGCGAAAGGGTAAAGATCCTTACACTTTCGCAACTTCGAGTGTGCGCGCAAGTGTCGTTCAGGGTTAGGGCAGGATACGGGAAAGACCCCCATCTCCTGCCCTAACCGCCGCCGACGTGCGCAAGCCTGCAAGCTGCCCGAAGTTGCGAAAGTGTAAGGATCTTTACCCTTTCGCAACTCGAAGTTTCGAAAGGGTAAGGATCCCCGTACTCTTTCCAAACATCGTGGGGGCGGGCGCTGGGGGGGTTTGGATTGGGTAGATGTTCTACCCAATCCAACTCCCCCCCCCCATGCATACGCTTATTCCGAATAACGTGAAAATCGTGTTATTCAATACAAGATTTTCCCAAAAATCTTGTCACGTTATGCGGTTTTCATGCTATACGGTACTCGCGTTACCCGGGGTATTACTGTAATCTGATTTATTTTCTCCTTTGAATTATTTGTTGCTACCTTCATTAAAAGAAGCATTAGAACCAGCAGAACTATAGAACCTATAGAAAGAACTATAAAACCTAACAAATTACCATATTTGCCCACATATAAGGCACACTCTCCCCCCCTTCCCCTTAAAATACACTGGAGAAATGGAGTGTGTCTTGTGTGGTGGCAAATACAGTCTTCACTGTATATAGTGGCCTCTAGTGGGCCATTTTGGTCATATTACCTGGGGGGGGGTGCTGGTGAGGAAGGGAGGGGGAAGGGGCAGTTCCAGGGTGCCTTTTAGAAGCTTTCTAGCCCCAAAGCAGGAATTTTGGAGCAACTTGGGTGAGCTCTTCAATCCAATTCCAGAGCTGGTTTTGCAAGCCAGCTGGCCCTGAGTGAAGAGAGCCATCGGGATGGTGTGATGTGATGGGTGATGTTTCCCCCAAGAAGGAAATTATTTTTCCTTAAAGATGTATATACGCCAGCAAATACAGTAATTACAGGCATTTTCTGTTACATGCCTGGTGCGCAGTGGTTAAACAGCTGTCCTGCAACCAAAAAGTTGTGAGTTTAACCTGACTAGGGCTCTAGGTTGACTCAGCCTTCCATCCTTCCAAGATTGGTAAAATGAGTACCCAGCATGTTGGGGGCAAAATGCTAGTTAACTTGTGAAGTACCTAAAGAGTGTATTAAGCGCTATGGGGTGGTATATAAGTGTGATTACTTTGCTTTTCTTTACACTGAAAAGAGGTTGAACCACATTTATTTGGTGGGAGCAGAAACTGGCCTTGATTGTTACAATGACCGCCTTTAGATTTATGGCTTCTCTGCACATACAGAGCTTACTAAAATACAGTCCTGGGTAATAGTTTCCCCTTGGCTGCTCTTTTTCTAGTTAGCAGGGCATGGCTGCATTCAGCAATTTATTGTTGTTATGGCACACTGTATATTCTGAGATTAATTCAGTGATTTTACCTACATTCTCAGTCCCCATCTTCCCTTTATGTGGGTCAGGGAATGTGTGCAAAATCTCAGCCTATAAATACTGCTAGCTTTCATTAAAATTCATTTTGGCCTACCTGAGTACCATTAAAGTGTATGCATGTTGTATAAAATTTCATTTGTAACCCCCAGGGTCTGCTGAGTGGAAAGTCTTAATTTGTACCCATGAAGTCATTGCCAGTAATGCTGTTACTTAACAGCAAGGTGATAACTGCTTTATTCCAGTACAGTAATATCAAAATACTTTGACTATCAATTATTTCTTATGGCATGCACCCCTTCTATACTTCTCTGAGTGTGTGATTGTACGTGTGTGCGCTCAAGGAAGAGGAGGAAGTGGAAGAGGAGGTGCGCAGGCAGGCCCTAAGTGGGATCACTGGCACACCTCTTCTTGGATTAAATGTTGCATCTTGATTATGGTTTTATGGGAGGGATGGGATGGGATGGGGGAAATGAAGACAGTAGGGATTAGCCCTAGACCCAGGAGTGTATGGGAGGAAAACAATCTGGTGTCAGGGCTACAAAATCCAACAACGGTGAGTAGATCTCAACCATGGTTTGGATGGCTTTCCACCTTTCAAACTACAGTTACATAGAAAATTAGCTGGGATTCTTTGTTTAGAGGATTTACTGAAAAATCTCTGAACATCATTGTTCTTGATATTACCATAGTAGTGACCCATAATTGTGATACAAAGTCAGCTTGGTGAAATGAATGGAACTTTCTTGGTGAGCTAGATTGCTAGCCATTTGCCACCCTTGATTGGAATTGTTCACATTCTTTTCCATTGAAAACTTAGAAAAGATAATAAATATGAATGCAAGCATTCCTTGTTTATATGACCACCTTCTCTTGATATATCTTTTTGGCTCAAAAAATTGCTTCTGTATCATTTTGTGTTCTTCTGAAGGAATAAATAATGTGGCTTCTAAAAATGAGAGGAAAGAGAACAGATTTGATTGATACCTTACCATCACATACAGATGTATTTGCTGCACAAAGATAAATAATTATAGTTATCCCAAAGTGCTACTCAGAAAAATGTCATGGATGTGAATTAGTGAGAGACAAGTAGGAGTGAAATCTATGTACTTACATTTTTACTCGGTGTGAACATTAGTTACAGTCAAACCTCACATAAAGAGCGCTTTGCTTAAAGAGTAACTCGCTTAAAGAGCAGAATTTTCTCAGAATGGTCGCTTAGCTTAACAAATAAAACCAACCAAAAACTCACTTAACAAATAAACCGGGGTTCGCAATCCCCCCCCCCTCCACAATTGGTCATTTACAATGGTGTTTCGCTTAAAAAGCAAACTCGCTTAAAGAGCAATCATGTGGAACACATTATGCTCTTTAAGCGAGGTACAACTATATATCAGCTTCAACTATCACATTATTCAACCATCACTACTCCACATTATGAAGTTTAGGTGCACACATTATTAACTCAAACCCAGAAATTCTACTCTCTTGATAGCACATTTATACCAGATTTTGGATCACACAACTCAAGTTTAGATGATAAAATCAATAGCAATTTCACTTATATACCACCCCATAGCATTCTAAATCACATCTCCCTGTGCTAGGAATATAGGTAGAAATTAAAATACAAATAGAAAAGGCAAGATCCACCTTCGTAAAAATGCAACATTTGTTGTGTAGCAGAGATCTAATTCTCACCATGAAGTTCCGAATAGTGAGATGATACGCATTCCAAATGTTGCTATATGGAGTTGAAACTTGGACACTGATTAAAGCATCTGAATATTTTTTGAAGCTTTTGAAATGTGGATCTACAGACAGCTGCTAAGGATATAATCACTTGATCATGTGACTAATGTATCAGTGTTGCACCGGATGGATAAAGAACAATAACTGTTTAAGACAGGAGTTCTCAACCTTTTAAAGCTGTGGCCGGGTCACCCTCTTTCAGACAGCTTCTGGGGCTGGACGGCCATTTTGCCTTTCCTCCACCACATGGCACTTCCTGGTGTGGTGGAGGTGGTGGGGACCACACGAAACAGTGCCCTGGGCCATAGGTTGAGAAGTGAAGAAAGCTCTAATACCTTGGGTATATCATGAGGAATGACACTGTGTGGAATATCCTCAGAAGAATTGTTCCAAGGAGTTAAGAACAGGAAAACTTTGACTATGACGATAGCCAATATTTGGAATAAATACAACACTTGAAGAAGAAGGAACATTCAATATATATACTGAGGCTGTGCTCAGAAGTCCATGGGCCACTCTCATCTGTCTTTAGCCAAACTCAATCAGCAGGGCACACTTTGGATATGGTTCTCTCTGTTGAGTCTTGAATAGAATGATACGATTTGTGGATGGAAGGCTGTTTATGGACAAAACTTTGTCTGGTATGGTTTAAGTGACACTGGACTTCTGCACAGTTGAGGGAATAGTTACAGTAATACCTCAGATAACATTAGTATCGAATAACACTAAAATCGCATAACATTAAGCAATCTGGGGGGAAGAATTGCATCGGATAACATTAAGATCCTATGGGATGTATCGGATAACAACCGCTAAAGCCTGTGTGGTTACAATGTATCTCTATGGATCCCATAGGATTTTAACATGCATCGGATAACACTAAAAATCGGATAACACCAAGACTTGTGGAACCAGGTTTTAACGTTATTCGAGGTTTTACTGTATATTGATCTTCTCCAGAAGGCTGATATGTCCAGAGGGTTTCTGACAGCTGTCCAGTGTTTTCCTGAGACACTGGTTGACCTTTAGAGAAAAGGCCTGATCACTCTCAAACATCATGGTCCTCAGTTTCCTGCAGAATTATTTACATTACATACATTGCAATAAATAAAAGCCATAGGCTGGGAATTGTCCAAGGATTCCGTTTGTTCAGTAATATAATAGCTCAATTCTAGTAGTCAGTGTTTTTGAAATATATTTTCCAACTGCTGATTGGCCCTTTCTAGACGTTGATGTCATTATAATAGGTTGAGCAAGGGTTATACATAATATTAATAAATATACTATCAGAATATTTCTGTGCAGAAATAGTGAAAGGATTCTTTTGCACTTAAAAAAAAATGTTGCAAAGTAAATAGTACTAGATTTATACAAAGATTTACTAATTCATTTAGTATTTTATCATACCTATCAGACTAAACAAAGAATCAGAATGGCTACACTACCAGACATGGGTGAAGGAAAAGTGGGTATAAAACCGTACATCTATCTATTGTGCTCTCACAACTTTAGTTTAAAACATATTCAGGCAGGCAGCCAAAAACATGTTTGCATTAAAACTAAACTCTTTCTAGGTAGAAACAGAGGCATCAATGGCCTGTTGACAGATTTGCCTCACAGTTTCCCAACCTGTGGGGTGTGACCCCACTGAGGAGGTTTCAAAATATTTTCTGGTGGGGGTCACTGTAGTAATGCTACGCTGTGCTGACAGGGAGAGTCTTGAGAGGAGGGAGAAGGGGAAGCGTAGAGAAATGCTGCCATTTTTGTGAGATGGTTTGTAGCAAAGCAGCCACTTTAGTGATAAAAGCAACCCATTTTACTGTGTTTTCTTTATCCCTTTGAAATGCCTTTTTATGCAAATGTGGTGGTGGTCTATCACAGGTTGCTTGGCTGTTATAAAGAGGGGCTACAACTCAAAAAAGGTTGTGGAACACTGAGCTACGATTTTACTACACACACTGAGGATAAACATTGTGGAAGTGAAGAGTTTCCTTATTGGTATGTGTGTGTGCAGTTTGTGTATTTTATTGTGTCCACTAGATGTCACCATCGAGCTCTCTACATGGAAGATACAGTGTTCACAATTTTTTGGGATCGTAGCGGTGTTGGTCTGTGGTTCAGGCATATCAGAAAACAAAATAAAAAACACTGTAGCACTTTAAAGACTAACTGCTATATTTTTATTGTTAGCTTCCATGGATCAAGTGCACGTCTTCAGACAAGGAGTGAAACTTCCAGGCATGATTTATGTACACCAAATTCAGGGGTCAAAGGGAGAAGGGCCTGCTCAAGCAGAATAACAGATAAGCAAGCACAACAATACAGCTTCCCATAGCCATCAACAACAATAGATTATTCAGATTAGCTCTAAATGTCTCTCTTTCAATCTCAAAGGTATGGAGAAAGCCCATTTTAGTCTCCCATTCAACAAAAACACCGTACCTGGTTACTTCCTGTTTTTCTAAAGAGAATTGGCAAGAAAGTTGCAATATAACATATAAAATATCTAGCACCATATAGCAATCTGTGTGTCAAATTTGATAATGTCCCAGAAACCCTTCACTAATATTTAATCCCCTGCAATGGGTGTCTAACAGATGGATGTATTTGATTTCTGCTGTCTCCCTTTCAATCCTAGTTTTGTAATTTCTCTGTTCCAGAATTGTAACTTTCAGGTCTTGGATAGAATGTCCAGTTAGATTGAAGTGGTTTGAGACAGGTTTCTCTGTGTTGCCATTCTGGATGTCTGATTTGTGTCCATTAATTCTTTTGCATAAAGATTGTCCTGTTTGTCCAACATAAACCACAGATAGACATTTTTTGGCAAGAGATGGCATAAATCACATTGGCAGAAGCACAAGTAAAACTGCCTTTAATGTTGTGTGTGGTGCCATTGGGTCCAGTAATAGTTTCCAGAGCGAATGTAGGGGCATAGTTGACATCTGGATTTGCAGCAGGGTCTAGTTCCCATCTCTGCTCCACTTCTGTGTAGTCTGTTGTGTGTCAATAGTTGTTTGAGATTGGAGCGTTGTCTATAAGCAAGTAGGGGTCTGTCACCTAGGGCTTTGGAAAGTTCACAATGTTGACATGAACGGTGCCAGTTGCTCAGGCTATTTTCTTACAGACTGTGCCACTGATTGCCACAGGTTTGTAATGAGCTCATGCAGAGCTTTTTAAAAAATTATTATTATGATGGCAGTCACAATTGCAATGTTGTTAAGATTTCAAAAGTTGGTATGTTGAGTATTGCCCTGTACAGATCCTTATAACCTCTAACCTTCTCTTTTATTTCTGCTTCTTGTTTTCCAGATAACTGGTGTTATCCTTCTTGCTGTTGGCGTCTGGGGGAAGCTGACTTTAGGCACATACATCTCTCTTATTGCTGAAAATTCCACCAATGCCCCTTATGTTCTCATTGGGACGGGTACCACAATTATTGTCTTCGGACTATTTGGTTGCTTCGCCACATGCCGTGGTAGTCCATGGATGTTAAAACTGGTAAGTATTTCACACACGTATGTGAGTGAATCGCAGAAGACTGAAAATGGTTAAAGCAACCCCTTTGTTAAGCTTAAACAGGTGCTAATCAAATTAAAGGCATAACACCAACATATGGTTATATACAGTAAAGCATACGCTGAGCCCCCTTCTCCTCTTCCGTTCTTTCCTCTTCCTAGGTTATAGTATTGTAATATAAAAACATAATGAATAGCCAGAGTGTTTCAAAACGAGTGTTTAAAAAAAAACATTGACGTGCCTAAATATTTGGCCTTTGGCTAGCAAAATTACTCTTGTTAATTCTTGAAGATCATGGCTGTCGTCCTGGGGTCTAGGCAGAATAGAACATGTGCATTCTGGCAGACACCCCCCACCCCGTTTTTCCTGGCAGAACTTCCTCTTTGATTACTATAACTTAGCTAAAGTGTAATCAATGTTAACTAAAGTCAAGGGAAACAAGTTGTTTCACAGTTGGAAATGGACTTGTTTTCATGAAGCTTGGTTACAATTAATCACAATTTATCAGGTCTGAAAGGCAAAGCTTAACAGAAGGAAGCAAACTCTTCTAAAAATTGCATCACAGCTACACCAAAGAATAGGAGAGCACATCCACCTGAAGCTCATTCTTATGACTCTGAAAGATGATTTAGCACTACACCAGAACCAGCTCATTATGTTAGTGTTGTACAGTGCGAACCTGCCCATGTGTTCAATGGGGATTTGTTCCTGTGTACAATTGCAGCCTTAGTTTATGGCACAGATGATGTCTCACACAGAGTAAGTATAAATATTGTAAATGCCAAGCTCCTGATTAGGTTGAAAGAAGAAAGTGCAAATCTGGCTTGAGACTCAATATCAAGAAAACCAAGATCATGGCAACAGGCCCTATCAGTCCCTGGAAAATAGATGGGGAAGAAGTAGAAGCAGTGACAGATTTTACTTTCTTAGGATCAAAGCTTTCAATTAAGTTTTAAAGTTTTTTTTAAAGTTTTTAATGTTTTTAAAGTGTTTTTAAAATTGTTGGAAATCGCCCTGGGTCCCTTCGGGGAGGAGGGCGATAAACAAATATAAATAAATAAATAAATAAATAAATAAATAAAGCTCACTGCAGATGGTGATTGCAGCCATGAAATAAGGTGACTGATTCTTGGGAGGCAAGCGATGAGAAACCTGGGGAACATAGTGAAAAGTAAAGACATCACATTGCAAACAAAAATTCGTCTAGTCAAAGCAATGGTATTCCCGGTGGCAATGTATGGTTGTGAGAGCTGGACCATTAGGAAAGCTGGGCGCAGAAGAATGGATGCCTTTGAGATGTGGTGCTGGAGGAGAGTTTTGAGAGTTCCTTGGACAGCGAGGAGAACAAATAGGTCAATCTTAGAAGAAATCAACCCTGACTGCTCCTTAGAAGGTCAAATTGCAAAGATGAAGCTAAAGTACTTTGGACATCAAATGAGAGAGGATTCACTTGAGAAAGCCTTGATGCTGGGAAAGGTGGAGGGCAAAAGAAAAAAGGGGCGGCCAAAATGAGATGGCTAGATGGTATTGTAGAGACAATGACCACAGAACTGAACGAGCTGAGGAGGATGGTGGAGGACAGAAGTGCCTGGTGGACAGTGGTCCATAGGGTTGCAAAGGGTCGGAATCGACTGTGCGACTGAACAAAAAAAAGTATTTCTGAATCGTTGCTTGCTTGTTTTATGGTCCTTGGAGCTTAATTGAGCTTAATTTCATATTGGAAACACTCTAGGTTCACTGCAGTAAATTGTTTTCATAACACTTGTTGAAGGTACCTCTTCAAAACTTTTCCTATAGTACTTACTTTGTATCACTATAATTTTGAGGAAAGGGGGGACATCTTAATCATTTGTCAGACAGGGCTCTTTAAAAAACAACTTTGTACATCTTTATTTCAAAAGCATTTACAGGTTGCCCCTCTGCAATCAATGGGATATATGTTCTTAGACCTTCCATGGATACCTGAAGCCACGGACAGCAGTGAACCCTATATTTAACATGTATGTCTGAGTCATAGAAGTGGCAGATGGTTTTCAAATGCCTCCATCCTTCTACATGAGAGCTACCTAAACGTCTACCTCCATTCCTTCTAAACCAGAGATTCTCAACATTTTTCCACCATGGGCTGGACCATGCCCCCTCAGAAAGATGAACGGCCTAGACACATGGTTCACCCCGCTGTAAACACTGCCATAAACCATGTCTGCGGCTCTCGTGAACACATTTACGACATCTGTGGGTGCATTTACAGTGTGTTTTCAGCTGTTTTCACAGCTTCTGGTGGCTAATGCATTTACAGCACATTTTCTGCTGTTTTTGCTGCTTCTGGCCACTTCTGGAGGTGGCGGCGGGCCACATGAAATGGTGCTGCGGTGGGACACATGGTGCTGTAGGCCAGGTTCGGCCCATGGGCCATAGGTTGCAAACCCCTGTTCTAAACATTACACTGCAGACAGTGACCTCTAGTGGCCAGTTCTGGTAATATATTACATATTTCAAGGATTTTTATTAAATATTTTTAGACTTGCAAATAACTAAAACCATGGATACTGAACCCATAGATACGGGAGAAGAGGTGGGGAGTATATCTTCATAGCATTGCATTTAGTGCCAATTTGGTGTTGGAGATGGTTGTGTCAAATGTTGTGAGTGCCAAATGTTAAAATACTCAGTGGGTTTGCAATCGAGAATTAGGACTAGTATCAGAGTTGTGGTTATTTAAAATACAAATATCCAGATGGAATTAGTGCTGTTTTCACTGAGACTATATCAGTAAGGCGGCATAGAAATATGAAAATTAAATTAAATATCAGTGAGACTAATTTATTTCTTCTGTTTTTGTCTTCTAGTATGCTATGTTCTTGTCTCTGGTCTTCCTGGCTGAGCTAGTGGCTGGCATTTCAGGCTTTGTATTTCGCCATGAGGTATTTATAAATTACTTGTTGAAAAAAGTGGTACCGACATAGCTTTGAGCAGGTTTTGCTGATATTTTTTAGAGCACTGAGTACTGTATTATTATTTAGTTCAGCAGTTCCATATGTATTCTGTGTGATGCAGCTGTTTTAGCAACAATATGTGCAGTGCCCCCAAACCTCTTATCATTCCAAATGAAAGGATTTGGCTAAGGCTGCAGGCTTTTGCTTTTCAGTATTTACTGTGGAGCTGAAATTCTTTATATGTTCATCATGTTAGATCTGCTTTACCCTATTACATATGCTGAAGATTGCAAAATAGCTTAAATTCTTTACATAAATCCTACTACTTTGGCTGGACAGGCATTTGATTGTATAATGAAAAGAGGATTTCTAAGAATGCAAAGCCAAACTAAACTAGTTGCTTTCCTGTTTTATAAATCTTACATATCGCCCTGTATGAAGAAGTGGCAGCAAAGTTACAGACAGTAAGAGAGAAAATTGGGAAGAGGGGCATGGTGAATTAAGAAATGAATTTATGTCTTTTAGCCCATTCTGTACATATAGCAATAGCAATTACACTTATATACTTCCCCATGTTATTCCACAGACAATTCACAGGGTAATTAGCATTTTATCAAATTTGAAAGGGTGGAAGGCTTAATCAATTTATGTCTGTTGGGATTGAACTAAGATTGTGAGCATGGTTTTGTCTGCAGTACTGCAGCTTGGCCACTGCACCACATGTCTGACTGAAACATTATTAAGTGGAAAGAAGGTTTGGAAAGAAAAAAGGTTACATTATGGAAAGTTATGTTAAGTGTGCTTAAAAACTTGGATATTTCTGTTGGAGGCATTTCTAAAAATGACTTTCTTTTTTAAAAAAATTAACCAAAATCTTCTCTAAGTTAAATGTAGTAAATATAGCAGAGAAAATCAATAAAAAGAGATGCAAATAAAACAGGTTTGGAGACCCAAGCAAGCCAGTTTGTTGCACAGGCCGCCACCACGAAGAACAGACCAGAGCAATATTTACAATTCAACTGTTTAGTAGCTGCTTATAATTACAAATGGATGATAAAAAGCTGCAGGGGGGGGGGCGGTTTGGTGGTTAGGGAGAAATAGCCTTGTCTCATCAGGAGAATCAATTCTAAGTACTGTAGGGTGACCTACCTCAGCTCATGCCCACTAACTCAGCCTTGCACAGGCAGCCATGGATTGACAATAGCAGTTCAAAAGCAAGAAATTGTAAGTAGATAAATAGATACCACTTCAGTAGGAAGGTAAACAGTGTACCATGCACTCCGGTGTCTAATCATGACTGCCACGTGACCATGGAAACGTCTGCAGATGCAGACACTGCTGGCTCTTTGACTATAAACAGAGATGAGCACTGAACCCTAGAGTCAGATATGACTGGCTTTCGAGCATGGGCAATCTTTACCTTACCTGATAGAATCCAGAGCTGATAACCTTCAACTCCTGAAAGACACTAGCCAGGCAGGCTTTGGTAGAATCTCATCAGAAATTACTTGTTTGGGTTTTCAGATTTAAATTTGTAGCTATTTAAAGTTCTTCTTAAAACAGAACAAAACAAAATCCCAATATACACAAGAAGCTAGACTTTGTCTACTGCACAGAATTTGATTTACATTGTGGTACAGTGGAATGCATCCTCTGTGGTGATTTATTTTCTAAGAAATTGTTTATTTCCCTAGGAAGTATCCTCAGTTCACATTAATGATGCAGGGAGTTACCATCAGGATGTTTGAATAGGCACCCCAATTCCTTTGACACCCTTCCATCGCCAAATTTTGCTTCCCTTTTCCATATGATTTATTTGATGTCTTGATGTTTTCTTCTACATAATGAATGGAGGATTCAACTTGCAATCCTCAGCAGAAAAATCTAACAGAAAGGTAGAGATTTGGGGAGCTCATTAAAGCTGACAGTTTGAGCATTTCTGCCATGGATCTCAATAAAGTTTACCACATTGTCTGAATTTCCTTTCTAGATTAAGGACACTTTTCTTAGGACATACACCGAAGCTATCCAGAATTACAATGGAAATGATGAGAAGAGCCATGCAGTGGATGATGTACAACAGAGTGTAAGTCCAAGGTTGCTATGCAGTGCCTGAGACCAAAGTCGGTGCTCTTCTTTGACTTCAACCTGGGAATTGTCAATAATTTGAAATGTCTTTTGGGATTTAGTAAAACTAGTAAGTTGAAACTAGCTACATAATTGTTCTTCTAGTTCTGCTCATCTTGTTCACTTTGCTTTCTGCGCCCAACAGTGTCAATCTCAGATATGTAAGTTTCCCACCCACCCACCCTCAATGGATACCAGAATTACTCAGATTTATGCTTCATTTCTTTAGAATCCAATGTCATCTTATTTACATTAATTCTACAAAAATGTGCACCCTTCCAATTACAGTATCATACTTTAAATGGCAGAAAGTGAGGAGGACCTAAAGAAGCTCCTGATTAGGTTGAAAGAAGAAAGTGCAAAAGCTGGCTTGAGACTCAAAATCAAGAAAACCAAGATCATGGCAACAGGCCCTATCAGTCCCTGGAAAATAGATGGGGAAGAAGTAGAGGCAGTGACAGATTTTACTTTCCTGGGATCAAAGCTCACTGCAGATGGTGATTGCAGACATGAAATAAAAAGGCGACTGATTCTTGGGAGGCAAGCAATGAGAAACCTTGGGAGCATAGTGAAAAGTAGAGACATCAAATTACAAACAAAGATTCGTCTAGTCAAAGCAATGGTATTCCCGGTGGCAATGTATGGTTGTGAGAGCTGGACCATTAGGAAAGCTGAGCGCAAAAAAATAGACGCCTTTGAGATGTGGTGTTGGAGGAGAGTTTTGAGAGTCCCCTGGACACCGAGGAGAACAAATAGGTCAATCTTAGAAGAAATAAAACCTGACTGCTCCTTAGAAGGTCAAATAATAAAGATGAAGCTAAGGTACTTTGGACATCAAATGAGAAGAGAGGATTCACTTGAGAAAGCCTTGATGCTTGGAAGGGTCGAGGGCAAAAGAAGAAGGGGACGGCCCAAGATGAGATGGCTAGATGGTATTGTAGAGACAATGGGTGCAGAGCTGACCAAGTTGAGGGGGATGGTGGAGGACAGGAGTGCCTGGGAGACAGTGGTCCATGGGGTTGCAGAGGGTCGGAATCGACTGTGCGACTGAACAACAACAAACTTTAAAAAGGTGGCTGTTTCAGTGTTGTCTCCATGGTTCCTTTTTTAATGTTTTCAGCTAGTCACAATTCCAAGACTGGGATTAAAAATAAAAATAGAATGCAATGTTTATATGATTGCACTGTGCAAATGCTGGAAGCAAAATCACTTTACCTAAAATCTAAGGCTGTAGATCAGAGCCTTATATGTGATGAAAGGTCAACCTTCCTTTTTATTTAGTCCACTTTTCTGCTTAGATTGTAAGCTCCTTTGGGCAAAGCTCTCTTTTGCTTAAAGGTGTATAAAATGGTTTGCCTATTAATGGTGCTGCAGTAACAATGAAATGATGACTGTTTTCAATGAGGAATGTTTTAAAGAACTGCTTCGTACATTTTGTGGTGCAGTTAGGATTTGTATTATTTAGTCAGTGAGTTTTCAGTTTGAATTCGCTGAATGTTTCCTACATTTTCTAATCATTCCTCTATGATTGATTTCTCATTCCTTTTAGCTGAGTTGCTGTGGAGTCCAGAACTACACCAACTGGAACACCAGTCCTTATTTCAATGAACACGGCATCCCCCCAAGCTGTTGCATGAATTCCAGTGATTGTAACCCTCTGGACCTCCGCAACATGACCATTGCTCTTACTAAAATAAACCAGAAGGTATGGGTCGGGGATCGGTGAGAATTTTGCTTGATTTGTGGTGGGGGGGTTTGGGGAGGGGGGGGATTATTACTTTCCAAAATCTGTAGATTTCATCAGAAAGATTTTGAGATTTCTTTTTAAAACAGTGAATAAGTGAGAAAGTAAAACAGAGGAATTGCTCATTCAGACAAAGAGCACTGTATGTTTACCTCTTAAAAACCTCAGTTTGAATCTAATAAAATTCTATTTGCAATGATGTAGTGGAGCGACTACTTCCTTTTCAGACATACATCTCATTTTTAGATCTCAGACAAGTGCAACGTGGTCTCCTCCATAGGAAACTGGCTATGCTTATTAAATTTGGAGAGTGCAAATGGTCACGGATGCTATTCAGTTCATTTTAAAAAAAGAAGATATTAAAATATCAAAAATTTTCATAAACAGGATGGAAAGGATTCGAGATTAAAATATGTATATTCAAAAGTGGAAGAAAAAGCTGGGAGAGTCATCTGTTTAAAATCTGGGCTGGTTTGGGTATTCTTTGTTTTTCAAGAAGTTGGTCTGCAACAAAATGAAAAATGTACCCAAAAGAAGGCATCTGAAGAATTAACAGCAATCTCTTCCCTTCAGACTACTACTTGACAGTGTCTTAAAGTGAACATTTCTTAGAGATAAACAGAAGAATCGTTTCTCATGGACCTCCATTCAGACACTACCAGTGATTTCTGAGCTATCTTCCCATCCCCATAACTCTTTTCCACAAAATACTTCCTCCATAGAGACAGAACTGACAAGGCTGAAAAATGCAGCAAGTGGATTTAGATAACCCTGACAAGTCAGTCATCATATCTGGTCTCATTTGTGCACCCCACACCCCATTCCGATTTTTCAACTCATCTTCTGAAAGAAGTGTCATGTACTGGGATGCTAGCATCTTGTCTGAACCGAGAAAATAGGGTTGACTGACATAAGCAACATGGTTCATTATGTATGTTTACTGTACCTGTTACAATGTTTCTGGAGTTATAGCTCTGCAGGCAGAATGCAGCAAAAAGTGACCCTAGGAAAAAAGGATTTACAAAACTCGTGGTGCTTCCATGATTTTGAGTGAAAGCAAATTGTATGAATAAATGTGTGAGAAATAAAATTTCATGATTTTATCCTTTAAACTATTTTTGTGATAAAAATAGTTTAATTATTTTGATATTTTAATTTGTTCTGAATTTTACCTATACAGTATTCCATATGAATCCAGAATTTTAAATTGTGCAGTGCTCTGATAAAAAATAAAGTCATGAGAAAAGCAAATCAGGAAGTCAAAGATTGCTTACTAGGTCATCGGTAGCATCTTAGAACCCTCAAAAAGCTTGAAAACCACAAACCCAGGCAGAATACTTGTTCTCCATAATACAGTAAAATCTTGAGTTACGAATAAACTCAGTTCCATGGCCTTGTTCGTAAATTGAATTTGTTCGTAACTCGAGACATCTCCATTCAGATAAACAAAAAGCCCCACCCCACCCTCCAACAATCAAAACGGGCCACCCCCACCCCAAAAATCAATCAAACCACCCAAAAACAACAACAGCATTGAAAGGAAAGCATGCATAAGCAAAAACGCTGTTCCTTAACTTAAAGAAGTCTTGAAAATGGACAGAAAACTCTGGCAAGAAACAGCAACCGGCAGCCATTTTGGTGCTGAAACTCCAGACAATGAACTCTTTAAGCACTCTACTGCCACCTACAGGGCTCTGAAAGGCTGCATGTATATAAAATATAAACCCATTGGGGAAATGGCGTTTTTTGCTTCACTTGAGGCAACACAGAGGAAAAAGAATTAATTCGTAAATCGGGGCATGTTCATAACTTGAGGCATGGATTTCAGTGCTGAACCAATTCGTAAGTCGAATTATTCATAGGGAGCATTCATAAGTAGGGATTTTGCTGTATAACTTATTCAGCACTGATATTAATATTTTTTCTGCTATTCGTATGATGGTCCTCTTATAATTTCTGACTTTCTATAATAATATTTTTTCTGCTTTTCATATTATGGTCCTATTATAATGTTTTACTTTCTATACTTTGTGTCTCTCCTTGAAGGCATGGTTTTGTTTTATTTTAGCATCATCACACTTCCCCCTAGAGTTCATTTCAGGGGTTAAGGTCTCCTGGCTTTAAAATAGCTGCTGCTGCTCAGAGAAGCTGCTTTTTAAGTGCCGGTTTAGACATGAATCCCAGTAAGCTTTGTGGTCATTCATAACCAGCAGAGGAAAGAGAGGTAGAAGTTTTCCTGCAGTTAAAAGAGCTGCATATCACAGCTTTACTAGAGATATGTTTTAGCTGCCAGAGCCTGTCTCTCTTTTTCTAACTTCTGACAGGTTCTTCCATAACAGATTATTGACATATGGCTCACCAAACAACCAGATCATCTTTGTGAATAACTGAAACACACACACTGCATTCCTAGGTCCATGCAAAGGCCCTGGCCCACAGTAAATCTCTGATCCGGTAAGGAGAGATTAAAATGTCACAAGGAGAAAGCTAAATTAAAGGATAAAATTGATGGATGTGGATTATGGATCACCCAGGCAGATTTTCCTGTCTGTCACTTCTTGCTATAGAATTTGACCAGGGTTCCTCAATCTTTTTAAGCCAGGAGCCGAGTCACGCTCCCTCAGACTGTTGAGGGGCTAGACTGGTGGTCCCCCCCACCTTGAGCCCACCACATCCCAAAAAAGCCTCTCCCCACTCCTCCTCCACTGCTCCCCTGCTTACCAGCCTGCAGAAGCTGCATCATGTGGGTGAAGGAAACTTGCCCACGGCCCCTGGAAATGCCCCCAAGACTGCAGAAACATGCCTGCAGCCACTTCCACCACTGCCACCTCAATCCTTGTCTCCTCCCGTGGCTTGGCATGTCCCTAATGGCACTCCGTAGCAGGGCGGATGTTGTAAGCCTTACAACATCCGCCCTGCTATGGAGCGCCATTAGGGACATGCCAAGTGGAGGAGACAAGGATTGAGGAGGTGTCAGTGTCGGAAGTGGCGGCTGGAGTGATGACACAGGCTGGATGATTGGGTGCCAGTCTCCCTCATTCATTTTTTTAAAAATTGCATGGTACCCAAACCATACAGGTATACTGGGATTTCAGGGAGAAAGCCTCTTCAGACATGAATAACTAAGGATGAAGCAGTATAAAGGTCCTATTGAAATGTTTCCCAGTGTATTTCTATGGGATATGACTTGGAGGAACTGTTTTATAATGGCTCTGAGCCTTCCTGGAGAGAACTCAGAAGGTCCTACTCTGTTTCAAAACTCTGGTCATTGACCTTTGGTGACCCTCAGGATTATGTTTTATTCTTCATGCTAGTTAATGTCTGCATTAAACTACTGGAGTTTTGAGGTCTGGTGTTTCCAGTATGTAAGCGGCATCCAACTCTATCTCTCTTTCCTACCTAAATCTGATGAGGCTTGTTCAATTCTAGATTGATTCTGGTGTCAGTAATCGACCAGATGAGAATGAATATACTGTACTGAATCTTAATTCAGATAAGACAAAGATGCTGTTGGTCAGTCAAAATGTAGATCAGAGAATAAGGATCCAGCTTGTACTGGATGGGGCGACCTTGCCTTGTGTACTCATGGCACCTCTTCCAGAGCTGCTGCTAAGGTGCTGGATTTAAAAGACATCCGGCGTTTTAGCGATGGCTCCAGAAGAGGCGCCATGAATGCACAAGGCAAGGTTGCCTCTCTGCAATCGTGCCACCCACAGAGTCCAAAATGGCTGCAGGCAGTCTTATATATTCCCCGGGTGCAATGCACTCCAGGCAATTTCCAGTCATATAGCGAAAAAACGTTGTGAACTGGGATGTTATTTCCAAGGGATTTGCCATTATAAACCATGGCAAACTTAAACCAGGGCATTTGTAAGCTAGGGTTTTACTGTACAAAGAAGCACAGCATGAGTAACTTCTGATTGTTTAATCAAAGTAGCAAGGTGCCCTTATACGGATGCACAGGGAGCAACAGAGATGAGTTCAGAGCTTTTCCACAAATTTAGTTTTATTGAGAAAATACAATGGGATACCAGTTTAGTAGCTATCTATGAAGACTGTTCTAGAAACAGCAAAGAGGGGAAGGTGAGACATGATTTTGCCAAGGAGGTTGTATTTGGACTGCTTTGGTTTTTTAGAAGAAATGGAGAGAGAAGATAAATCTGGGAAGAGGGGGATTCTTCTCCCTCAATGAAGGGTTAAACTTGCATTCCTTGTCTTTTGGCTAAAAATGGGGAGAAAGTAAATTACATTTTAAAAAATACAAAATGGCATATTAAAAAAGCTCTTCCTCAAAACTGATTTGCCTTTATTGAGCAGAATCTAGCAGTTCGAAAACAAGAAGTTGCAAGTAGATAAATAGGTACTGCTTTGGCAGGAAAGATAACAGTGTTCAGTGTGCTCCGGCATCTATTCATACCTGCCACATTACTACGGAAATGTTTGCAGGCGCAGACTGTAAACGGAAATAAGCACTGACCCCTAGAGTCAGACATACTGGCTTTCAACCAAGGGCGACCTTCACCTTTACTATAGGTGCACAAACAGGCAAGTCATAAGAGAATGTAGCATAGTTATGATTTTGCTCTGCAATCATTGTAACTTTTTAAACATATATATATATATTAGATACAGAGTCATCCAAGAACACAAACTAATGTTTCAGATAGGTATTGCTATCTTTCTTCTTAAGTCATGTTTCAAGCACAAAGGATGGTTACTTTGTTAAGAATCCTATGGTCTTAGTCAGGATTTATCAGTACAAATGAATGATTCCATCTGACCTTAGCTTGGAGTACAGTGTCTAGACAGCATCTGGTAAATGGACAGTTGAAGGGAAAACAAAAACTTGTTCCAAACTAATACTGTAACATAAGCCTTTCCAAGGCTCTAACCACTAATTAAAAACAACTCCAGTGCATCAGCATGACTTCACAACCTATATTTGAAATAATTGGTCATACGTTTGTGTTTTTTATGAGTATCTTCTATTATTAGGAAATACTTTTTGGGTGGCATAACTTGTATACTTTTTCTGGCCTGGGATTCTTTCAACTTCATTAAAACATAAAACACTGGTTTTAAACTCTTTATTTAAATACTGTTTCTTTTCTTTAATGGGAAAGGTGAAGTTTTAAAGCTATAAACAATACAGAACGTCCCAAAAGTCACCATACATCGAGAGAATGGGAAATTGTAACTAAATGTTCATTTATTGGCAAAATATTCATTGCAAAATACTTAAGAAATACTTACACAATATTCTCTAGGTGTTGGCCACCTCTTTCTGCATACACACATGAAATCCTCTCACTCATGCTGAACATGTTCCAAGATACCTGTTGTTATGGAATTTTTTCTATGTATGGTGACTTTTGGGACACCCTGTATTGAATGCAATCACTCTAGTTACAATCTTTTGCTTATTAAGTTCCTTTTATGTTGAATGTTGAAATCTATGCCCAATAATAAAAATAATCTAATTTTGGTTTCAGTAAACATTGCCTCAGAGGCAAGTGGATATACTTTCAAAGAGTAACCATCTGTCCTTATTTTTCAGGGCTGTTACGATCTTGTGACTAGTTTTATGGAAACAAATATGGGAATCATAGCTGGAGTGGCTTTTGGAATTGCATTCTCACAGGTACAGTTTTAGTCCTTTCAAGGAAAGATGTTTTTGCTTATATCTTCAACTTCATGAAACTATTAAGGTATGGGACAGTCCTCAAAATTTTCCTTAGGTCACCTATTCATCGAATTTTCTTTTTCCAGCTTAAACAGAGTCCTTCAGTTACAGTTAAGGTAAAGATTACCTGAAGGGGGAAAATGACCTTTCATTTGGGTCAAATAAAGGTTAACTCAATGAAACACAGACTTCAATGGAGAATAAACAATTTACATGCCAAATAGTTGGTTCTGGTTTGCTTAGCTTTTTCAGACTCCAGAGCTGTGGTTTCTTGAAAGGAAATATCAAATTCAGAGAATCATTATCTTTACAATGAAGTATATGCCCAGTTTGTCTCAACTGAGATTAATATGTAGGTTCAGCTACAGTCAATATGTTCAAATTTTAGTGAGACTCATGTAAGCAACATTTGTTATAAATAAAAATGCATGTCATATAAATGTTGCACGTAAATGTTAAGGTCAGAGCAATATTATAATAATGCTGTTTCATTAAAATTTTGTGGAATTAGGCTTTTTCCTTCCCTTTATTAATTTAATTTCTGTAAGTATAAACAAAGAGGGATTAATTACAGTTTGTTGCTATGATAAGGTCAGAAAGGTGTGCAGCTCCATATTGTGTTAAATTAATAATCACCACTGTAAGATAATCCTTAAAGCTGGAGGCACTAATGTCAGAGCTTGGTTATAACTAGCTACTTGAAAAGAATTCCCTTTTCCAATTATGAAAGTACAGTAATACCCCAGATAACGCGAGTACCGTATAGCGTGAAAACCACATAACGTTACAAGATTTTCGGAAAAATCTTGTATCGAATAACGCAATTGTTAACGTTATCCGATACAGTCATTCTTAGCAGCAGGGTGGCTGGAAAGCTGAATGGGGTTCTCCGTTCAGCTTCCCAGCCACCCTGCAGCTACGGAGGCAGGGGTGTGGAGGCTGGAAAGCTGATGGGGGGCTCCCCCGTCGGCTTCCCCAGCCACCCCACAGCTGCGGAGGCAAGGGCAGGTGGGTAGGAAAGCCGACAGGGAGTCCCCGTCAGCTTCCCCAGCCACCCTGCAGCTGTAGATCGGGTCCTCTGATCTCTCTGGAGCAGGCAGGGGACACGATCCAAGCTGTTTCTGAGCTTCCCCGATGTCCTCAGCCAGTGCAGCAAGCCAGAATGTTGGGATTCGAACCCTGACTTTCTGGCTTGCTGCACTGGGTGAGGACATCGGGGAAGCCCAGAAACAGCTTGGATCGGGTCTCCCCACCTCCCTAGATCCGGCAGGGGGGTCAGAGACCCCAAAATTGGTTTTAAAAAAGTCCGTTGTTTTTTTTACCAATTTTGGGGTCTCTGACCCCCCTCCCCCCGGCCGGGTCCAGGGAGGTGGGGAGACCCGATCCAAGCTGTTTCCATAGTTCCCCCACCTCCCTGGAGGCTGCAGCAAGCCAAAATGTCAGGATTCAAATCCCGACATTCTGGCTTGCTGCAGCCTCCAGGGAAGCAGGGCTTTTTTTAACATTGTGTGATCAATGTATCGCACAACGTTAAAAACCGGATAATGACAGGACTTGTGGAACCAAGTCATGACGTTATCCGGGGTACTAGTGTATAACTGTGTTACATTTCATTGTACAATAGTTGTAAGAATAATTTATACTACTTTTGCAACTGTAACTTTAGGTTAATTACAGTTAATTACACCAGGAGCCATAGTGGTGCAGCGGTTAAACTGCTACCCTGCAACCAAAAGGTTGTGAGTTTGATCCTGACCAGAGCACAAGGTTGACTCAGCCATCCATCCTTCCAAGGTTGGTAAAATGACTACCCAGCATGTTGGGGGCAAAATGCTAATTAACTTGTGAACCGCCCAGAGAGTGCACTAAGTGTTATGGGGCGATATATAAGTGTGATTGCTTTTGCTTTAATTATGGTGTTTAGGCTCACTGCATTGTAAAGGAAAGTCAAATGGTTAGAGTGGTGCCATAGGCTAGATCTCCTTTTGCTCGCACATACACTGTTGGCACTGTTTGTGGTAGTGAGGAGGTGGATAAAAGGAACATATGTTTTGTATCTGTCACTTGTAGAGCTCAAATCTTTTTGCTTTTTGACATTGACATCCCAAAGCCTGAAAGATATTTAATTTTAGTTACTTTTGAGAAGCCAAAAACTAAAGAATTCTTTTTTTTAATGGTAAGAGTTCTTTCTCTGTAGCGGGTTTGCCACTACAACTACAATTAATTACTTTTTTAAAAATTCTAAGTTTGACTTAAGTCCAGTGTCATGTCCAAAAGGAAGAACCTTATGTACACCAGCCATATACTCTTACATCAGATTAGGAGTTCCTCAAGATGCAGGGATCCAAGGCAATTGTTAGGTCGTCGTCCTCCCCCCCTCCTTCAAACGTAGCTGAAGTTGTGGTCCTATTGTCCCAGGACTCTGGAAAGGAGCCACATGAGTGAGCAGATTTATTTCTCTGATCTTCAGCTATGCTTGCTAAAGCCATATCTCATAGAGAAAGGTCAGATGACAAATGGAAGTTATCACCGTGTCTCCCTCCCCCCCCTCCCCCCCAATCTGAATGGATAAATGCTGAAGAGTGCCTCCTACTAGGACAAGATTCTGGCTGGACCATCTGGATGATAGCACTGCTACTTCACTTGACTGGATTATAAAATACGCCCTGCAAACAAAAATACGCATAGTCAAAGCAGTGGTATTTCCGGTGGTAATGTATGATTGGGAAGTGGTGAGCACTCTAACCCTGAGTCTTCAGAGGAGGGCAGGGTACAAACTAAATTAAATTAAAATAAAATAAGTATTCCAAAGAAAACTGGACAACTCTCTGTCAGATCTGCTTTGATATGGATTCCTGCATTGAGCAGGAAGTTGGACCCAATTGCATCATAGGCCCCTTCCAACTCAATTATTCTATGATTCTATGAAAGATGAGGCAAGAGCATTACATCTGGCCCAGTTTTTAAACTATTTGCCTTAATTGCCTGAAAAAGGATTCTGAGAACTTAAAAGAATGTCTTACTTCCTTAAAAGACAGACTGCACCAAGATATACACTGGCTGAAATCCTGTTGTGCAGCTATGTGTACATAATGCAAACCTACAGAGGCAGTAAAAAAAATTGCAGCAAGGCAGTGTTTATTTTGCTTTATTCCTGATATATAAAACCTTGACATCTATTTGTAAATATATCGGAACTCAATTTTATAACATATACACTAGTACCCCAGATAACGTTATGACTTGGTTCCACAAGTCTTGTCGTTATCCGGTTTTTAACGTTGTGCGATACATTGATCACACAATGTTAAAAAAAAGCCCTGTTTCCCTGGAGGCTGCAGCAAGCCAGAACGTCGGGATTTGAATCCTGACATTTTGGCTTGCTGCAGCCTCCAGGGAGGTGGGGGAACTTTGGAAACAGCTTGGATCGGGTCTCCCCACCTCCCTGGACCCGGCCGGGGGGGGGGGTCAGAGACCCCAAAATTGGTAAAAAAAACACGGACCAGCACTTCCAACTAACTGCAGAAATTATTGCATAGGTGGCTAACAGGATTTACTTATAAGTGTCTGGAGATATTGTGTGTCTGGCCATGAGCTATGGAGGAAACAAAAGGGCTAGAAGACACATAGGCAACCTCTACACTGTGCACATGGTCAGCATAGTGATAATTTCTGAAAATGCTGACTTGCTATTGATTTACAGCTGGAATACACAAAACATACATTTGTTCATTTATTTTGTTTAATATCCCACCATAATTGATATTTAACATTAATCTAGGCAGGTCACAATTAGTACAAAAACAGAACAATATATTTATAAACAACTGTCATACATGGAAGCTTTCTTTTAAAACCAGCTCCCATACTGTTGCACAGATTTCCTCGCTTAAGTCTGCCTCCGTTATTCCATTATTTTACTTTATCCCAATTTCACAGATCCATTCTGTTAAAAAATATTGTTGATCTTGATATTTTTGTCATACACCTACTTCAAATTAGTGTGAAAAAATGCATTCATTGTTTATCTGTTTCTGGGAGAAAACTACAGTACAGTATATGCATTTGTAAGATCAACTTTGTTCCTATCAATAGCAAAGATGTTGATACTGGTTGTGTCTGTTAATGACAGAAACCTGCCCTCAAGTTCCAGCATGCTCTGCAAATTGGTTAAATAGTTGAGGAGAACAGCTGCTGCTCTTCAGCAGTACATAGACCCTAGACAAACATTTCCTAATCTTTGGTTTTTTGACTTCAGTTCCCCAAAGCACTGATCAGCCGATGAACTGACTTAGGCTTCTGGGAATTGAAGTCTCCCTGTTCCCACTTTAGGAACCACTGCCTTAGACCATGAAATTGCTCCCAACCTGTGATGGTCACAGACAGAGAGGTTTGGGGGCCCCACTGTATGAGGAAAAAAGTCCCCCTGAGGGTACTGATGATATCCTGGAAACGCTGCTCCATGTAGCAGTGCAGGAGTGACGTCTTGCCCACGTTCATGTCCCCCAGCAGGACTATTTTCCCATCAGGTTTCATGGTGGGCTCCACCCCTGGACTCTGGCAAGATGCTCCTTGAGGTGAGTCAAGAAGTTTGGGAAAGCAGGGCTTGCTGCCGCCTCCTTCACCATTGGGTCTTTCCCTTCTTCTTCCTCCACATTCAGTTTTCATGAATTAATACACATATTGGCCAGTTGCCCATTTTGAACTGAAGTCTGTGACTGCACAGACATATTCAAAAATATTTTAAAGATGCAAAGCATCCATATATATTGTTCTTTCCCTGTCCTCTAAATAATTGTTGTCAGCAGTAGCAATTTGGGCTGAAAGCAGGTATTGAGCTGATAGGGGAAATCCTTTTTTTCACCAAGCAAACTGGAAAAACTCATATAGGGGCAAATGTAACCTAACTGGTATTGTCTTAGAAAAGATGATGGATCAGAAATAAGTAAACTAGCATTAATTCTCTTCTCCTATTATTATCACACACTCAGTATATAATGCTTGTGTTTTAATGTATTGCGAGGACTTGAATCAATTCCCAAAGCTCTTCTGCAGTCATTGGATTTCATAATGCTACTTAACTACATGTATGGCATTTTCTGTTTCCCTTTTACAGTTGATTGGAATGCTGTTGGCATGCTGCCTGTCTCGATTTATTACTGCCAATCAGTATGAGATGGTGTAACAAGGTGGGTTGGTATGTTGCTTTGTGCAGGATGCTCTTCTCAAACTGTCTTACTCATGTGACAGATGTTATAGGTGTAATAGTCAATGACTGATACTGAGTATCCTTTTGATTGATTTCTTATTAGTCTTCTGCTTTTCTTTATATTTTATAACTTTTGTGTTATGAGTTGGTTTTATTAGCTATGCTTATTATTAATACAACTCGAATATTCATATGAAATGAAAATGTGGACATCTTCATTTCATTTATTTTCCTTGCTACTTTGTGGAGCTTGGGAATGGTCCTTTTTTCAGACTCTAATTCCCATAAATCCCCCTCAACTATCTTGCTTCTGGCCACACAGGCTGGGGCATTCTGAGATTTGTAGTCCAAAGAATAAGTATTTATAGGCTCTGCTATTTAGTAAGTGTCATTTGCTCTATAGAGGAAGTATGATATAACAATGTAATACAGTAAAACCTCGAATAAAGCTAAAACTTGGTTCCACAAGTCTTCGTGTTATCCGATTTTTAGTGTTATCCGATGCATGTTAAAATCCTATGAGATGCATCGGATAACATTAAAGCTCCATAGAGATACATTGTAACTGCACGGCTTTAGTGGTTGTTATCTGATACATCCCATAGGATCTTAACATTATTCTATACAATTCTCCCTCCCCAGATTATTTAACATTATGCGATTTTAGCGTTATCTGAGGTAAACGTTATCCGAGGTATTACTGTATACAGTAGATCTCTGTATTTGTGGAGCATATATTCTGATTTCTTCCACAGAGGCCCAAAACCACATGCCAGAGTCATACAAACTCTGTGATGACAAATGCCTACGTCTGTCTGATACAAACCAGAAGCCAGAATAAATGTTCTCCTGCTGAGCAGGCAAAGATCTTTTAAGTGTGCTCATAAAATGGCTCCCCTGAAAACACCACTCATTAAAACACTGTTCTTAGCAAATAATGCTCTGTATATTGCATTGTGGATAGTGGCCAACTCTGGTAATATGTCTTGAAAATATGCATATATTACATCTTTCTGGGTTTTTTCAACTGAATATTTTTGGGCCAGTGGATAATTGAAACCATGGTTACTGAACCCACGGATACAGGGAGGATAATTTACCACATTATGCTCTGCTACAAACAGTACTTGTACAAGCTCTTATTAATTTCAAAACAAAGCACAGATCCAAGTACAGGAAAGAATATGTTTCATGGTTTATTACTTTAAGAGTGATGGTGGTCCTTCATACAGACCTGAGAGGTTTTTCGATTTGCTGGAAAAGTCAAACAGCATTGTCATCAGTGAAATTGGTAACAACTATTTAATACAAAAATGTTTTGTCTTAGCCAAAGCTGTATGTAGCTCCAGTGAGTACTTTTGGTTTTATGATCAAAGTCTTCCCCATTAATTTCATTATCAGCAACAAGTACACCAGGGGTGCCCAAATTATGGCCCAGAGGCTGGATGTGGCCCCCGATGCCAATTCTTCCAGTCCACGAAGCCCTCGTCGCTCCTGAAAGCGGAAGTAAAACATGTCTGTACTTCCACTTCCAAGAGTGAATTGGCATTGGGGCCGCATCTGGCCCCCAGACCATAATGACAGGCTCCCTGAACCATATGACTGGCCCTTGGCCTGAAAAATTTGGGCATCCCTGAGGTACACAGCTGAGATGTACACACAGAACTGTTGGCACTGCAACAAATTGCAGATATTTCTGTTTATGTGTTCAATTTTCCCACTCCCATTGATGGAAATGGTCCTTGATAGTAAATTTCTGGACTACAGCTCTCAGAATCCCTCAGGCAGCAAGGCTTCTGGCCTGCTGGCTAGTGATTTCTGGGAGTTGTGGGTCCAAAAACTTCCTTTCTTTGATGAGAAGTCTTGTTTCATTGGATCCAATTGCTAGAATAATTACTGCATTTGCCATTCTTATGACTGACAGTAACTAAAACAGTTCATTGTTCTCCCATCCCTTCTGTCCATTCTAGGGGTGTGACATACAACACCTGTTTTCAATCAAGAACTGGATGATTCTTGGACGACTTCTTAAGAATGTTAGAGCACACATATACAACTGCACATACACATACACACACATAAAGCCACCAACTTCTAAACTCTGTACCATGCGTAGTGTACCATTCCGTTGTGCCACAAAAGTAGCCTAAATCATTCAGCATCCAGTACTGTATACTCCATCCTGAAGGCTCTGCATATGATGGCACTATCTGTATGTTCTTGGTCAGACCGTAGTTGCATTGTAAAGTTGACAGAGGTAATTCATTAACATCAATGACTGGACTGTGCATGTAGTGACAGGGGGCATAATCTGCCATTCACTATGGTTAATAAATGTTGCACACATCCATATTAAACCTGTATACAAATATATATATATATTATATTATTTTGGTTTATTAAATTTGTAATTTCTTGGTTTTGTTTACTGCTTTACTAAGATCTTTCAGTCTACCTATCCCCTGTAAACAGCTGGCCCGAATAAGAAGAAATCAAATACATAACATGTGCAAATACTTGAAAAATATATCCAAAATCTGCTTGAGGGAGATTATTCTTTTGATGTTCTGCTGCATCTTTGATCCTTAATCAATGTTGTATGCCTAGTGTGTATGCCAACGGCCTTTGTCTAGTGCATTTTGCCTCTGAACCTCAACCTGTGTAATACTGCTACTAAGCTGTGTTGTTTGCTTACTGTGAAGCCAGTAATTTTTGCTTCCTTTTTATTAGATATTTATGAATTAATCAAATTGTGCTGTAAAGCAACATCTTCCCCTGCACCACTCCCCCCCCCCTCTTTTGCTCTCTTTTTGCATTGACGTTATCACCAAATACACTGTAAAATCAATCAAACTTTAAACAAATTACAAAGACTGTGTGGAATATTTTTCGGGGTGGGCAGCAAAAGTTTAAGACCTTTTTAAAAAAAATAGAAATTTTTTAATAAGGCCTCTGTCTAGCATGCCAACAAGAATGCATTGATATTGTGAGTATTTGTGATATATATAATAATAAATGGAACCATTATGGATTCCTACTGACTTCCTCTTCGATTTTATACTAACATAGCCTTCTCTTTTCAGTGGGAGCATTAGAAAAGTCAGGATGCTTCAAATACAGGTTTTCCCTATTGTTCCTTCAGATTCTTCATTGTTCTTGCTGATGTAGCATCCTCTAAATAGGGCTTATTTTGGGGCTTAGACATTTCTCTTAAGGACCATGATGCATTCTCAGTCTATCGCTTGCCCAATTTATCTGGACATTTTCACTAATTGGCAGCTCCTCTCTAGAGTCTCAAAGAGAAAAATTTTCAGAGAGGTATCTGTGTTAGTCCATGTTTGTCTGTTTGGCAAAAGCTAAAATAAAACGAATGTAAAACTACTTGAGACTAAATTATTTCAGTGCAACCTTCTGTGGATGCAGTTTGCTTCTTTGGACACACTGGGAGATAATTCTTTCCCAAATACAGTATTTCATGTACTTTAGACTGGAAGCTCTGGAATAGAGTTCATATATTCCACCTTAGAGCTACTAATGTTCCTGAGCAAATACATTTAAGAGGCCTATCCTTGCAAATCACAAACTGCTTAGGGTCAGTGCTTGTTGATCCTCTGTCCATTTGCATCACAGATGTTATAAGCACCAGAATCTACTGCAGAATAAGAGTCTTCCTCCTGCCCATTCTTTCCCAGCAGCAATACCAGACTCTCTTATTATGATGGTATTAACAATTTAGGTCAGGTTCAGTGAGGTCTCTGGGGCAATTTTGAAGGCTCATTACTCTGCCTGCTTCCAGGATCTGGCTGAGAATCCCAATAGCCCAATCAGGGGAGGGGAAGGGAGGGGAGGATGCTCCCAGGAGACTGAGCATTACTTGGCCCAGATCTCTGAGGAGCATATGTTGCAATTTGCCATGACCTAGCAAGTGAGGCACACTGAGATTTGTAGGGATAAACTAACCCACTCCCATCAGATTTAGCCCAAACATATTAAAGCAGGGGTGCCCAAACTACGGCCCAGGGGCCGTGTACGGCCCCCGATGCCAATTCATCTGGCCCACAAAGCTGTCGTTGATCCCGGAAGCGAAAATAAAAGGTGCCCATACAGGCGCATTTTACTTCCGCTTCCAGGAGGGACAAGGGCTTTGCGGGCTGGATGAATTGGCGTCGGGCCAGATACAGCCCCCAGGCCGTAGTAAACAGCCCCTTGAACCACGTGACCAGCCTGTGACCCAAAAAGTTTGGGGACCCCTGTATTAAAGGAGCTGGCTTGAAATACACACCATACTGGAGCGGATAAGAAAGTTCACACAGCAGCTATGTTATTTCCGCTGCAGTAAAATTGGAGTGGATCATTTGGGTTTGGAACAGCAACAGTAAGAAGAATCGCTGTGCAGATTAAATTTTTAGGTCATGTCAAATCCCCTTGAGCTGAGGCTGAACTGAACCTCATTTTAATAAAACAGCATCTCTGCCTTGTTTCATATGTGAGGCAATAGAGTATTTCCAAAAAGTACTGTATACAGGATGGGGAACTTTAGAAAACACATTTTAGCGTTGCCATATGTTCTGCTTTTCACACCATGATATCTTCCTCTGAACAGTTCTCAGTAATGGAAAAGGAAGTGATGCACCAAAATGCTTCTGTGTTTGGCAGGGGAAAGGTTACAGTTAACCCTTGAACAACATGAGGTTTAACGGGTCCGCTTATATGTGGAATATCCCCCCCCCCCCGGAAGTTCCTGCAGTGATCATCTAGGACAGTAATGGCAACCCTTTTAAAGACCGAGTGCCCAAACAGAGGAGTGGGGTGTCCTCTGTGCTGGGGGGGAGGGGGAAGCACTCCCATTGGGCTGCTGGGCAGGGAGGTGGGATGAACTCTTCTGGGGGGAGGGAGCATTCCCATTGGGCTGCTGGGCGAGTACCCCCTATGTTATGCGTGTCATAGGTTTCCCACCACTGATTTAGGAATTTCAACCTCACAACAGGTGCTGGCAGGTGGCTCCAAGACCCCAGGCTGACTGCTGGTAGTGGTGGTGGTAAGGCGGCCAGGCTCCTGCAACACAAATGTAACATTGGCAGATGGTAGAAGGACAAACAGTAGAATCACCAAAAGGAGCCAGATGTAGGACTCTGGTCACTCAGCTCCAGGGGGGACTGAACATGTGGTGGCCTGCAGAGTGAGACGGAGAGACTCGGCTGGCTCGAACTCGAGTTGCCCCAGAGGAACACATATTTTCGACTGCATGAGGGGTTGCCACCTCTAACCACACTGTAACAGGAGGGGTTCTTGCATCATAACTGATTTCAATACTTAGTGTTCATGGGTAGTTGCCACATGTGACTGGATCAGACTGAGCAATGGGGGACTCTAGAGGATATTAAAACTGGCTAAACAAAACTATCTTCTCTATAATATCACCAAATTAAATCTAGAAAAATACTATATATACTTGAGTATAAGCTTAGTTTTTCAGTCCCAAAAATGAGCTTCCAAAAGGGGAAACGGCTTGTACTTGGGTCAATGACCACGAGGGTCCCAAGACCACATTGGATTGAGACACACTAAACTGATTAATTTTACCATATTTTCATGTGTTTTGATTATTGAAACTCACTAGCGGTTGCTGCATTTCCCATCCTCAGCTTATACTCGGGTCAATCTATTTTCCTGGGTTTTCGGGTCAACAATAGGTACCTCGGCTTATATTTGGGTTTGCTTATACTCGAGTATATGCGGTACTGGTAGCTGACAGAACAAGAGAGGAACAGCAGAAGGTATTTCATTTAAGATAAGGGCTACTAAAATGAACTGAAACCCTTGTTAGGGATGGGGCACATTTTGGACCCCTACATCTAGAATACCCTATCAGTATGACTAGCTGAAGGAATTTGGGAGCCATAGTACATTATTTTCCAAGGTGTGTCTAATCTCACGTATGGATTACTGTAATGCTCTCTATGTCCCTGATATGGAGGCTTCAACGGGTGCAAAATGCAGCAGTCAGGCTGATTACTGGAGTGAGAAAATTTGATCATATCTCCGCAGCCTTGGCAGGGCTGCATTGATTACCTGTTCCTTTCCATATCAGGTTCAAGGTGTTAGTTCTAACTTTTAAGGCCCTAAACGGTTTGGGACCTTGTTACCTGGTGGAACGTCTTCCCCTCAGGACATCAGCCAGCATCACTCATTCCTCTCAGATGGCGCAGCTCCAAGTGCTGACCCTGAGACTGGCAAGGAAGGCAGTGACTCAGAGAAGAGCCTTCTCGGTGGCCGCACCAACTTTGTGGAACTCCCTTCCAGTTGAGCTGTGCCAGGTCCTATCCTTGCCTATGTTTAAAAAGCAGTTGAAATCATTTCTTATTAAAGAGGCTTCTGAGAATGTGTTGATAATAGCTGAGCATTAGGTATTTTATGTGGTCTCTCTCCGTCGCCAATAGGTTTTTTTTGTATTTTTAAAAATGCATGACACTTTAATGTGTGAGTTTTGTGTTGTTAGCCACTCAGAGTAGGAAAATCTCCTAAATGGGTGGGATATAAGTATAATAAATAAAATAAAATGACATAACAGTCTGGAGCCAGTCCTGTTTTTCCTCCTTGCAACTATGAACCTTCCTAATTTCTGTTTATACGGCCAAAAGAACAAGAGAAAAGCCAGGAGAAGTTATATGATAGGAGGGAGGGTGACAATCTTTATTAAAAGACTTGTCACATAACAAACAAGGGGTTTAGTTGTTTGCAGTAGCCCTCTCTTCTTCCTTGCTTACTGCTCAGTGCTGGCAGGGAGAAAGAAAGAGGAACACCTAAAGTGCATTAAAGATGTTCCACAATCAGGATTATAAATCCATGATCATACTTTGGAAACATCTTTCTCACTGGCCTGGCTCCAAAGCCAAAGCAGCATGCGAAACAAATAAGCAGATGAAGCTGGTGTACATGCAAAGGTAAGGTTTCCCTGGACACATTTCTGCGTTAGGCTACAGTGCAAGCCAGAAAAAGGAGGATTTAGACCCAATCCTGGGCTTGTTTGGCCGGTATGTTACACATAAGTGGAATGAAACCACAGTGGATTTGTCAATGCTCCAAAACAGCGTCAGGATACAGCTAAATTGGAGCGTGGTGGAAAGGGAAACCTTCAAAATGTTTACTTGGACTTCTTTAAAGGGGAAAGGAACAAAGAGAGCAGGAGTCAGATTAATTCTCTCATCTTTATTCTCCCAACACTTTCATGGTGAACCAGCAGACCACTATATTTCATTGCACACCATTACATGTAACAGCACCATTATTTCACTATTACAACCAGTTAGTTGCTAGGGAAATGTAGGCAGTATCTAACCCAGTGTTTCCAACCTTTGGTTTTTGGACTTCAATTCCCAGAAGCCTCAGTCAATTCCCCAAAGCACTGATCAGCCAATGTCCTGACTTAGGCTTCTGGGAATTGAAGTCCCCCTGTCATGTGTGTGCCCCACGTTGGGAACCACCTCTCTAACCTATTGAAATTACGAAGTTATTTGCCAGATTCTTTTAGGGGGGAATGTGCAGAGGAGAAGGGTTTATTTACCACAGGGGTTCTCAACCTACCAGCCCCGGCCTGGGACACCATTTCATGTGGCCTGCGTCACCACCACCATGGAGCAGAAGCGGACACGTTTATGACAGCCGTGGACACATTTTACGGCAGCGTTTACGGTGGGGAAGAACCACCGGTCCAGTCCACTCAGCTGTCAATTCCCCTGATCTACCACTTCTAGCAAGATTTTGAACAATAAGAAAATGTACTCTCTACAGAGGTTTTCTTCTAGGACAGGGTTTCCTCAGAGAAATTATCCTTAATGATTATATTTGCAAATTAGGTATCTGTTTACCTTACTTTCTTATCCACCTGTTCTCAAAATGTGGTTATATGTGGTTATTCAAATTTCTATTTTCTCCTACTCATGTCTGACCCTGGAATTATCAAAACGATTGCAAAGTGATACATGTGATCTTGTAGGCTCTCCTTGAACACGAAGTATCTGTAGGGAACATGCTGTGTATATGCTAGGAATTTTAAAAGTCATTGATAATTTACCTCCCATTGTATAGAGTGGTGGGATGTCAAAAATTTTACTACCCCACCATGACATCATCACAGTGTGGGCGGAGCTAACATCATGGGCGGAGCCAATGTCATGACATCATGATGTTGTGGGCGGGGCCAAAGAAAACAAATTTAAAAAATAATATAAAAAAATAAGCACGCACACACACACCTACCCCCCACAACACAAACCTGTAAATAAATTAAATAAATAAAAAAACATTAAAATACACCCACCCTCCTAAACACCCACCCACCCACAACACAAATCAACCAGAGCTTTTAAACTAGAGTTTAAAGCTTATTCTGGCTAATCTTTCTCACACTAGGTCAGATGGAAGGAACTACAGAATGAACACACCACAAGATGGCTTCATTTTGGCACTTTTCAACTTTTCAACAGTTAAAAAAGTTAGGTACTAAGTCTTTGCCTAACCCGTTCTCTAGGATATCTAGGGGAGCAGGCTATAGGGAGCTTCAAGTTAGCAGCTTCTCTTCCTCCTCCCCTCTTGGGAGGACAGCAAGGAGGCTGTGCATACACACCAAGCACTGTAGGCGTGCATGCACACCATGTGCAGTGGAGGAACCAGTGAAAAGGTAAGCCCCGAAGGTGGTTCCCCCCAAAAGCTGCAACCGGTTCTCCAGGACACTGGGACAAGTTACTACCGGTACTGGAGAACTGGTGAGAACCTGTTACAGCCCATCACTGATTGTATAGTGTCTAAACTACAAACTGCTCACAATCTGAGCTCTATCACAACGGAATCAAGGTTGATTCAACCTTCCATCCTTCCAAGGTTGGTAAAATGTGTACCCAGCTTATTGGGGGCAAAATGCTAATTAGATAGCACCCTGAGTGCTTTGGGGTGGAATATAAGTGTAATTGCTATTGCTACCCCTCAGTTTGCATCAGATTTCTCATGGGGAAACTCAAGCCCAGCAGCTACATGATTCAAAGCTCAAATCTCTCTTTTTAGTGGGGAAATTTAAATTCAGCTGGCAGGAATGGTTGAAATATCCCTGACTGGATACAAAGAGGATTTTGTGGTGGTGTCAGTTCCCCTCAATCAAGAGCCTGTTGCCCCCAGTGTTTGTTAATTCTGTAAAGTAAGCACTTGAGAACTCTCAATGGAAATTGCCACCCTCCAATATATATAACCATTAGCCAACCCAGAAGTGTCATTATTGCATCCAACCCAATCGTATTTATTCAATGCTGGCTACGGAGAAGCCTAGGATAATCCAGTGGTTTCCCCCCACTGTTTTTTGACCAGTATTTCAGGAAATGATGGAATTGCTGATGGAAGGCTTTCAGGGCAGGGCAGAGTTCCAACATGATTTTCTGGTTCTAAGGAAGAGGTAGCAAAACCATTCATTTAGGTTGGGCTTGGGAAATATAAGGATGATACTGTATGTGAAAATAATTTCAGAGATGGGCTTTCTTCTTTAGGGGGATCCATCTTGATGACCGTAGAACTCATTCTCTGTAAAATTAAATAACTGATAAAGAGCACTATTCATACATAAAAACTGTCACGACCTTACACATCTCTGCAGCTTTTGAACGTTTATAGCAAGGGTCGGCAACCTTTTTAGGTGGGATGGCCACTTCATGCTCCCTCAGACAGTTGAGTGGGCCAGACTGGTAGCCCCCACCATAGACGCTGCTGTAAACACAGTCACAGTTGTCATAAACACATTTACGGCTGCCGTAAATGTGTTTACAGCTGTTGTAAATGTGTCCATGGGCAGTAGTCACTGGAGTGAGGGCATGGGTTGAATGATTTGGCACTATGGGCTGGATCTGGCCAATGAGCCTTAGGTTACCGACCCCTGGTTTACAGCAATAATCCAAAGTATATCAACTCAAAAAGGGCTGCCATGTTCAACAGGCAAGTCATTTGCCCCCTAGGGGGTGGGGATGTTTGGTTGCCTTGCCTCCTCCCTGCCTCCTCCCAGGTGGGATTTCTGCCTCCTCTCTTGCCTCCCCATTGATGGAGCGAGAGGGGCAGCTAGGGAAGAAGCGCTGCCATTGGTGCTGGTGGCATGGGGCGGGGCTTGTGCATAATGGCGCATGTACCCACAGATATGGTTGTGTATGCCACCTCTGGCAAGTGTGCCATATTCGCCTACACTGCCCTAGCGCAGTGTTTCCCAAATGCTGGTGTTTGGACTTCAGTTCCCAGAAGCCTAAGCCAGTATATTGACTGATCAGTGCTTTGGGGAATTGACTTAAGCTTCTGGGAATTGAAGTCCAAACACCAGCATTTGGGAAACACTGCCCTAGCGCATCTGTGGGAGTGGACATCACAAATATGACAAGGTAGCTTTCAAATTGTAATATTCTTGCCAGGAGGTTGTAATCCAACCATTCCCAAAGTAGTGCTGTTTTGCTTGGCATTCATGACTGAACAAACTAGGTAAAGGTCGCCCTTGTTCGAAAGCTCTAGGGTTCAGTGCTCATCTCCATTTATAGCCAAAGAGCCAGCACAATCTGTGTTTGCATGTGACAGGTATGATTTGACACTGGAGTGCATGGAACACTGTTTACCTTTCCATCAAAGTTGTACCTATTTATCTACTTGCAATTTCCTGCTTTTGAATTGCTAGGTTGGCAGGAGCTGGGACAGAGACAGGAGCTCACTTGGTTGTGCAGTACTCAGGTCTCAAACTGCTGAGGCATTGTAGTCATTTGTGTGACTCATTTATAAAGACTTTCTGCTTGGTCCCCTGAAGGCAGTTCTTACTCCAGGGCAAGCAGGCAAATGACCATTTCCAGGCTTGAATGAAAGGGACCCTCATAATAATAAGGCCACTACTGTAAATGCCAGGCTAGTGAAGCCAATTCCTTCACTCGGAAGGAGGTTCAGCAGATCCCTCATGATTCCCCCCCCCCTATAGTTACCAGCTATAAACATGTATGTGTGTCCTACCTATTTCTGGCTAAGATTGATACTGGAAGGTATAATACGGAATGGAGATCAAAGCAAACCTTACAAGACTAATTCATTTTAAAAAAGACATTGGCAATTAGCACAGGCTCTAGAAAAAGTAATTAGCCCTCCTGCCCAGAGAATTACTGAACCTGTTTTATTTCAATCTCCAAGGGATATTCAGCCCAAAAATAAACCATTGCAATTTAATTTGATTGTAATGTCCATGGTTTGGAAATGGAGGTTGCAAAAGGAAGGCAGGTGAGTTATCTTACAAAGATGGTTTTGGGGGGAAACTTTCCTCGTGCAAAAGTCATTAAAATGCACTCTTTTCTGTTATATATACTCCTCACAGGTAAGATGATACAAGATAAGATGTACATAAATCCAAAGGGAGTCTATTCAGTTTGTCTCAAAATCCACAGTTACATGTTGTCAGTCTCAGACACTTCTTGGAAATGCCTACAGTAAATATGTTACAGGCTTTAGCAGAACTTCTCACCAAACATTTTTGACATGGTCTGTTACAGAACTATCTGTGAGGGAGGACAATTTCACATTGGCTTACAGTTGGTGGTGGTGGTGATGGAGGAGGAGGAGGAGGAGGAAGAATAGGAATTGTCTTTGCTCTAATCACTCTTTCCACCACCACCACTTCAAAGCTTCAGTTTCCTCATCTTCCATGCATGGGTATAGAATGACGTATAAAGACATATAAAGACACCAACAGCCAGGGCAGGTTGAGGACTTTGCCGCCCCTCCCCCTGCACCTACCCCAATGGCCAGGGAAGAAGAAGCCAGGGGAGGTTGAGGAATTCATCGCCCCTCCCCCTGAGCCCACACCAACGGCCAGGGAAGAAGAAGTCAAGGCAGGTTGAGGACTGCCCCGTGCCTCGCCCTGCACCCACACCAACGGCCAGGGAAGAAGAAGCCAGGGCAGGTTGAGGACTTCGCCGCCCCTCCCCCTGGCCCCCATCAACATATTGTAATATAATATATTGTTTGTAAGCCGCCCTGAGTTGCTACAGCGAGTGGGCGGCAATATAAATTTGAACTAATAAATAAATAAATAAATAATAAATTACATTGGGTAGATGAACCCCTTTAAGGTGGGCTGATGGTCCCCTCAGTGGAGGAAATGCCACTGGAAACCATCATATTGGGCCAAACAGCAAAATGAGAGGAGGAGGAACTCTGATTCCCGACAGTCATGGAGGCGGAAGAGGCCACACCAGATGGACTGGCTGTGAAGATGCACCTTGTCCATATCCTCAAGGCTGTGGCAATCCATTGCAGTCCCAGTGTTAAATCTTGTATGTCTCACTTCATATGTGCTGCAGGAGATGGCTTCATGACCATAGCGTGTGGGTCACTTCATGCCAAGTTGGGATCCACCTTAGACAAATTCACACCAATGGTATTTTTCCTGTTTCAGGAAAAAATACATTCTCTGATGAGAGTTGCAGCCAATGCCAGTGAACTCAAACTGTGTTTTGAATAGTCACTCCTGCTTGCTTGGTTATGTTTCCATTGGATGCAGATGTTGCTAATCTGATAATGTTGTTGCTGGTTTTGTTGGACCATGTTAGAGGTTGGGTTCTCCCACCCCTTTTCTTTTTCCTTTTTTTTCTATTCAAAGTGACAAGTCTTAGCAGGTATGGTGCTGTCTGGCATTCTTTTTCAGGATTCACAGCTGCACTCATACCTCCCTCTCCCAAGTTTATCAAACTGGCTGTTCTTCTTTTGTTATGCCTTGGCAGCCCAACCATCTAGAAGGATGTGCTGTAGCATTCAGAGGCAATGACTGGCATGTCTAATCACTCTGTCTCCAAGTCAGCCTTGACGCTGATGAATGAAGGCTGATTGCCTGAAAGAGATGATAAATTGGCTCCCCTTGGGTGGTCTGCCAAAATCGGTGACAGCAAACACAAGTGATGTCAAGTGGCAGACTTGCTGGTAGCATTCACTTCTGTAGCCATATTCTGTGTGTGTGTGTGTGTGTGTGGAAATTTCTACCTGTTACGTGTTTCAATCCCAGGCTAGGTGGAAAAAAGTAGAAAACCTCCATACCTTATATATTCGTATCTATTTAACTTATTACAAACATACCAAAAGATTCCATGGGGCCATATATCATGGGTTTTTACTGCCAGAGGTCTCCCATTGACAAGACTTTGTGCACAATTCCTTACTTTCTTCTCTAGCAGGTTCCTCCCCATCAAATGGTAAGGAAAGTATGGGAGAAATAATAGCAACACATGGGATGGTTGGCTGTCAACAACCTTTGGAACATCTGCAGGACAACTGTGCAATGCAGACTTTCTCCTGTGTGACTTTGTCATCAATTCAGAATCCGTTAGTCCACTTCTGTCTTTTTCAGACCAGTGGAAAGCTGTTCATACCATTTTCTTTAGTAAGAATGAAACTGTACAACAGGGGTTCCCAACCTAAGGCCTGTGGGCTGGATCCGGTCAGCAACACCATTTCATGTGCCCCCTTCCAAGGGCATTTGAGAAACAAAATGGCCACCTCTTTGAAGCTGTTGGGACAAAATGGCCACACACACACACATCATGCAGGCAGTGCAAAATGGCTGTCTGGCCCTTGAAGCTGACGGAGAGAGCATGACCCGGCCCGCAGCTTGAAAAGGTTGGGAACCCTTGCTGTAGAACAACATTTACCAACGTGAATCACTGCTCGTCTGTTGTTGCTTTTTAGTCACATGTTCTTGACCTATGCATTGATATGCTAAATATTATAGATTAACAGTTTTAATACCATTCTGGTCAGTGCTGAATTAGCCATGCATTTTTTAAAATTATCATTTTAATTATCATGTGCACTTTTTCTTGCCTAACTTTTGAAAACATGATGCAAATGTTTTTGCAATAGTGTTCAAACAAAGAATTGCTGTAGCACATTTTTAAAAAATTTGTTTTTTAAAACATGCTGACAAACCAGCCTTTCCTGTCAAACACGTTTCATAATCTTTGACGGTTTAGTGGTTCCCTTCTTCTACATTTCAACACTTCAGTGATTCTACAATAGCACTGAAACGGAAAATCATTTTAATACAGTTTTAAAAAAGATTTCTAAAATTAGTTTAAATAATTCAAGAAACTGTCATTCAAAAAAGCAGGACTACCACATGCTGGGTGAATTTTCCCATTTCTATGGCATGGCTATGGCATGGCCATAGGTGCAGAGAGAACACAGCCTGATGCACACGTTGAAGAAGTACTCTGTCACTGCTTCTGCAAATGTGGAAAGTGCAATGTTTATAAGCATGTAGAAATTCTAGCTCAGTGGTTTAGATAGAAGCTGGGAGTTCAATTCCCTGCTGTATCTCTTGGGAGAAGAGCCAGTCTCTGTGGCCTTGAGCAAGTTCCATACTCCCAGAGTACTCCTAGAAGAAAGGAATGGTAAAATGTGTATTTTCTACTTTGAGAACTCTGAAAAGAATTGCCATTAGTCAAAACAGAGTTCTCAGCACACAATTTATTTATTTATTTATTATTCATACTTATCAACTGCCTTCCTCACCAAGTTGACCCAGGGTGGCTCACAATTCATAAGAAAGCCACAATAAAACACTCTTAAAAGCATTCCTTTAAAAACCCTCAATTTAAAACTTTAAAATAAAAATCTAAAAACTAACTGCGGGGAAGCAGTGCTTAAATCAACAGCAGGCTGGGGTCATAGTCCCTCCCGCACCCCATACCTGCCCTGCTATCCATGTTTTTAAATTTTTCCTAAAGTGCAGCAACTCCATCTGGAGATGTAACTCCGTTGGCAGAAGGTTCCATAGGACTGGGGCGGACACTGAGAAGGCCCTCCGTCTTGTGCCAGAGAGATGCACCTCTCTGGCCGATGGAACAATTAGAGAGCCTCTCTGATCTGCTCTAGTGGGACGGGCAGATTTTCTTGGGGTGCGGTGGTCTCTTAAGTATTCTGGCCCACTACCATGTAGAGCTTAAAAAGTAATAACAAGCACCTTGAATTGCACCCAGAGACATATAGGCAACCAGTGCAGTTCCTGAAGCAGTGGTGAGGCATGTGCATATCGCCCACACCCCAACACCACCTGGGCAGCCGCATTCAGGACCAACTGAAGCCTCTGAATGGTCATCAAGGGCAGCCCCATGTAGAGCGCATTACAGTAATCAAGTCTGGAGGTGACTAGAGCATGTGTGACCATGAGCAAGGAGTCCCGATCTAGGAGTATGCGTAACTGGCAAACAACTCGAAGTTGTGCAAAAGCCCTCCCGGCCACAACTGCCACCTGCTCTTCGAGCAGTAGTCGTGAGTCCAGGAGGACCTCCAAGTTACCCACCGGGTCTGTTTGGGGCAGCACTGTCCCATCCAGGACCAAAGATGGTAGCTCCCGAGATAATGCAGGACCCCCGACCCACAGCCACTCAGTCTTGCCAGGATTCAGCTGAAGCCCGTTGTCCCCCATCCAGACCCTAACAGCCTCCAGGCACCTGGAAAGGACTTCCACTACATCGCTAGGGCTGAGATATACAACTGGGTATATTATAAGAAAGTCAACAGCAACTCCATAAGTAGCTTACACTGGAAGAGTTATAATAGAGTAGGATCCACCAATCTGGACGCAGCCCAGTGTTAAAGGAAATTGCTCCTGAAAAGATTGTGGTGAGCCTCATAATGGCAGCCTGTGATGTCCGCTCTTAATGAACATACAGGATTATTACTGAAACCTACCTCCCCCAACCCCCATGGGGGAGGAGAATCTTTTACTTGGTTTGCATTGTCCCTCTGGATGTACATTGAGAAGTGGTAACAAATAATGAACAATATTAGGTAATACAGCACCAAACTCAACTACTTCAAATCATGGACACCAACCCCCAATCTATTTTTGGCCATGCCCCACCTAAGCATCTCTAAAATCCTGACACTCCCCACCCCACCCCCTGTGACATATAATTCTTAGTATTCATAAAGTAAACACCTATTCATGCGGAGGAAGACTAAAAGGCCATTCACTGTTAAGAACTCATTCTTGAATTGCCCCCTTCCCCTAAAAATCTAATTGCCCCCCTGTGAGGACCATGTATCTTGATGATGGATAAAATCAAGGAAAAGTTATCTGCACTCCTCTCAAGCTCTAAATATTAAACCAGAAGAGGCTAGGCTAAGCCTATGAAAAGCAAAAACCACACCTTGCCACTTGAATGCATGACAAGTTGTGCTTCTCAGCTGGGCAAAATTCTGTGTGGCCCATCTGGAAGTCACTTAGTAGACTTTGAATTGCAATCAGAAGATCATACAACACTGGTATACTGGTACTGTGTGCAATAAATCAGCACATGCCACACTAGTAATAGCTGATTAAAGCCGTGTGCACCTGCATAACCTCGGAGAAAGCTGTGGTAAAGCTGTTGATAGAGCCCATCCTCTGAAACTTTTTGTAGTTTTCAGATCTAGTCTGAAACTTTACATGCTATCAATGTAGTTGATGGATGCTACTCTAGAACTGAGAGACAATATTAAAACAATATGATTCACTGTCTTGTTTGCTAGTTATTCTCAAAGGGAAACTTTGAGACTATTTAAGGACATACCCCTATGAGCTTTCATAACTCCATAGAGCTTTGGAGTTGCTTCTCTTGATCCCATTGTCTCACAGGAATACTTTACAGATACACAAGAGAAGACTTTCTCTGGGGTGGCTTCTAGGCTGTAGGATGTTGACCCCTTCCTTCTTATCCTTTTGATGATGGTTATAGACATGTTCAAATTATCGAACAATTGCACTCATCCCACACGCTAGCAAGGTGATGCTCAAGATAATCCAGGATAGACTGCAGCAGCATGTGGAGAGTAAATTACCAGAAGTTCATGCAGGGTTCAGAAGAGGCAGGGAAACTAGAGACCACATTGGCAACATACGATGGATCATGGAAAAAACAAAGGAATATCAGAAACAAGTCTACTTCTGTTTCATTGACTACACTAAGGCCTTTGACTGTGTAGACCACAACAAAATGTGGCAAGTAATTAAAGAGATGGGAATGCCAGAGCACCTTATATACCTCATGAGAAATCTGTACATGAATCAAGAAGCAACAGTTAGGACAGAAAAATAACGGAGTGGTTTGGAATAAGAAAAGGAGTAAGACAAGGCTGCATTTTGTCACCCTGCTTATTCAACTCATACACAGAGCACATAATGCGCAATGCAGGGATGGAGGAATCACAATCTGGGATCAAAATTGCTGGGAGAAACATCAATAATTTGAGATATGCAGACGATACCACCCTAATGGCAGAAAGTGAGGAGGACCTAAAGAGGCTCCTGATTAGGTTGAAAGAAGAAAGTGAAAAAGCTGGCTTGAGACTCAATATCAAAAAAACCAAGATAATGGCAACAGGGCCTATCAGTCCCTGGAAAATAGATGGGGAAGAAGTAGAAGCAGTGAAAGATTTTACTTTCTTAGGATCAAAGCTCACTGCAGATGGTGATTGCAGCCATGAAAAGCAAAATGGCCGCAGAGAATGCAGAAAAAACTAGTTTCAGTTTAATAGGATTTCCTGTTGCAGTAAAATAGCCAGCACCACTCATTGATGAAAACAGCTTACCACGGTTACGCTTATTGTTTAGACAAGCAGTTGGCCAAATCTCAACACACTTCAGTCTTCTGTAAATCCTTACATCTATTGATATGGTCCAGGCATGACAAGTTTCAACATAGCACTGGAGGTGGGAGCTATTAGTCCTAGGGGACACCTAGTTTTATTCTCGCTTCAGGCCAAAAAGCTTTTCCTACAATCTTCTTGAAGGAGCAGCATATTACGCCCAAGCAGCCCAACAGCAACATTCTCACTCTCTCCTCGAAAATGAAATGCTGAGAGGAGGAAATAATACCTCTGGGAGCACCTGTGGAAGTGGCCCAAAAGAGGAGGAAAACCCAGTAACAGCAGGCTGCCCATGGCAGTCAATGCAGCTGCAGTTCAATTCACTTTATCAGGGTGGAGATTGCAGAAGTGTCATTGGTGGGTGCTGGAGCACCTTTGCTGATTCTGCTTAGGTGGTAAAATGTGCTATGCTAGCCACAAAGGTTTCTTTTTAGGCAAAGAGGCATCTAGACACTATTTTGCCCCCACCCCCCTTTGCTGCCTCAGCTCTTTCTATTTTCAGCTTTTAAACTAACCTTGTCTGAACAAGAACAATTTTGCTATGAAGCCGAACCAGTTCCAGCACTTTGTCAAAATGACATATGGACAGGTGACAACAGGCTGCTTTTAGGAAATATCTGATTAGCTATTTAATGCTTCAAAAGAAACCTCAAGTTATGTTCATGTTCAGAGATGACTCCTTCCTTCCTCGCCACTAAGAGGAAGAGCCACACTGACAAAGAAGACTGGTTTTGAGCTGGAGGTTATACAGCCATTAAAACACATCAAATATTTATTAAGTGCTCCTTGTATGAACGTGGATGGAAGGGGAGAAAAATGCACTTCCTGTACTTTAAGTTATACAAGAAAAGTCCATGCTGCTCATTAAAATCTGCTTCAGTAATGTATGAAAGCAGCATTAACTTGTAGTATCATCCATTTACACTAGATGGCAAAATAGCACCATTTTCATTCATTTCTGATTCATATTTTGTGTGCTCAGTTTATGTTCAATTTCTTATTCATAGGTCCATACACCATATGATGGTGAAGTCTTAATTATGTCAAAAATTCCTCTTCTTTGTCTTCCTTTTAAGTTCTGCTAATGCTTTTCTCTTTGCTGCGAGACACAGAAGCATACACCAAAAACATGATACTATCAAATATTAATGTATACCATTTTGCACTGGGAATGCTTTAAGAGGCGCTTGCTCCAAGCTCTTAGGCTAGAATCCAACAATTAAACCTTAATTGGCCAGACTTTTATGTGATATCCTTCAAAATACTGAAAAAGAATTGTTTCATCCATTTACCCTATTTACCTTTCCTTCCTCCTGTCTATTTGCCAAAGACTGCACACAGGAGGAGGAATGTTGAGATCGAGGCACTTAAAGTCAAGTTTTTTTTAAAATGACTTAAGTGCTACATTAAACACTTCATGCAGGCCACTATAACACTATTTCATAAAACAGAAAAGCCACTTGTGTAAGGGCTGAAGATAAGGATTTAGAGAGGGGAATACTTGACTTTGCACATTTCAAATCACACATCCAGAGAGGTCTCATCACCCCCCTGTTTTAAATATTTGTAGAAAGTATTATATGTGTCCACTGTTGATAGATCAGGTCATGACCGTTAATGATTTTATGTTGCATTTTAATTAATTGCTAAGATGTGGGGTAGCTCCGGTATTTGCAGGATAATAACAATAATTTTGTGTCAGAAATTATTCTGGGTTGAAGGGAGTATTGCTGGAGAAATTCTGCTCAGGGGATGTCCAAATAAGGCTCCTTTCATGTCCCCAAGATCTTTTCCTACAGAAGTGGTCCCTATGTATCTACTTTCAATTTCTTGCTTTTGAACTGCTAGGTTGGCAGGATCTGGGACAGAGATGGACACTCAAACCTGGGTCTTGAACTGCCAACTTGCCGGCCTTCCAGCTAACAAGGTGAGCTTCTTAACCACTGAGCCACCACAGCCCCTATTGGCAGGATGAATTCCACAGAGGCAGCTTGACGTTTGCAGGATTGAACTCCCCGCCTGGAAGGCAGCTCTGGTGTTTGCAGCTCTTGGATTCTCAACCTGCTGCAGCTGCTAAGGCCCACCTGAGATCCCTCAGGGAGGTTCCAGACCATCACATGCTCTACCTGGAGGTTCTTAGCTACACAAGAACTGGCCTTTCCTGCCATGACCTGCCTCAACAATGAAGGTTACTGGACTTGTTGTTGCTTGGTTCTTTCTTGTGAAGAGTCCCTCCCTTGTTCCTGATTCCTTGGGATTGTTAAACCTTGCCTGGATCCTTACTCCTTGAACCCAGTCTTTGCCTTGCTTTAAACCTCTGAAGGTACTCTGCCTCATCTGCTTTCTTGATCACCTGACATCTGGCTTGCTTGGGTTACTTTTCTGCCATCAGGACTAACCATGAACTGTACTGTATCTTGGTTTTGATTTTAGACTTGGACTGTGATATGTTTACTGTTTGGCCTGTTACATGTTTGTCTTGAGTCCTGACATTAGTGTTGCCTTGCAGCCACCTATGCCCTGACTATGACATAAATTTATATAGAATGTGAGTCTTTAAAAATTATTATCATATAACTTTGCTTCAAGTTTAGTACAGTAATAGCCCGGATAACGCTAGAATCGGATAACGAAGCAAGTTTTTTGGAAAAAACTTGCATCGGATAACGATTCTGGATAATGATTCTTAGCGTTATCTGATGCAATGGTCTGCGGGTGTGGGCTGGTTTGGGTAGAACTACCCAATCCACCCCCCACCCGCAGCGGTCTCTGCGACTGCAGTAGGGTCGGGGAAAAGCACCCGCCTTTTCCCCGACTCTACTGCAGTCGCAGAGACTCTTTGTCTCTTTATTTCCCTCCCTGTATTTAAACTACAGGGAAGGGGGAAAGAGAGAGAGGTGATTGGTTCTCTAGAGAACCAATCACATCGCTCTTTCCCCCTCCCTGTAGTTTACATACAAGGAGGGAAAGAAAGACGGAACCAGTTCTCTCTCTCCCTGTAGTTTAAATACAGGGAGGAAAAAAGATGCGATCACCTCTCTCTCTTTCCCCCTTCCCTGTAGTTTAAATACAGGGAGGGAAATAAAGAGACAAAGAGTCTCTGAGACTGTAGTAGGGTCGGGGGGAAAAGGCGATTTCCCCAACCCTACTGCAGTCGCAGAGACCGCTGTTCGTGGGGGATGGCTTTAAAGGCAGGGAGGTCTCTTTCTTTCCCTGCCTGCCTTTAAAGCGGTTTGTCCCTGAAGTCAGGGCTTTTTTTTAAAGCGTTGTTTGATGCATGCATCGGACAACACTAAAAATCGGATAACGTCATGACTTGTGGAACCAAGTCATAACGTTATCCGGTGTATTACTGTATATGTTTTTGAGGAAACAACTTTGAATGCTGAATTTTGTATAAAAACAACATAAAAGTATTATATATAGGACCAATAGTTCTTTCTCTGCAATTAGTATTAAAAAACATCCTGCCTGTGGTGTTGGGGGTAATATATATGGAATTTATACCATAGTGTATACAACTAGAGACCACTAAGGTCTTGGCTTTCCATGACTTTGTCTAATCCAGCGATGCACAAACTACAGTCCAGGAGCTAGATGCGGCCTCTGACACAAATTCATCCGGCCCATGATGCCCTCATCACTCCTGGAAGTAGCAGTAAAACACGCCCACAGGTGCATTTTACTTCCACTTCCAGGAGCGACGAGGGCTTCACGGGCCAGATGAATTGGCATCAGGGCCGCATCCGACCCCTAGCCCGTAGTGACCAGCTCCCTGAACCATGTCACCGGCCCACAACCTGAAAAGTTTGGGCACCCCTGGTCTAATCCCTTGCTCAAGTTGCCTAAACTTGTGGCTGTTGCTACATTCTGTGGTAGTAAATTTAGTAATTTAACCATATGCTGTGTAAGAAAATTTGCTTGTTTTCAGTCTCAGACCATTAAGTTTCATTGGATGGCCCCAGGTTCTAGGATTATGAGACGTGCAGAATAATGTTGTAGCCATTTCTTACGGGGAAATTACTCCAGCCCACTGATGATTTTAGTCAGTTTTTTAAGCTTGGTTCCCCTATAGACTTTAAAATACCCCTTTTTGAAATGTGGTAATGTACTCTAAGCATAGCTGCATCACAGATTTGTATGAAGGTCATATATTAGTCATTTTATTTCCTTAGTGATTAATTGCCATTGTGGTGCAGATGTTAGAGAGCTGGAGTGGGATTCAGAAGGACTAAATTGAAATCTGTGCTTGGCCATGGAAACCCAATAATGTGCATACAGTATTTGTAAGGAAGTGTGTGAGTGAGAGGAGCCATTCCCCAAATATATAATGTGTTGTTCAGTTGCACAGTTGAGTCTGACCCTTTGCGACCCCGTGGACCACAGCACACCAAGCTCCTCTGTCATCTTCCATCCTCCTTAGTCAATCCAGATCTATACCCACTGCGTCAACAATGCCATCTAGCCATCACATCCTCTACCGTCCCCCTTCTCCCTTTGTCTTTGATTGTTTCTAACATCAGGGCTTTCTCTAGTGAGTCCTCTCTTTTCATTTGATGGCCAAAGTTCTTGAGCTTCTGCTTCAGTATTTGTCCTTCCAAGGAGTAGTAAGGGTTGATTTCCTTTAGGATTGACTGATAGGACTTCCTTGCAGTCCAGGGGACTCTCATGAGTCATCTCCAGCATCACAGTTCAAAGGCATCTATTCTTTTGCGCTCAACCTTCCTTAGGGTCCAGTTCTCACAGACATACATTACTTCTGGGCAGACCATGCTTTAACTATTCATATTTTTGTTGGCAGGGTGATGTCTCTTCTTTTTTGCCATAGGTTTGCCATAGGTTTTTTGCCATAGGTTTGCCATAGCCTGTAAGCGTCTTTTAATTTCATGGCTGCAGTCACCATCTGCAGTGATCATAGATCCCAAGAATGTAAAGTCTGTCACTGCTTTCATTCCCACCTGCCCCTTCTATTTGCCAGGGAGTGATGGGGCCAGATGACATGACCTTGGTTTTTTTAATGTTGAGTTTCATGTCAGCTTTTGCACTCTTCTCTTTCATCCTCAAATATATCATACAACACAAACCCCCTTTTAAATTTACCATATTTCACAAGTAACTTAATAACATACAGTATAAAAATTTCTCTAACACTGCAGAGCAGATTTTAACTTTTTGATAGCTGCCATGAAACAGTCTGACACTTTCACTAAGTTATCACTACCAACTCAGATCCAGTGGTGGGATTCAGCAGGTTCACCCCAGTTCCTCAGAACCAGTAGCAGAAATTCCGGCTGGCCCTGTCCATCTATGTTTTGAAATAAAGTACCGCTGTACCTCGCTTAAAGAGCATAATGCGTTCCACAGGATTGCTCTTTAAGCGAGTTTGCTTTTTAAGCGAAACACCATTGTAAGTGACCAATTGTGGGGGGGGGGGGGGGTTTGCGAACCCCAATTTATTTGTTAAGCGAGTTTTTGGTTGGCTTTATTTGTTAAGCAAAGCGAACATTCAGAGAAAATTCTGCTCTTTAAGCAAGTTACTCTTTAAGCGAGGCGCTCTTTATGCGAGGTTTGACTGTACTGTAGTCCTAATTTGGGTGCAATGCAGGGCTTTCCTCATGGCCACGCCCATCATACCACACCCACAGAGTAGGTAGTAAAAAAAATCGAGTCCTACCACTGTTCAGATCTCTTCAATAAATATGCAGCAGCATAGTGAAGCCAGATTTCACAGAATCAGACCACTGGGAAGTTTTGATCATGAGCATTACTGACCTCATTCCCTCTCAGGCATCGCTGCTGCTTCTGAATTTAGCTAAAACCCTCAGAGGATGCAGAAGCATTTGGAAATTCATTTTTGTAGAAGCAGCACATTACTATAGGCTAGTGATGCCCAAACTACGGCCCAGGGGCCAGATGCGGCCCCTGACATAAATTCATCCAGCCAATGAAGCCCTCGTAGCTCCTGGAAGCGGAAGTAAACTGTGCCCACGGGCGCAGTTTACTTCTGCTTCCAAGAGTGACGAGGGCTTCATAGGCCTGATGAATTGGATGTCCGGGCCGCATCCGGCCCCCAGGCCATAGTGACCAGCTCCCTGGACCAATTAGAACTGAAAGTACATGAATATTACAAGATGACTGAGGTCATTCTATATTTGGGAAATCAGACTACTGTAGAGTACAAATAAATCCTATGCTTAAATCCCAGCAACCAGTCACCAGAGAAAGCAAGCTAATCTACTTCATTACAGAAGTGAGAGAAGCTTCTGTTGACACTCAGATGCTCTCATTAGTTAAGAATTTCCTTCTTCCAGTCATGAGCTATTACTAACATTTGCTGGAGTACACAGAAAGAGCCTTCTCAAGGACTGTGGTATGTTTGAACCACAATCAGGCATACCCTGGTAACAGCTACCTTGTTTTGCCTTCTAATCTTTCTCACTCTGGGTCAGGCGAAAGGAAATGCAGAATAAACTCACCAAATGGTGCCTTCATATTTGTGCTAAAATGTAAGAATGGGCAAAACCCTTAATTCAATTGAGAAGACAAAAAACTTGATCAAATGGCAGACCATCAATAGTGACATCTACAAAATCTTCTAAACAAAAGAAGGTTGATTAGGTATAAAGTCTTAGGTCAGTGATGGCGAACCTTGGCACACCAGGTATTCTTGGACTAAAATTACCAGAAGCTCAAGTCAGCACTCCTGCTGATCAGGGCTTCTGGAAATTGAAGTCCAAGAACACCTGGGGTGCCAAGGTCCGCCATCACTGTCCTAGATGTTCACATTGCTTTCATAGATCAACAGTTTCTCCTTGCAATTGTCTGAGACTGTAATTTTGTGCAAAATATATTACATGTATGCAGTGGCTCAAGTGGCTAACATGCTGACAGGAAGGCGGGAGGTCAGCAGTTTGATTCCTGAGTACTGCAGGACAGAATGAGCTCCTGTCTTTGTCCCAGTTCCTGCCAAACTAGCAGTTCGAAAGCAAGAAATTGCAAGTAGATAAATAGGGACCACTTTGGTGGCAAGATAAACAGCGTTGCATGTGCTCCGGTGTCTAGTCATGCCTGTCACATGACCATGGAAACATCTGCAGAAGCAGATAGCACTGGCTCTTCAGCTTTGAAACAGAGATGAGCACTGAACCCTAGAGTCGGATACCACTGGCTTTCGAGCAAGAGAAACCTTTACTTTTACCTTTACCTATATTGTACCCATAAGATATAGTTCAACTCTACTGCCTAAATCATTTATTTTGGCCGTTATAAACCAACTTATGATCCTAATGAGGAAAAAACCAGCTGTGGTCTATGTGAGCCGCCCTGAGTCGGTGTATGCTGAGTGGGCGGCATACAAATCAAATCAATCAATCAATCAATCAATCAACAATGGGGATGGATAATCAGTTTTTATCATTGCTATAATAAGTAGGGTGAATAGCTTTAGGTGAGTTATAGTTTTTACCTGCTAAGAATGCATACATATACGTTTAGTACTTCTCCAGGACTTACACATTAGCACAACCTAATTTTTAAAAAAGCAAGCATAATCAGCTCACACAATAGCTTTTACTTTGTGCTGCATTGAGTTGAACCAGAGGGTCCTGCTCTATTAGGCCTTTACCTTGTCCTAGAATTTCAAAATAAAGCTAACGCATGTGAAGAACAAAACTAAATGGAGAACTGTATTTTTCCAGTGCCCTGTATGGTTGTTTCTTTTGTTATGTTAAAAGAATGACTCAGGATATTAATGCTTCAGTTCATGGAAGAACACTCTCAACCCTCCACAGAGGTTTTGAGGAGCTAGCAGAGTTGTTTTTCATCTTAAAAGCCTTGTTCCACAAATACAGCAAGGGATCTCTACGTTCCCCCTTTCCTATGCAAACTCTGTCATTTATTCCCCGATACAGTACCTTGTTTATACGACTACTGTATTTCCTTTCCAATTTAGTTCTCCTTCAACCCCAACTTTTGCTTATTTGGCATTAAGTGAGTACTGAATGGTGACCCTTTAAAAGGTTTTCTAGGTACAGTACTCAGAAGTGATTTTGATTCTGGCTATGGTAATAGAGTAGACCATACTGCCAGCGACTCAACACCAAGTGTCAGGTGACGCTTAACTAACCTGACAACCCTGAGGACTACCGACAATGGGTGCCAAAGTCCACAGGGAAGAGCGATGGTCCCCAAATGGACTAAATCCCATTTGAACCTATCTTGATGGAGGGCAGCAGCTTCATCAATACTGACCTGGGGCTGATGAGGATTTTGCGTGGCAAAAGAGTTCGGGACCAGAAAGTGACTCAGAAAACTGGATCAGTGGTATGGGGGTCATGCTGCAATGCAGAAGGCAGATGAAAGGTCACTGCATTATATTCTCAGGACAGTCTTCATGGTTGATCGCTATGAGGATCACCCATATTTGGATTTGGATACTGCAGAACAATGAGAAGAAATGATTTGCCGTATCCTCCTCCTGGGGGCATCCTGGGGTTGTGCAACTTGCTGGAGTCTATGCAGGTTGGTTCTTCTGGGATGCTCAGTGAGGAATTGAAGTCTCAACTAGTTACCTAATTTACTGAACTATCCAGCCAGCTTTGCTGTACCACCTCCTTCCTATAATCCCAATGTTAAGAGCATTATTTCTCCCCCTTAATAATAAAGCACATATAGCAGCACTCTATATACTTGCTCAGAAATCAGTCCTGCTGCACTTAAAGGACTTTATTCTACAAGTCCCTAGTAATCCATGTATTTAGGAGTGCTGCCTTAATTCTTCTGGACTCTTCAGACATCTTCAATAACTCTTCACTGGAGGAGCTCCACTCCTTTAACATGCAATTGCATTTGAATTATTCCTTGCTTTCTCTCTCTTTCTCTGAGATTGGTTTATTCTATTATGAGTTGTAATGCAATCCAAAAGGAACTTGAAAATATAATTCATCAAAAGCCATAATTCTGCTACTGTTTGTTTTGGAAATTCACTTGAAGCAATTTAAAAAAATTCACCAGGGAAGAAATTAATTTTTATGTTTACCTTTGATACTGTATAGACAGTTATAGCAGGTGCTGCTCTTACTAATTCCAAAGGAACTGAATATAAACTTAGGATGGCATCACACAGGGAACCAGGTTGTATTTTGGACCACTTGTGGGGCAGTCTGGTGTGATCTATTTCCCGGTGATCACACAACGTGCATGGAATTCCAATCCTTATCTGTGCCCATGCTGGAACCTCCTCATCTAGTTGTAGGGCTACTATTTGGGGGAGGGGCAGTCTGGAGTGATTTCCTGATAAATGGTTCTGTGAGTATCCTTACCATGGTTCTTTTCTTACTTATTTAGACTTAGTTCCTACCATGCTAGATAGCCTAGATAGCCTATCGGGCAATGAGGCTCTTCATTGCTTCTGCACCCTAATTTAGGACTACTATATTTCAAAACTTGGATGGGCAGGGCCAGCCAGAATTTCTGCTACTGGTTCTGACGAACTGGTGCGAACCTGCTGAATCCCACCACTTTCTCATCTGAGCTTGGGACCAGCAATGGCAGTATCGGTTCTTTTCTACTAGACACTTTATTTTTTGTTCAGTGCTTTTCGCAGTAATGTTATGCTCCTAGGCTAATCCTGCTCAGCATCATGGAGTTAGTGAACCATTGGGCTTCTGCACTTACTAGCCTGAACATTCATCTTTTATTTAAAATGCCATAGATAAAAATCCAGATTCCTAGACTACTATATTTTACAATTTCACATTTTTCAAAAGTAAGGTATTCCTATTCTTACAACTACTCATATCTAAATATAAACATTTTGCTTTTAGAGAAGATTGTGGACTTTCCCTTAATTCAGCTTTCTACAACTTGCTTGTTACTGCTTGTTTCCTTCCCTCTAAAAAAAGTCCCATTCCACAGATCAGAGAGCAGGGTCTCAGGGAGGAGAACCAGAATGTAGCGTGCCCTATAGAAATGCATTAAGGAATTACATCTATTCAGCTGCACAGAAAAATTGCACCCATGTGTTAAGGAAATGCACAAGGGTGAGCAATGGACAAATTTTCAAGAAGTCCATTGCAGACAAAGCAGAGAATAAGCAGCAAGAAGAGACATGCCTGAAGGACTATTTCATTGTTCTGAGATTCTTCTGGGCTTACTATTACAAAACTAGATTAGTCCCCCAATGATTCAATAGAAAGCTGATCCAGTGTCCGTGCTGTTGGATGGCTTAGTTGTCTTGGTCTAATTTGTTTCTTTACTTCTTAGGTCCTTGGTTCCTAGAGATTTAATGGAATCAAAAGGAAAAATATGGAATTGATTAATCACATATTTTTTAAAAAATATACTATTCAGTCTTCTCTAATTTATCAGGAATAATATTTTTGAATTGAATTCTTGCAACCATGCAAAAAAGAAGAATGAAATAGCCATTTCAAGTAATCCAAAATGATTTAGTAATTACTCCCCCGTCTCATTAATTTTAGTATTATCATTGTTTCAATAATTATAGTAGTAAATAATAATTAGTTACTCATGATCCAGACTGAAGATTCTGAAGTTCATTTACTTTGACAGACACTGTTCTCCTAAGGCTCTGGAGTCCCTGTCCTTATAAAAGCTACTTACTTTCTGGGAACAAGTAATTGTACAACTAGTATGGTAAGACAGATGGATTTATGTTCAAAGGGGAAACAGAAAGCAAAGCATAGGTAATTATTTCAATAAACGTCCAAGGAATACATGTCACTTGAGGTTGAGCACTTGACCCTACTCACTTTTCATTTCAGGCTGACTATTTTTATGGCTCTAAAAGTAGAAGTATATATTTCAATCTTTGTCAAACCAATGTACGTTTCTTTGCCTATTTAAATGTTTGTGACAGAAGTTGCTATTTTTGAATCTGTTACCCATCTACTTCTGCGATATGATATATTCTTGTTTGCTTTCATCATTTTCATTTCAAAACTGTTGTTTTGTCGTACTGATAAACTAAAAAGGCTGAAGCTTAAATAACACAACATATGTTTTCATTTTTTATACAAAACTATACTTCCTTCTGATTTATTTCTCTACTTGAATAAAGTTATGTTTATTTAAGGTTTATTTCAATTTCTTTAGCACATGGATGAGGGTGGAACACGATAAACTGTTAATGATGTTAGTCAAGGAAATCAGCTTTGAAATACACATTTACAGCAAATCCAGGTTTTCTTCATGTATACACATTTTTTAAAATCTGTTAAAGACAGTGGTTTTCAACCTCTTCCAGACATCTGCTAGTGATTATTCCAGTGACAGCTATAAAATATTGTAGCAGGACTCATGCATTCACATTTGGGTGTGGCATGCCTGTCCGTGAGCTTTTTTGAGATATCTAAAAGCAATAGCAAGGCCGTGATATCTTCTTGGCTGTCTTTCAGAATCATGGTTTTAGTGAATGAATCTACTTACTCACCACTATAGGTATGATCACAAGAGCAAACAATGCACTATACACTGTGAAACAAATTAATTACCATGCCTGAATGGGTAAGTGAAGTTCATAAGGCTTACTTATGGGGATCATTATGAAAAATGCACAGACTGTAGCTTAGAAAAAGGGGCTCTCTTCCAGCTGGTTATACAAATCTGGGTAAAGACAGGTGAGCCTATTATGTAAGATTGGCTAAGTAGTCTTAGCAATGGTAATCTGCTACTAAAGGCTGTGTTGCTATTTAGGTAAAAGAGTTTGTCAATCTCCAGTTTCTTCCAGACGTCTCTTACCAAATTAAGCTCTACTCTTTAAAAATGTCTAGTTGAATGGGGTTCTGATAATGAACAATTGTACAGGGTACTCAGGATAAAGCTGATCAACAGCAATGTACGTAGTTTAGTTATGACTTGGATATATGGGGTACACTTTTTTTTGGTTTCCAACCTTATTTGACATTCCCAAACAGAAGAGATGACGTATGGGCTATTTCTTTTGGTTCCAAGAGCTTCAAGTTGTAGAAGCAATTAATCAAAGGAGCTCCTGTTTCCTTGATATTAAATAAACCAGAGATGGAGAAGAGAGTAAACTGTTATTTCCTCTGCCCCCCAATATACTTTTGGGTTTTGGATAGAAGAAATTAACTGAAACAAACCACTGTTTTGTATAAATCTAAGCAAATTCTTCCCTCAGGCCTTCAAAATAAGAAGGATCTATCTAGTAGAAAGGTGGTGGTACATGGAAGAGATTAACCTGTAAAACATATAATAAAGGTCAATGTCAAGATCGCCCTTGCTTGAAAGCCAGTTGTATCTGACTCTAGGGTTCAGTGCTAATCTCTGTTTATAGCCAAAGAGGCAGCACTGTCTGCATCTCCAGATGTTTCCATGGACATGTGGCAGGCATGTCCTGACATGGAACACTGTTTACCTTCCCACCAAAGTGGTACCTATTTATCTGCTTACAATGCCTTCCTTTTGAACTAGGTTGGAAGGAGCTGGGACAGAAATGGGAGCTCACTCCAGTGTGCAGTACGTACTCAGGTTTCAAACTGCTGACCTGCCAACCTTCCAGTCATGAAGTTCAGCATCTTAACCACTAAACCACTGCAGTCCCTTTTAAACACATAATATGTCTTAAAAGCACAGCTCCCATTTTCCCTACAGCATGCTGCGTGAATTTGCAGCGATACTTTAGTATAACTGGATGGAGAAATTGCACTGAACTATCACAAGCTCATAAAACCAGGTTTCTAAATCAGATCTTCTAGCACAGCATTCAGTTTGCTATGGAGAACAGTCAGAAATTGCTGGGAAGAATAAAAAAATGATCAGGAATACAACATCTCCTGTTTTTTGTTTTCACCATCTGGTATTTACTGGCATGGTAACTTTGAATATGGAGCTTCTTTCTGTCACAAGTAGTAGATACTCATTTCATTATCCTTCTTCATGTTATTATCATCCACAAAACCATTTTTTAATTTTTTTAATGATGTCTTGCTCCTTCATTAGATACGTCTGTATACTGTGTTTAGATGAATGAATGAAACAACTAGTTTTGGTTTCCTTCATGCATATCAGTGTAACCAGCAGCCAGTTAAGTGTAATATATGTCTTCTCAGAAGTAAGCCCATTTAGTTCTTATTTTGTGATAAGTGTGCCCAGAGTCACTGATTCTGTTTCCATCACCATGCTGGAGACTGCAAGTAAATTTGTGTGGTATTTGTAGCTATTCTGCCAGAGCAAGATTGTGTCAGAGGTCTGTTAATACACCCATTGTTGACTGTTTCCATTGTAATTGAGGGTTGGGCTGTGATTTGCTCTATTAAATACTATTTATTGTTTCCATACATCATCGATATCAATTATAAAACAAATTTCTTTTTCTACCTGCAGCTTATTATCACCTCTTCCTCATATCCTAATATCTTTTGTTAATATGCCTTAGATAATTTCATGGGTGCTATCAGGAAGATCAAGCCAGTAAATCTGCAATTATGCTCTTATAAAAATGTGCAGGTATTAAAGGCAGAAAAAGACTTCCCAACCCTTTGAATCAGGAGAACAGAAAAGTTATGCAAGGGACATAACAAGATTTATTCTAAGATAAGAGTCCCACTGTTTTATTTTTGGGACTTTTAAACAGAAACATGACTGTATGAGGTGCAGTATACCCTGATCCATTTTTGGGGTACTAAATTTTCATTGACTTAAATCCAATTGGAAGTTACAACTAGAGTTAACTGAATCAATAGAACATATGGCCAAGTTGATTCACTAAATTCCCATTGACAATGGGCCTACTCTAGCTGCAACTTACTGCTGGATTGAATCAATTTTGTCTAGAAGTTGGAAAGGTTACATCTTCCGGAATACCCAGACATCATGGCCAATGACTTCCATCGCTACAGACAGCTTTCTGTGAGGAATTATATTCCCAATGTGACAATCTCTCTACTGTACTTAATATTCATGCCAAGTAATTTTAGAAAATCTGAGATATTAAAGTCTTCATATCAAAACTTTGCTACCCAGAAAGGACCATTTGAATTGAATGAAAGTTAAAGAGAGAAATAGGTTTCTTCTTGCAAGGCCACTGTTTTCTTGGCTTTTATGCACATCATATAGAAGTTTCCACATGCAGAAAGACAGGCAATGAAGATAACTGATATGCACACTGTAATGTGACTTACGTCAACAAGGCCCTGCAGTACACATAGAGTGCTGTGTTATCTTCCAAAATCAAAATAAATACACAGGCCGTTTCCACTTTTTTACAAATGTGTGGAAAGCAACACTCTGGAATCTGGAGAGAGTCATAAGCATGCTGATACAAAAAGAGAAGACAGATACATTTTAAGATACAGTACCTGCAAGATATATGTGGCCTTTTGGCTAGAAGGGCCAGAGATGGGATGTAACAGCTTCTCACCAGTTCGCCAGAGCCGGTAGTAACTTTTCCCAGTGTCCCGGAGAACCGGTAGCAGCTTTTTTGGGGGAACTACCTTCGGGGCTTACCTTTTCACTGGTACCCACTGCTCATAGGTACCCACTGCTCATAGGTACCCACTGCTCATGCACCCCAAGCACTTGGTGTGCATGCACGCCTAAGGTGCTTGGCGCGTATGCACGGCCTCCTTGCTGTCCACCCAAGTGGGGAGGGGGACGAAAAGCTGCTAGCCTGAAGCTCCCTATAGCCTATTCCCCAGGGTAAGTGACTCACCTTTGGATGTGGTGTGTCTGTGTGTATTTTAATGTGTATTTAATACCTTTACCTATATTGACATACTACCACAGTTCCTAAAAAGGCCTGGCGTCCTGGCTTGGGGTTTTTAAGTAAAGTCTTGGAGTTACCTCATCAATATGCTACACCTGTGCTGTTCCAATTGGAGAACCCTTAAGGAGGAACAGCTGTTTTACATTTACATTAAGGCATATTATCCTAGTGAACTGGTTAGGCAAAGACTTAGTACCTAACTTCTTTAACTGTTGAAAAGTGCCAAAATGAAGCCATTTTGTGGTGAGTTCATTCTGTAGTTCCTTCCATCTGACCTAGTGTGAGAAAGATTAGCCAGAATAAGCTTTAAGCTCTGGTTTAAAAGCTCTGGTTGATTTGTGTTTGGAGTGGGGGGGTGGATGTTTGGGTGGATGGGTGTTTTTTAATGTATTTTTTATTTTATTAATTTAATTTAATTTAATTTAATTACAGTTTTGTGTTGTGGGTGGGTGGGTTGAGTGTGTGTGTGTGTGTGCACGCACACACTTATTTTATTTTATTTTTTCTTTGGCCCCGCCCACAACATCATGATGTCATGACGTTGGCTCCGCCCATGACATCATGATGTTAGCTCCACCCACACTGTGATGACATCACGGTGGGGTAGTAACATTTTTGACATCCCACCACTGAGAAGGGCGGTATATAAATTGAACAAAATAATAAGAAAAATGTCCTTAACCTAAGCAGTTTAGAAAAATGTGCAACTTAGATGTACCTCTTGAGGAGAGAGATTCAGATAAAAACTGCTGAGCAGGTGAGATGATTAAAGAGAAACCCCTATATATAGAAACTCACATTATTATCTCACCCAGTGCAAAGAAGGATGTAAGCTATAACCCTATAGTACTAAAATGAATTTAAGTTCAGGTGAATTGATACGTAAAAACATATAAGTTCAAGATGATCCTTCAGTATGATCTTACTGTTTGACATGTGAAAAGGAAGCATGTGCAGCAATCAAGTGGACTACTGTCACCAGCTCTAAGTGTCCTATTTATTGATATAGTTCAAGCAACTCCTGTTTTCTAAACAGAGTGTTTTGAATTATTCTAAAAGTGGGGGAGTAGGAATTCCATATTAATGTAAAATCTCTCTGGTCTGTCAGTGTAATGTGGATTCATAAAATATTTTAGAATGCAAGCTGGCAGCTGGAAAGAGCTTAAAGGCTCTCCTGCAGCCATAGGTAATGCATTTTAATGTACACATCAGAATTTAATACATCATTTCCCTATAATTTACATCATCACCATGGGAGTATGGGTCTCTGCATAATAGTGATACAAAAATATTAAGGTTTACTGAGAATTATTTTGTTATGACAATAAAGTTCCTTATCACATTAGTGTACATGTTTTATTTGGATTAAAAAGTAAGCTGTGTCGCAAATCCAAATCAGCATATGTCATAATACTAAGATTAACTGGATGCTATATTTTTGAGGTTTTTAATTTTCATGGGGGAGCATTTGACACAAGCAGGTATTGTTAGGATACAGAGGGAAGTGTTCCTGAAAATGTGTGCCTGCAGAATAGACGTTGAATGCTGATCAATGCTTTGCAAGAATCAAGCCATAACAAGACCAGAGGAAGATTTCACACGACATGAATGGACGATCTTACAGACATCAGTCTCTAAGGAAAACTGTACCCACTAAATTATATTTTCTTACACAGCCACATCAAGGCAGACATGAGATAGTTACTTAGATGCTGCTAAAGAAAGACATAATGCATCATCAGAAAAGGATCTTTGAAAAAACAAAGGAGTCCGAGGACTATAGTCCTTCACTTACTGAAAAGTGGGACTTCTATTAGTCTCTTGAGCAATGAGGAATTGCACAAGAACACTTGTATTTAAATAAAGGTTTGCTACATTATTCCTCATCATATAAAGATTTATTTATCAAATACGGGACTATGAAATTCAACTTAAAGAAGAAAATGAAGAACAACTGAAGTTTTCTAAGCAAAGAGACCAAGAGGATAAAATTCTTGGGTGTTTTAGTATGGTAATACTATACTGAGAAATGGGCTGTTTGTAAAAAATAAATAAACATACCAGTTTCTGGTTGGATAGCTCAGTCTAGAGAGTCCCATACAATGTTAGAAATGAGTAACTTCTTTTGTTTCCAACAGTGTTGTCAGGTCACCCTCGCTTGAAAGCCAGTCATATCTGACTCTAAGGTTCATTGCTCATCTCTTTTTATAGCCAAAGAGCCAGTGCTGTCTGCATTTGCAGACATTTCCACGGGCATGTGGCAGGCATGCCTAAACATTGAAGTACACACAACACTGTTTACCTTCCCACCGAAGTGGTACCTATTTATGTACTTGCAATTTCTTGCTTTCAAACTGCTAGGTTGGCAGGAGCTGGAAAAGATATGGGATCTCATTCCATCATGCAGTACAGTACTATACTTGGGTTTTGAACTGCAGACCTTCCGCCTCTCAGTCAGCATTTTACATCATTAAAAACCAAGTACAGTAATACCTCAGGATAACGTTTACCTCGGATAATGCTAAAATCGCATAACGTTATGTAATCTGGGGAGGAGAATTGGATCGAATAACGTTAAGGTCCAATGGGATGGATCAGATAACAACCGCTAAAGCCTGTGCGGTTACAATGTATCTCTATGGAGCTTTAACGTTATCCGATGCATCCCATAGGATTTTAACATGCATCGGATAACACTAAAAATCGGATAACACCAAGACTTGTGGAACCAAGTCTTAGCCTTATCCGAGGTATTACTGTATAACAATTGAGGTAGATGGAATGAAATCATTCAGCAGGGGTCACTCTCGTTACACTCTCTAGTCTAGACTGAAGCAATTTATGCACTACTAAATTGTTCAACCTCGCTCAGCAGGGAGAAGGGGCAAGTAGACAAGGCTTCCAGGATCATAGTTCGTGCTTACATTCAGAGGAAAAAGGACCCAAAACAAACATGTGGGCCTTGAATGGTTACTTCCTTGGTGAAATCGCCAAGGTTTTCCAGTGTTTATCTCCAATCAGTTCATTTACCAGGGTACATGTTGGTCTGTAAAACAGGAACAAAGCTGTTTTCTTCAGATTTCTCAAACAAATTCTTGTTCTCTGTCCTCTTAAAAAAATAGTTGACATGTTTATCTTCAGATTTCACAATGGCAATGCACTAATCCTGAAATCAAGAGCCAAAAAACCCAAATCCAGCCATGTAGTAGGAAAGGATAAAGGAGGTAAATGGAAATTTTGGTCACACAAATTCACCATTTTTAGAAAATGGTCCTAACTCTTTGTGAGCTAACGAGAGCAGGGGCTACCGCTGTATCTGCCGTATCAATTATACGGGGGGCCCAGGCCACGGGGGGCCCCACCGTGCGTAAGCAAAAATTAATAAAAACTTCCCAAATTTTAATTATGATGAATAAATATTTCTTTTAATTTTTGCAATTTTTTTCTTTTGTGAGAAATCTTTACCCTTCCTAAGGGCCCCCAAACAAATTTTTATACGGGGCCCCGCCAAGGCACGCTACGCTTCTGAACCATAGAAATCGGAAAACATGGTCCCTAGCCAGCATAGTTAGTATATTTTCCCCACCTCTGTTCAAAAGTGAAAAATAGGTACCATTGAGTTCAATGGGGCTTAAACTCAGATAAGCAGGCATAAAATAGCAACCTAAAATGCTATATCCTGTTAATAAGTGATTGGTTATAGAAAAATGCTTTCCATTTCCCCTACATATTGCTTTCATCCCTAGTTGTCTCTATGTACAGATGCTTACACATAGCAACATGTATATGTGCTGCCATGCATGCTCAGATGGGCTTCTTCTTCCATGTCTAGGCCAGACATGAAACTGCCAAAACAAAGGCATCTTTTGGTGAGGTTCATTCTACAATTCCTTTTGCCTGACCTAGTGTGGGAAATATTAGCCTGCAGCAAAACAACGTTGCCATTACTAGGGTATACCTGATTGTGATTCAAAAACACTACAATCTTCGAGGAGGCTCTTTCTGTGTACTTCAGATGGGCTAAAACATGGTCTTTGTGTTTGTCTTTCTGTATAAATAGACTTGGGCTGGAACAGAAAAATGTTAGTTCGGGGAAATGCAGCAGATGAATGCAGCATTTTACCCAGCGATGCATATTTTTGCATGCAAGCAATGTATTTTGCAAAATGGAGTTTGTATGGAATTCTGCTTCTTTATACTGAATTAGTTTTTATGGCCTTTTGTTGGATCAGGAATTTTCTTGAAAATCTAGTTTATTGTACACATACTGCAAGCCAAAAGGCATCTTGCATATGCGCCTGATTGGATCTGTTGCTTGCCAAAAACTAATGCAAACAAGCACTTAGTCCCATTCTGGCATTTTATTCTCAAGTGGCAAATATTCGTTTGATTTATATGTAGAGAGATATTTGTATAAATAGCTGCTATTTAGAGAAAACAATATTTTTCAGGCTAAGATATGGTAGCTCTAAAGAGTTATCAGAGTTTAGAGCTTTGTTAGGGATAACACATAAGTAGATGAAAGCCCCCCTCCCCCGGTAGCAAAATCAGAATGTAAATTATGGTGTTTCCAGAAGCCACCTCTGAGATTACTAGAATACACGTGCACAAACAAATTGGACTGAATTTAACAAATAGGGAGAATCAGAACCTATATGAAATTCCTAGATTTTGGTCAAAATCTAATAGTAAGTCACAGCTAAAGTAGGCCCATTGGATCATCAGGCATTTGGTAAGTCAACTCCTTTACGATCTCCATTGATTCAATGAACCTAACTCCAATTTTGCCACAAATGATTCTACCAAAAGCAATAATAAGGAAAACAAAGACTTGATGAATCAGGCAGTCATATAGATCTCACATGACCTCTGGCAAATCCCACTGGGGAGAGGACAAGATGAACACAGACTTGCCTTCTCTGCAAGAATAAAGACAATAGCAATATCTGTGTGCATCTGCATGGGATGAACACAAAGATTCCTTTGTAGGCCTTACAAGAGGTGCAAAGAAACCACTCTTTGCATAACAAAGTTGGAGGTTCAGTTGTAGTTGTATGACAAAATGGGTCAACAAATTCTAGATTAACTTTTAGAGAGTTTTGCCTGGTTTACACTGGTTATGAAAGTAGTTCAAGCTTGAAGACTTTTCTATATTTGGACTCTTTCCTATGTTGAGAAGACTCTATGTGGATTCCTGTCTATACAAATGCACACGTTTCCTGATCCCATAGATTCATAGAAGCCATATGCACTTGGAAGCAAACATCGACAGCTGCATCCTAAGTAGGATGGGGATCCACATACATACAAATAGGCATTTGCATCCCTTGATTCAGTCATTGAAGCTCCATGCAAGGAATTGTTTTCAGACTCCAATGAGTAAATCAGCTTGTGAAAGAACAAGAGGCTGAATTGTGTCTCCTCTTCCTTTTGAATACCTTATTGTCAAAGGTACTTCTTTTTCAAGAAGACAGTGTAGAATCCATGGCCTAGCAGTGGCTGAGAACATCGCCCACTCCTCTGGGCCCACAACAACGGCCTGAGGGAGAAGACTCCATGGCCTGGCAGGCAGCTGAGAGCATCGCCCACTCCTCTGAGCCAACAACAACGACCTGAGGGGAGTTATTCTGTGTTCTGGTTTGGCTCTACAGTGGTACCTCGCTTAAAGAGCATAATGCATTCCACAGGATTGTGCTTTAAGCAAGTTTGCTCTTTAAGCGAAACACCATTGTATTTTGTGAAGTTACATTTTATAATTGTTATTGTACTGTTGCTGTTTTGACTGTAAGCTGCCCTGAGTCGCCTCAGTGAGTGGGCGGCAGTATAAATCTGAATAAACAAACAAACAAACAAACCTAGTCTTCGATTCTGTGCATGTTAACAATTAAATGAAAACAGTACACTTTTAATGATACAACTAAACATACTGCATTTTATAGTATAGAGATGTTTTGTAAGCAACCATCATTTAACAGGATAAATATCACTTGGTCTGAGCAACTATGTTACTAGATAAAAGGTTCATATTTAGCCATTTCAAGCATTTTTAGGTTATCAAGTACTGTAATGAGAATTGCTATAGCAAGTATTTGTTACCTTATACCATGGGTTCTCAACCTATGGTCCACGGGCTGGATCTGGCCCATGGTGCCATTTCATGTGGTCTACCGCCCTCACTCCCACCGCCCCTGCCACCAGAAGCAGCGGAAACAGCCATAAATGCAGACACGGATGTCATAAATGCTTCCTCTTACTGGTCCCTCCCTCTTCTCCCTTCAACACTTTGCCCCGTGGAGTCTTTGCTCACCTTGGGGGTGCCCCACACTCTCCCTTTCTGGGCAAGGCAAAGGCGCTGTATTCCACCAGTCCTGAGAAAGTGGTGAGCGGGTGGCGGTTGAGCAACTCTGAGTCTTTCCCCACTCAGAGAGATTGTTGAGACACAGCATGGGGAAGTCTCACCCTGCAACAGATGACTCTCCACCTGTGCCTTTTTCTCATTGGCTGAGGCCACTAGGAGCCGTAAACAGCCATAAACACATCAGCGGCTGTCGTAAACATGTTTATGACAGCTGTAAATGCATAAAAACGCATTTACGACAGCCGTGTCCACATTTTATGGCAGTGTTTACAGCAGGGGAAACCAGCAGTCCTGCCCGCTCAACTGTCTGAGGGAGCATGACCTGGCCTGTGGCTTTAAAAGGTTGAGAACCCCTGCCTTATATAATGATGTATGAGGCCGTGTAAGTAGATACCTTTCTTTGAGAGAGAAGTTTATTTAGGACAAAGCACAGTAAGTAAATGTCCTGTATATTTCTGGAACTATATTTTACACACCTATGTTGCATAGGTCTTAGAAATACTTTCAGAGATGGAACAATAACAGATTCAGCTATTATATTTCTAATATATACCTTTAAAGTTATAGCACACAGATTAATAGGGATAATGGAAATAGGAAAGCATAAATTGTAAAGGAGAGAAACCCTTGTAAGAAAATTTTGTAAGCTTAGAAAAAGGAAAAGTGAGTGAATTCAATTAAGGACTTCAGTTCTGATGATGCTACATCAACAACAAAAATAGGAGAGGGAAAAAAATCGAGACTCGCACTTGGCTTATCCGCATGCTCTACAGCAGTGGTTCTCAACCTATGGCCCGTGGCGTCATTTCATGTGACCCACTGCCCTTGCTCCTGCCGCTGCTAGAAGCAGTGGAAACAGCCATAAATGCATTTATGACCACCGTAAATGCATTTTTATGCATTTACGACAGCCATAAATGCATAAAAATGCATTTACAACAGCCATGTCCACATTTTACAGCAGCATTTACAGTGGGTCCGGCCAGCTCAACTGTCTGAGGGAGTATGGCCTCGTTGAGAACCCCTGCTCCACAGATTTTCTGTTTTTACGAGCTGTCACATCATATCCAACCTATGGCCACCCGTTGAGTGAGTGTCCTGTCCTCAATAGCCCTGCTCAGCTCTTGCAAACACAAGCCAATGGGTTCCCTCACAGAGTCAATCCACGTCATGTTTTGTCTTCTTCTTTTCCTGCTGCCTTCCACCTTTCCCAGCACTGTCTTTTCCAGAGAAATCTGCCTTCCCATGGTGAGCCCAAAGTAGGACAGCCTCAGCTTTATCATTTCTGCCTCCAGTGATAGTTCATGTTTGGTTTGTTCTAGACGCCCTGAAGGCCAACTTTGGCACTTTGTGTTTTTGGACATTAATTACCAGAAGACCAAGTCAGCACACTGACTGATCAGGGCTTCTGGGAACTGAAGTCCAAGGATACTTGGAGTGCAAAGGTTGGCCACCAGGGATCTTGTTTGTCTTTCTGACAGTCAAGGGTATCTGCAAAGCTCTCCCCCATCAGCTCTCTTTACTGTGCACATTTTGCACCCATATATGATTTACAGGTTTACAAGTCCTAAAATACAGATAAGCACAGAAAGTTGAATTCTCTTGCTAAAAACAAAAATGAAAAAGAGCCTTACATAATATAAATGCAGGAGCAAAGGGGTACTTCGATTAAACCACCAAAAAATCAAACATTGTGTGAGTTCCTCTGATTCAAGACCTGTGATTTATGCACACGCCAATGTCATGTGGATAGTGCAGGAAAAATATATATAAATGAAAGTCCCAAGAGTTCGTGGCAGATATCTCTGCCAGGCCCTGTTTATTAGAGGTGAGTTAGAAAAAACATAGATGGAATTGCTGGTATAGTTTTCAAGCTAGATCTCAGGTAGCTGTTGTTTGGATATCATCCCTCAACTCCTCAAAGAATCACCAGGAAATATGCATACCCCCTCCGTAAAGCCTTATTTTGAAACTATGGGTTTCTATTTGGCCAGGGAACAGAAAGACCTGGAGCCCTCCATCAGGGAATTAGGGTTAAAATTTAGTTTACCCAGCAGCTAAATTGTTCGTGATTACAGTTTCTCAACAAAATGAAGGGCTCCCTTCTGCATAAATCAATGTGGATTTCTCAGCCTCAACTTTAAGTTTATTTAGGTCTTGTTCCATGCCTTCAAGAAAAATTATGTTTTCTTTCCTGGAAGGTCCAATTTCTCAAAGGCCTGAAGAATCTAAGAGTTTCTTTCCATGTTTTTTAAAAAAGATTTACTGTCAGTATTAGTTCTCATTAGTTCTCAGAGAACTAATAGTGACAGAGAATCTTTTAAAAAGTGAAGAGAAACTTGGGAGGACAGCAAGGCCATGCATATGCACCAAGCACTGTAGGCATGCATGCACACCAAGTGCTTGGCACACAGGCACAGTAGGGGAACCAGTGAAAAGGTAAGCCCTGAAGGTGGTTCCCCCCAAAAGGTGCTACCAGTTCTCTGGGACACTGGGAAAAGTTACTACCGGTTCTGGCGACCTGGTGGGAACCTGTTACATCCCATCACTGGTCTTAAGCTTTTGACAATAAAACATTGTTTTCTCTCTCTCACACACATTCCAACTAGTCTTTTTTTTTTTTAGTTAACCTGCCTCCAGGAACATAAACCTTGGGGAAAATATAGGGTACAAAGTAGATTTTGATGAAACAAGAAAGAGGTAAATTATATTTAAAGTAAGAAAGGAAACTGATTACAAGCAAAAATATTTTAATGTAATCCACATTTTAGAAATGTGCTAATTTATTGTTCTCAAATGAAATAGGCTGACACCTGACAACCTGTTCAAATGCTGCTTATTCATTTTTCTCAGTACTGTACTGTACTTCAGCTCTTTTGGTTATGAATTATTTACCATTAAACAATACATGCTTATGTCTTTTGTCATACTAAACTTGTACTCAGTGTTGCAGGGAATAATCAGCAGCTGCAACAATCCTGAATATCCCTTCAGATGAGTTCTGCTCTAAATAGTTTTGTAGTACCATCACTATTTTCAGACCTGAGACATCTTTAGTCCAAGCACAAATGTGTGGGCTTGCAGTATTTTACCATCTCTTTTTGTGGTGATAGTTGGCTGGTAGCTCAGTAGTTTAGGCATCGGGAGTTAAATTTCCCACTCTGCATCCTGTCTCTTTGGTCAAGTGCCACAATTCCAGGACACCCCCAGGAGAAAGAGATAGTAAAATATTTAAGTACAGTACTTTCTAACTAGAAAATCCATGACTCAGAATTGACTAAATGGCACACAATTTTTTTTAATGGGAATAGTGTTGTTGCCTCATGATCCAGCTTAAGTTCAGAAGGAGTGCCAAGGTTTGCCACCACTGCTTTAGGTGCACTGGTCTACTTTTCCCTCCAATGAAGTACTAATAGTATGCACAGCCCAAATGCATCCTCTAACAGCTGGTTTGGTCATCACAGAGAAGTACAGTACACCCAATCCCTTTTGGCAGCCTTTTCCGCTATTAGTTGGCTGAATTTTTAAAAGTACTGTTCAGTACATACCTCTGAGGAAGCAGAAAGTAATATAGGCTATAGTCACATCTACTTACTTAAATTTATTTGCTGGCTACAGATGAGTTTTGCACAGGAGGTTGGTGGTGATTTTCTGTAAAGACTGGCGCCTCAGCTGAGTCCAAAATGCCACTCTTCTTTGGGACATAAAGTATACACTTGCACAGCACCAGTCCTTTGTTTAGTAAGTTCCTGTTTCCTATTCATTATATTAGGAGTTCGAGGAAAGTCTTCTGTAGTCATGTTGTAGTCAATCCTTTAGTACCTGTTGTTTAACCATTAACAAAATACTGTAGAAGCCCAAAGTTTTCTATTTTAAAAACAGACCTCAGAGAATGTCTGCCTCATGAACAGATGAGTTTCTTGCCTGCTTCACAAGTTGCCACAATGTTGTGTCTCAGTGCATTGTAAACAATAACAATAACAAATATGTATGTATGTATGTATGTATGTATGTATGTATGTATGTATGTATGTATGTATGTATGTATGTATGTATGTATGTATGTATGTATACTTCCTGCTTTCATGGTGTGAACCCAGGCACTGATGTAAGCTCCACCCAGCACCAGAAGTGACCAAACGCCACTCTGAAAAGCCTCCCACCACCCTGGGAAGTGGCGGAGGATGTGCACAAAACCGCAGAAATGGCACGATTGCTACCACCGCAAGTGATGTATTGCAACTTCCAGTGGTGGTGGTAGCTTCTGGAGGTACCGGGGTTCCAACTGCAGGGCATATTAATGAGCTCCATGCACTGGGATGTAGGTTAGGAAACCCTGGAATAAGAGATGGTCAGTGCCTCAGTCTACTTAAACTGCATACAGTAGCTTAAGTAGAAGCAGGAGTGTCTGTTTGCAAATATTATTATTTAGAATTAGAGAACTAATAAAATACAATAAAGCCAGGCTTAATGATGTGCAGCATTCAGCCTTATACTGCTGAGAAAAAATAAACAGGATATTAGTTAGACAAAATAGTGTCTGGCTTGCTTCCTGAAAACACAATACAGTCATACTTCGCATAACGAGCATAATGCGTTCCAAGCAGTTGCTCGTTATACGAGTTATTCGTTAAGCAAAACACATTTCCCATAGGGAAATGTGTTTCGCTTATCTTCGCCTGTGCCGCATTTGGGAAGGGTATGGGAAAGATCCCAACGCTCTTCCAAAACACCCCCCTGATGTGTGAGGCGCAGAGGCAGGGCGTTTTGGAAGGGTGTTGGGATCTTTCCCGTACCCTTCCAACCCCCCCCCCTCGCTGACGTGCGCAAGGCATTTGGGAAGGGTACGGGAAATATCCCAACACCCTTCCCAAACGCCCTGCTGACGCGCAAGGTGCAGAGACTGGGTGTTTGGGAAGGGTGTTGGGATCTTTCCTGTACCCTTCCCAAAAGCCCAGCTGACGTGCACCATGCGTCTGCAGGGTGTTTTGGAATGCAGTGTGGAGCCCCCCGTCTGCATTCCAAAACACCCTGTAGCAGAGCCACCTGTCAGCTGGGCGTTTTGGAACATGGGCAGGGGACTCCCCGCTGCGATCCAAAATACCCAGCCAGCACGCTCTAGTCTGTGCCCCCGCCGTGTTCCAAAACACCCCGCAAATGCGAAGCTTCTCATTAAGCGAGTTTTTGCTCGTTCAATGAAGCAGACCTTTTGGGGAAAGGTCTGCTCGATAAGGGAGTTTTTTGCTATGTGAGATGCTCGCTAAGCGAGGTATTACTGTACAGTATTTTCACAATACTGTACTATATTATGCATACTATTAGTAGATGTATCATGATGTCTGTCTCCTCTAGCAGCTTAAAGAGCATAATGTGTTCCATGGGATTGCTCTTTAAGCGAGTTTGCTCTTTAAGCAAAACACCATTGTAAGTGACCAATTGTGACTTCTGGCGGGGGGGGGGGATTGTGAAACCTGATTTATTTGTTAAGCGAGTTTTTGGTTGGTTTTATTTGTTAAGCGAGACAACCATTCAGAGAAAATTCTGCTCTTTAAGCGAGTTACTCTTTAAGCATGGCACTCTTTATGCGAGGTTTTACTGTATTTTCAAAAACCCTGGAAAGGCAAGTATTATGTCTATGTATGTGAGTACAAGAAGCTAAGAAAGGCAAAGAAGTAAACAATCTGCAAAAGCAGAAGTCTTTTCATTTAAAAAAAGTATCAAAGAAAACATTGTCAGAAGTTCCCTTTTCCGTGCCAGTATCATATACAGTACTAACATTATTCATGTTTCAAAAGAGTTCCTCCAACTCCTAGAAATTTACAGCTAAAAATATATCATTTACACTCAACTTTGGGCATTGCTCAGCTTCAAAATATTCAGATTACTAACAGATTTCTCTTTGAACGGCCTTCCTGCCCTCAGTATAAAAAATGGCAAAAAGCCACCTCAAAACACTACACCAAAGAAAATGCTTTCCCATAAACTTTGTCATTTTTTCCAGAGCATCATAAAAAAATGGTAAAGGATGCTGACTTAATTTTAATTTAACTTAATTTAACTTAATAGGTAGATTTATATACCGCCCTAATCCGATACACTGTGGGTGGTGTACACAAGTCAATAGGAAGTTTCTTTGCATAACTCATCTTCAGCCAGAAATAAAAACACAATGAACCACATCTCCTTACTTAATTTTCATTCTTTCAGCAGGGCACGTGCACAGCTTTCCAACCGGTTGTTTACATTTTTGAAATGGTAGTCTGTGCAAGGACATCGTAGAGTAAACAAAACAAAAAGACAAAAAATGTTGTGGCACCTTAAAGAATAACTGCTATATTTTAATATTAGCTTTCCTGGATTAAGTCCACTTCAGCAGATATATTTGCTGCAAAGTTTGCATCTAAAGCAGGGGTGCCCAAACCTTTTGGGCAGGTGGACCAGTCACGTGCTTCAGGGGCCAGTCACTGTGGCTCATGGGCCGGATCCAGCCCCGACGCCAATTCATCAGGGCCACGGAAGTAAAATGTGCCCATACATAGTTCACTTTTTGAATAGTTGTATGTGTGTGGCCATGCCCCACCAAAACATCTCTAAATTCCTGATGCCACCCCCCCCCACACACATATATATAATTATTACTATTTGTTGCTTCCGGGAGCGAAGAGGGTTTCATGGGCCAATCACTGTGGCCCATGGGCCGGATCCGGCCCTGACACCAATTCATCAAGCCCATAAAGCCCTCGTCACTCCCTGAAGTGGAAGTAAAATGTGCCCATACAGAGTTCACTTTCTGAATAGTAATAATTATATGTGTGTGTGTGGGGGGGCATGCCCCACCAAAGCATCTCTAAATTCCTGATTCCACCCCCCTATAATTATTACTATTTGTTGCTTCTGGAAGCGACAAGGGCTTCGTGGGCCAGTCACTGTGGCCTATGGGCCGGATCCAGCCTGTGATCTACAGTGACTGGCCCCTAAAGCACATTACCAACCCAACAGCCTGAAAAGTTTGGGCACCCCTGCTTTAGATGCAAACTTCGAGCAAATATATCTGATAAAGTGGACTTAATCCAGGAAATCTAATATTAAAACACAGCAGTTTGTCTTTAAGGAGCCACATTTTTTTGTCATTTTGTTTAGTTTACTCTCCGATGTCCATACAGGCGCATTTCACTTCTGCTTCCAAGGGCTTCGCAGGCCAGATGAGTTGGTGTGGGAGGCCAGATCCAGCCCATGGACCATAGTTTGGGCACCCCCTGATCTAAAGCAACGATTCCAACCTTGAAGGTTTAATGCTTCTGTCAAATACATTAATTCTAAGTAATGGAAGGTGGGGATTTTAAAAGACTGTATTATATGGAGCAACATGGAAGTGCATTTCTGCTATCGATTGATGCGATGATGAAAGAGACTGCAAGTAACGTAAGAGAGCTCTGTTTTATTTTCTTCCCCAGAAGAAGGGGAGAGGGAAGGGATTGCCAAGAGTGCAGAAGATAAGGGCCCATTATGTCCCACGGTTCCAGCTTATTGTGGTTTATACGTTGCCAGGGAAACCCGCTCCGCTCTCCCCCCCCCCCCCCCGCCACGAGCCCCTCGCGCTGCTCTTTCAGCTGCCACTCCTTTGTTGCCAAGGGCGCTGGAGCAGAAAGAGAATAGGAGTCTTGTTTCTGATTGGGCCCCTGCCGAGACTCGCTCATTAGCATACGAGGACGGGGCCTGACGAGCAGAACGGGAGCCGATTGGCTGAGGCTGGAGGGTGAGGCTGTGTGGGGTGATCCCGGCGAGCGGCTAACTTGCGGACACGAAGGCGAGTCACCCCCCCTCACCCCCACCCCCGGGAGGCGGCGCGAGAGAGCTTGATGGTCTCTCTGTGCGCGCGCATGTGTCCTCCTTTGGCCCCGGGGCGTGTCGCGCGCTTTGAGCCTGGTCTGCGCGTGCGCGCTTGCTTCTCCGTCTCCTTTTTGGCGTTCCAGACGGGCTGTTACTCATTGCTCGTTCTTCCTGCTTTAGTAGTGCTTTGGCATCTGGCCGACCTCGCGGGATAGGCGTGTCCACGTGGACAAGGGGGCCGTGTCCACGAGGCTGAGGCGTGAAAAGCCACCGGCCGGCCGGTGTGTTTGTTCATGATCCCTCCCCACGTGTACTGTCTGTTTTTTTCTCTCTAGCTTTCTTGGACGGTGGGAAGCCGAGCAGATAGTCGCCTTGTATGGAATGAATGCACGTCGCCCTCGGCAAAGAGGAAGACAATCAGTGGTGGGATGTCAAAAATTTTACTACCCCACCATGATGTCATCACAGTGTGGGCGGAGCTAACATCATGATGTCATGGACGGGGTCAAAGAAAAATAATAAAAAATACAAATAATAAAATAAAATCTTGGCTCTGCCAAGTAGGGCAGTATAGAAATTCAAATATAATAATAATAATAATAATAATCACACACGCGCGCGCGCGCGCGCGCGCGCCTCAACCCACCCACCCACCCACAACACAAACCCGTAAATAAATAAATACATAAATAAATAAAAAATACATTAAAATACAGCCAAACACCCACCCACCCACCCCAAACACAAATCAACCAGAGCTTTTAAACCGGAGCTTTTAAACCTTATTCTGGCCAATCTTTCTCACACTAGGTCAGACGGAAGGTACTACAGAATGAACTCGCCACAAGATGACTTCATTTTGGCACGTTTCAACAGTTAAAGAAGTTAGGTACTAAGTCTTTGCTTAACCAGTTCTCTAGGATAATATCCCTTAATGTAAATGTAAAACAGCTGTACCTCCTTAAGGGTTCTCCAATTGGAACAGCAATTGGAACAGCACAGGTGTAGCTTATTGATGAGGTAACTCCAAGACTTTGCTTAAAAACACCAAGCCAGGGCGCTAGGCCTTTTTAGGAACTGTGGTAGTACATCAATATAGGTAACGGTATTAAATACACATTAAAATACACACAGACACACCACATCCAAAGGTGAGTCACTTACCCTGGGGAGCAGGCTATAGGAAGCTTCAGGATAGCAGCTTCTCTTTCTCCTCCCCACTTGGGAGGACAGCAAGGAGACCGTGCATATGCGCCAAGCACTGTAGGGATGCATGTACACCAAGTGATTGCCGTGCATGCGCAGTGGGGGAACCAGTGAAAAGGTAAGCTCCGGAGGTGGTTCCCCCCAAAAAAGCTGCTACTGGTTCTCCAGGACACTGGGAAAAGTCACTACCGGTTCTGGAGAACTGGTGAGAACCTGTTACATCCCATCGCTGGAGACAATGTAGATAATAAGGTGCCCTTGGACGACAACGCATTTGTCTGATTCTGGACGCGTTGCTGTTCAGGAGGTATTAAAGAGAGCCTTGCCTTTCTCAACTCTGTGTTAAAAGTGCCGTATAAGAGCATTATAGTTAATAACTCATAGTTTCACTTGGTTTCATTTATATGCCGCCTTCAGTGAAGGCGCCTTCCACTCACACACACCCTTTTCACTTTTATTCTCCAATACTCCTGCCATGAATATAAAGCCGAAAACTGGCTGATTGAACCAGGATTTGAACCCAGGGCTCTGATGTGTTTAATCCCAGACTTCAAGGTTTACCCCAAGACTACTCTGGTATAGTTCACTGGTTCCCAGCCTTTTTTGGCTATGTGCCACCAAAGCATCTCTCAATTCCCCACACACACACATATTACTATTCAAAAAGTGAACTACTGTATTCACATGGAGGAAGGCTAAAAGACCATTCACTGTTAATAACTCATTCTCGAATTGCTCCTTAAAAATCAAATTGCCCCCCTGTGGGGCGCGTGCCCCACGTTGGGAACCACGGGTATAGAGAGAAAGCAGTCCCATGGAGGCAAAATGCTAATTATCTGTAAACCTCTCAGAGAGTGCACTAAGCGCTATGGGACAGTATACAAGTGTACAGTAATTGCTATTCTTTTTGAAAGCTGTTATTAGGCGCACTCAAGCCGCATTGGATTTATTATGGTGACCCTAACAGGATTTTCAGGGTATTTGAGATGTTGAAGTTATGGTTTTATTAATGCAAATCTGTATGCTTGTGTGAATTTCCATCCCCCACAGTGGTGGTGGTGGGATTGGAATGCAGGATTCCTAAACAGAAAGCCGTAGAATATGCACTCATGCACCCTGTGTTTATAATGTATACGGGAATCCCGATGGGCACAGATGACTCAAGAGCTACTCTTGCGAGAGGCCAAACAGTAAATTATCACTGCTTTTAGCCGTCTTGCTGTCACTAATATTTTTTTGCCATTGGGAATGAAGTGTGGAACTGTTGGGAGTTAAAGGAACACAGTGAAAGATACTTAAGTTTGGAGGTCAAATTAGTTCAAGTCCTTCTACGGTTCCTCGTGGGGGTGGTGAACACGAGGACGCAAAGCTGAGTTTTGTACTCTCTGACACCAAACTTTTTTCCTCTGTTCTGCGTCAGTAAAGCCGTTGGAGGAGGCTTTTGACGGGAAAACAGCCAGCAGGGAAAGGGTTAAGCGTTTCCTTTCTGGATTGGAAACACACAACCACAAACATTTTAGCCTCAATAGTGACATATTTTACTTTCCTAGGATCAAAGCTCACTGCAGATAGTGATTGCAGCCCATGAAATAAAAGGGCGACTGATTCTTGGGAGGCAAGCGATAAGAAACCTAGGGAACATAGTGAAAAGTAGAGACATCACATTGCAAACAAAAATTCATCTAGTCAAAGCAATGGTATTTCCAGTGGCAATGTATGGTTGTGAGAGCTGGACCATTAGGAAAGCTGAGCGCAGAAGAATAGATGCCTTTGAGATGAGGTGTTGGAGAAGGGTTTTGAGAGTCCCCTGAACAGCGAGGAGAACAAATAGGTCAATCTTAGAAGAAAATAACTCTGACTGCTCATTAGAAGGACAAATAGTACAGATGAAGCTAAAATACTTTGGACATCAAATGAGAAGAGAGGATTCACTTGAGAAAGCCTTGATGCTGGGAAAGGTGGAGGGCAAAAGAAGAAGGGGGCGGCCAAGGATGAGATGGCTAGATGGTATTGTAGAGACAATGGGCACAAAGCTGAGCAAGTTGAGGAGGATGGTGGAGGACAGAAGTGCCTGGCAGACAGTGGTCCATAGTGGTCCATAGGGTCGCCATGGGTTGGAATCGACTTTCTGAGACAGCAAATAAAACTTCCCGGCCTTCTGTTTCTGTGAAACCTGCCCTGTTACTCAGCTATTCTAAGCTAATTCTCTCCGACAGATGCCAGAGATTTCGTTCTCCTTCTGCGCCCTTTAGCAGCGCAGAGAGTGAGTCGGAGGCGGCTTCAGCGCCCGGTTTAATCTCCCTTCCGGAGCCAGGTTTGGCTTGGCGCCTGGTATGAAGGTCGGCAGAGGCTTAGCCCCAGCTCCCGTCGGCTTTGGGGCTCACACAACCAGCCCGGCTCTTCGCTCCGAGTTAAAACATGGGGACCAGTTAAGCCAACCCAGTAACACCCAGATACAGTATATATAGTGTTTGTTTGAACTCAACTTTCCCTGCGACACTTGGAGGACCCTGAACAGGCTCAGGGTCGGAGTCACACTAAATGCAAGATCAACATACTCAAGTGGGGGATAACAGCACAATGTGTGAATGTGGACACAGAATCCGGCTCATTTACTGGTCTGCATACTACCGGAAACATGTGCCAATGAAAATTTGATTTTAGCCAAGAAAGTGGCTTCATTTTGGCACCCCAAAGTATGATCCCAATGAAGAGTAATTGTATGCGTCTGGCCAACGAGCTCTTTCCTTACAACCCGAAGCGAAGCAACGCCACCACCCCCTGTTTTCTTCGGTGCTGGCTTGGGCAGCCTCCCTTCCGGCTGGCACCAAGTCGGGTGCGCGCCGTGCCCTGGCCATGCCCTCGATGGGCGTCGGGGAAAGACGCCGGGGTCCGCCTTCTCTGGGTCCCTCGTAGCAGGAACCGGCGTGACTCGCGGCCATTCAAGGAGAGACGCCTTTTAAAGTCTTCCTCCTCCTCCTCCTCCTCTGCGCGAGGGGTTGGCCCTTGGAAACACCTTCTTTTTTAACATACACTCTATAAATACGGCTCCTGCCATGGGTGCAGGGCTAGAAAGCTAAGGCGCTACAAGGCGACGCTCGTGGGTCCCGATCGCCCAACCTCGAAGCCCCCGGTGAGTGCGGAGTGCGCAGCTTCCCAGCCCCAGGAACAAGCTTTTCCTGGCCGCTTGCGCCGTCGGCTGGGATAGCATCGCCATGGGCCGGTGTGTGCACGGGGAGGCGCCGTGGCTGTGGCTCGAGTCCACGGCGGCAGGGATGCAGTGTGGAGGGGGCTTGGCTGTTTCTTCTCACTCCAGTATCCGATGTGGAGCCGGAGATGGGTTTTATATTTTCCTCCGGCCCAGCTCCCATCTGCACTCGGTGTTTTGCATCGCAACCCTCAATCGGAAGTTCCCTTTGCGCGGGAAGGAACCCGAAGTGAACCCACCCAGGGGTAGAGCCGCCCCGTGTGAACGCGCCGCGGAGGGAGGGGAGGAAAGCCCGCCGTCTGTGGAGGCGTGGAAGGCAGCCGGATGGAGCGAGGGCGGCGGCTCCCGGGAACCGAACCGGGGACTCAGCCTTAAGTCGTGCGCAAAGCAGACGGGCAGCAGTTACCCGGCAACTCTGGCTGTATTCAAAAGTAACTCCCCTCCTCCTCCTCCTCTAACTCTTTTGGTACCCTGCCTCTGGCACGGAGCGAAGAGGCATTGGCTTAATCCTCTTTTCAACCTGTAAGAGTGCAGGGCAGGATGCGCAAAAGTGTGGGCTTTGGCGAGGTCAAGAAGGCGGGAAATGGCGGGAGGCGGCGGCTGGAGTGGCGGGGAGGGTTCTTGGGGCTGGTCTCCTCCATGATATCGCCATCTTTTGTTCTCTCTTCTTTTGCAGCCACTCCTTGCGGCACCCGCTGCCTTTTCCGGAGCCAGCAGCACCAGCAGCAGCAGAGGAGCAGAGGCGAGGAAGAGCGGTGGAGAATTACGCCTGCGTAGCCCTTGCTAGGTTGGAGATTATTCGCAGGAGGGGAGGAAAGAGCCGGCGCACTTGCTTTTGCTTGTTCGAGGAAAGGCCACTTTTGTCCCTTGGGCGCATCGTTTGGCCGCCTGGAGCTGCTTTGGCATCCTCGGGGGCCCTCTCCCGCTATAGCTGCCTCCACCACCTCCTCCTTCGCCTGCCTGGCTTACGACGTGGCTCTTGGCCTCCCCTCGCCCAGCCGCCAGGATGATGCAGATCTACGAATCCTACAGCCAAAAACACTCCCTCTTCAACGCCATGAACCGCTTCATTGGGGCGGTCAACAACATGGACCAGACGGTGATGGTGCCCAGCCTGCTCCGGGATGTGCCTCTCTTGCTGGATGAGCTGGACTCGGGCGGAGGAGGCGGTGGGGACGTTATGGGGGGCGGCAGGGAGAGGGAGGCCCGGCTGAACCCCAACGGGGGCACCTATTGCTCCTGCAGAGACATGTACAGCCACTATTTGCTGCTCAAGTCCATCCGCAACGACATCGAGTGGGGGGTCTTGCAGTCGGCCGGCGAGGAAGCCACGGGCAGGAAGAAGGACAAAATGAATGGGGGCCCCGGTGCTGTGGACATTAGCCGGGGCATCCCCGAAGAGGAGGAGGAAGAGGAAGAAGAGGAAGATCTAGAGAAGCAGTTCCACTACCACTTGAGCGGGCTGCACACAGTGCTCTCCAAACTGACCCGTAAGGCCAATGTGCTCACCAGTCGCTACAAGCAGGAGATTGGAGTCAGCAACTGGGGCCACTGAACCAGCAAAAAGGGGGGGGGGAACCACACCTGCCTGCCTGCTTTCCTGGGTGAGAGAGGGGGGGCAAGGGAGTTTGGAAAGGGCTAGGGAAGAGTGAAATTGAGCCTTGTGTGCTGGTGTGAAAAGGGAGGTGTGTGTGGTTTGGGTGGGGGAGGGATGCTACTATGATTCAGTTAAAAAAAATGGACAGAGGAGAAGACTTGTGTCAATGTCACTGGAGAGTGAGCCAGGGTGGGTGTGCTCTGAGCAGCATGAATAGGAAGATGTGATGGTGGAAAGGGGCTGATCTTCATGTGAGGCATAACCCACTGAGGTTTTGCTTTTGGCAACTGCGGCAAGGAAATGCTTCTCTGCTAGGAGTGGCAAGCATAGCTAGGCAGCTGAGCATAGGGTTTCCTTATCTGGAGGACTCAGAATGAGATGTGGTGGTTGAAGCCAGTTACTGAAAGAGTGTGTTATCCCTTGGAAACTGCTGGTGTGTGTGTGTGCGTGGCAGCAATAGTAGTGGCGATTACATCACTATTTTTCCTGGTTTTGCACTACTTTTGTAACATTAATATATGTATATAAAGCTTAAGAAATACCATCTTTGCATGCTCTTGGAAACTGCTGGCATCTTTTTTTTAAACAAGCGCACAAAGATGTACAAGCTAAGCTTTTTTACAGGCATAGTGAGCAGTTATTATGCCCCTTTAAATGAAGACACTGAACCTTTCTCATCTGACACAGCTGGTTGGTATGAGCCTGCAAATATGACACTTAAGAACTATTTATAATATGTTGCAGAGGATGAAACTAGCTAATAGCATTGCTAAACTCCAGTGGAATGATAAAGGGGCCTCACTATTGTACATGCGTTGAAGATTATTTAAAACTTTTTTATTCAGATGTTGAATATATTCTAAAATAAACAAGCAAACATATCAACTGAAATTGATGTAACTGTGTTTATAACTGTGCCTCTATATGAATGAAATGCTAACGTTTATGACACATGATCTGTAGATATGGAGTAATATTTCAAACCATTACTCTCCTCCCACCCCCACAACAGCAGCAATGCTTGTAGCATGAAGGAATAGCAATCTTGTAGTGTTTCCTAATTTCTATTGCCCATATGAATACTCCACTATATCCTTATTTATTCCATTTCTTTAATATTGTATCTTGTTTTTTTTCTTCATTATGGAATTGAAAGTGATGTGTCTCATGCTGCCAGAACGTTGTCTTATGCATTGTGCACATCAAGAGTTGCTTTACTTTAGCAAGGTGACTACTGGCTACATCAAGGGGCTTCAGGCAGCCCCTTGTTACGATAAGAGGCATGAGTTCAGTTGTCCACTGTGGATATTGCACCCATGGTTTGCTAGGTTAAATCCACAGAGTATAATCCAGCCATTTTGTTCTCAGTTAAAGCTTTTAATCAGTCTGTGTGTGAGGTAAATTGGACTTGCAAAGCAAGTTTTCTGTTCCTCTTAAGAGAATTTGAAAACAATATATATGAGGAAGAATGGAAAGGGGAAACTGCTCTCTCTTAGAGGACACCTTGGGAAGTTAACAATGTAGTATGGGAGTATATTTATATACAGGTCAATCTCTTAAACTGAGTTATTTAAGTAGGTGCCTTACAAGTAATCAGATTTCATTACCAACACTGTACAAGCTGTGTACTTTGTGGGATGGCTGTTATACAGTTGTAGTTGGCTATGGAACCAGTTGCATTCTGTGGAGGATTCTCTAGTTTAAATCAGGATATCTTAATATTGTTCTTGGAATAATATTGAAAGATAAATTGTAGGAATGAGAGTATATTGCTATTTTATTGTCTTAGAACACATGTGTTTCTGTATAACTGGGTGAATATCTGTCCAGCCTAATCCACAATCCTCTTAAACCATCTTTTCACAATAGAATATTTATTTGGGGCCTTCAGATCTGAATTTTGAAAATAAAAAGTGCTCCTATAATGGTGTAAAAGCTTTTAAGATGCAAATATATTACATGGATTCAGATTTTAAATTATCCAGGGCTCCATCATGTCTCACTTGGTAGTACAGTATGCAAATGCACTTGAATTTTGAGTAATTGCGGGCTACAGGTTAGTTGGGGAAAGATGAAGGACATAATCTATCCAGAGCCAAGCACTTGTAAATGTGTGTGTTTTAAAATATTTGCATTTTATTTTGGTTCTTTAAAAAATTTTTTAATAAAAAGACTTAAAGTGAAATATGCACTGCATGAAAAAAAACATTATGTACCTACAGTCTTTTAAAACTTAGCTGTCAAGTATGTTGAGTGTTAAGGGGTTCTTTTTCATGTAACCACTCTAGTAATTGTCATCTGCTTTTCAGCCTAGAAAAGAACGCCAGGCCTGGGATTAACTGTCTTTTTGATTTCACTAGCTAAACAGTTCACCAAGTAGTCATACATCAAACATCAGTCTTTGCCTCGACAGTCAAAAGTTAAGCTATCAAAACAAAAATCCAGCAGCAATTTCCGGAAAATTAGCAGAGTGATGTCTGCCAAGGCAACATACAAGCTGCAACAAATAAAACAGTATTAGTCGAGTTCATTATTTATAAAATGCATGGTTCATAGTATTCAGACCAAGTTCAATATCAAAGTGATCTACTCTGAGCAGGCCCTGATATCTGAATAGTCACTCAAAACTGCAGTTTCCCCCTCTTTTCTGTGAGTTAAGTCTGTGAACTAAATAGTTTAGCAAGCATGTCTGCTGTTAAGTAAGACATGATTATACTACTATTAGCCTATAAGAATTAGGCTTCATTAGGAAACATCCTTAAATAGAGCAATATAGTAGGTGTTTCATGACTGTATTGTTAAATCTATTAAATTACAAATTTTGCACTAGGAAAAAATTTGTATGTCTACAAAATCATCTATGTCTGATTCTGAAATGCGAGTAGTAAATTAGCTGGCATTATTACCATGCTTTTCTAATTTATTATTATTATTTATTTATTTATTAGTTCAAATTTATATTGCCGCCCACTCGCCGTGGCGACTCAGGGCGGCTTACAGACAATACATTACATTACAATATGTTGGGGTGGGCACAGGGGGATGGGCGGCAAAGCCCTCACCCTGCCCTGGCTTCTCCTTCCCCTGACAGTTGGTATAGGCACAGGGGGAGGGGCGGCAAGGAAACCTAGGTCTGCATTTTGCCCATGATCTTTTCCTAAGAGTCACGGTGCGGAAATTGAACTTCCAAGCTCTGGTTCCACAACCATGTATCTAAACCACTGATCTATCCAAACAGCTTGTAAAACATCCTAGTTAATCTGGTGATGAAAACAGGATGTTACAATCTTTTCTTTCAGGTTCTTTTCCTGCATAAAGTTCAGAGATTAGAAAAACTGTCCTGCTTGAATCAACTACTATTTTCTGCCCTGGATACTTGCTCTTTCATGCATGAACTTTGCCTTGACTAAAACCCAATCTTGCAGTGTATCTCTCTGGCAATAACTATTTCTCAACAGCTACAACCACCATAGCCTTGGTGCAGTCCAAATACCTGAACGAAAGACATTGTAAACTTTGAGGGAGATATGTCTGGTTTGTCTGAGAATGCTGTCTCTTGAAAATGCATAACCAAATGATCTAGGGGGTGGTTCTGCTAATGAGAATTTTGTGCAAGTATATAACCCATTTAGATAAAACACCTGATCAAATAAGAGGTTGATTACCATTGCCTATGTTAAAGTTGGTTAAATATGCAAATAGGACCAGGATTAAAAAGTCTGAAAAATACATTACTTGAACAAAGTCTGTAATGCTTGGGGAAGATTAGAAGGAAGCCAAAAATAACCTCCAAAACGTGCATTATACCAAGAAATACCTAGGAAGGCAAAGGGAGGCACACATTTCACCTAATTTGGCTAAAAATGTCAAATAACTGCATAAGGTAGACTCAAAATATCATGAAACACTATAGGATTTTGAGTTTGTCAAAATTTTGTTGTGCTAGATCAGGGTGTATGTGGGATAAGTAGTGCACCAAGTGGAAGGGAATAGCTGACATTCAGGAACTTCATGAAGATGCAACCTGTCAGGTGTACTGCACTGCTGATTCGCTTTCTTTGCACAGGAGATTCACTGTAGGTTTAACAAGTGGAATAAGAAGTTAAAAATCATGCAGATTTTGATCTCACTTTTTTTCATTATAACTTTAAAATACTGAAAGGGAATTTTGTATATATTCAGGTTGACAGGTAGCTGTATAGACCTGTTGCTGCTTACAGCAGGAGAAAGTACACTAACTGCAGATGTTTAACAAAAAAAGTAATAAAACAAAAACACTAGCACTTTAAAGACTAAGTGCTATATTTTTATTGTTAGCTTTCGTGGATCAAGTCCACCTCTTCATGAAAACTAACAAAAATATAGCAGTTAGTCTTTAAAGTGCTACAGTGCTTTTGTTTTATTACTTTTTGTTTTTGTTTTCTGATATGCCTGAACCACAGACAAACACAGCTACTATTCCAAAAAATTGCAGATGTCTAGGCTTTGTCCCTTTCAAGTCAATCTGGCAAAAGAAATGTGCTGTGTCAGATGAAAAACAGCAATTTTTAAGGCATGTCTCTGGTCCTGGTTCTAGTTCTGGTAGGACTGATGAGCCTTAGGGCTTTTCCAGCTCTACAAATCTCTACCCTGGTTTTGCAGCCCTACTTTCCATTAATTTAGTCAACATTTGAGGGCATCTGAGCATGATATGTCTTCATTGGGCCATTTTGGGATCCCTCTCACTCTTGGGGGCTTTTTCCAAAAGGTTTTTTTTTCGGGGGAAGGGGGGCTGACTTATGTAAAACATAGGATTCCCGTGTCTTCTAACAGGTGTTGGAATAGCTACTTAAGAATTAGCACTTACCAACTGAGTTTGTTGTACCAAAGAGGTGCATGGTACTGACAATTTGTCAATGCCTAGAAGGCAGTTGAATGTTCCTGCAAATGTGCAATCTAGTGGCAATTGAAGTGCTGGCAGATGTAAAAGCAACCCCTAGCAGCATGTTTGTATGTTCTTCAAATACAATATTCATCCTTTGTTGCAGCAGTACAATAGTGTCTTTGAAAAGCTTATCATATCACAAGGAGGAGATTATAACTTTTGAGTGCAGACTGTGCTGCAGGAAGACCAGAAGAATTTCCAGTATAGACTGATAATTCTGGAATATGAAATGACTACAAGGTTATTTAGAAATGTATTTATTTATTACATGACTATCTTTTCTCAGGAATGGATGGCTCATCACTACCCACTATTGTTTTCTCATCAGAACCAGGATGACCAGTCACCATGCTGGTTGAAGGATTTGAAAGTTGCCAGAAGTCACTTTCTCAAACTTTTTTTTAGCAATAACCCTGAGAGGTAGTGACTGTCCAAGGTCAAACATTATACTAGGTTGTATCAGTAGTAAAGATTAAGAGCAGGTAAGCATTGTTTCAATATTGCCAGGGTCTTCTACAGGGGTGTAGCTACCACCCTATCTGCCGTATCAATTATACGGGACCCCCAGGTCACGGGGGCCCCCAACGTGCGTAAGCAAAAATTAATAAAAACTTCCCATTTTTTTTTATTTCACAAATGACAAAAGTCAAAGCAATTTCTTTTTTCCCCGTGTAAAGCATGTGTTCAAAAGTTGGCAACACCCTACATCGGTTATCGCGGGCTGCGGGATTTCCCCGTTTACTTCAACGGGGGAATCCCACAATAATCGATGTACATATGATACGATGATAAACCACGGACAGGGAGCAGTGTTTATTGATAGATAATTATGATGAATAAATATTTCTTTTAATTTTATGCAATTTTTTTTCTTTTGTGAGAAATCTTTACCCTTCCTAAGGGCCCCCAAACAAATTTTTATACGGGGCCCCGCCAAGGCATGCTACGCTTCTGGTCTTCTATTAGGGACTGGGTTAGTAGTCCCACAAACAGAATTGAAGTGCAAGATGGCACATGCTGTAATAAAAATAAGCTTCACAAGGAGAGACATTTCTGTTACCAGAAATACACCATGGAGTGCAACTTGGTTTGGCAAAATAGGCATTTGAAACACGGTCTTGCATTGTCCATTATTCTGTTAGAAAAAACTGGCTTTTTAGGTATAGATCGGTATAGATGCAGATTTGCTATGCATTTATTTTCAGAACACTTTTAAGACCAGCTTTCTTATTTTTATTTTATTTATTTATATTTATATCCCACCCATCTGGAAATTTCTCACACTGATTCAGAAAGCAAATGAATGGCACCTGCATTATATCCTCAGGACAATCTTCATGGTTGATCGCCACAATGATTGCCAATATTCGGAATTGGATACTGCACAAGAAGAAGAATCTGGGATGTTCTCCCATTGTGGACAGCATAAAACAACTAAAAATACTCCATACAATACAAATCAAACCAAACATAATACAGTACAATATAAAAAGACTTTAACAATAGCCCATCAACAATAAAGCTATAAACCATAGGCAATAACACCAATAACCATCACACTGTCTGTCAGAAATGACACTTTTAAAAAACCCTTCATTAAGGTAAATGGCTTTTAAAAGATGAAGGAAAGAATTATTCTGCTAGAAGATGGAACCAGATGTGACACAATCCTGAGAGGACATCTGTGAGTGATTCCCATGACTAAAATGACAATACAGGACAGATTAGATAGGATGGAAAGGTGAGCATAGTAAATTTGTGATAGCATCTGAACAGATCTATAATTCCTTTCAGATTTTGGAGCCAGAAAAGTACTATAATATATATCAGGAAGACTAATAGGAATACAAAATTATTTTGCATGATGGTTGATGCATATTTATCAAGCATTTCAAAAATGCATTTGTAACCTTTAAAAAAAAAAAATACTTCACAAACATTTCTGGAAAACAAAAGGAATGTGCTTATCTGTTTCCAGGACACCTTTTTATGCATCTGTTAGTCAATTTCCTGGAAAGGCTCTTACTTTGCATTAGTGTGTATGTCAGCTCAGAAGCAAATCTGTTGAATTCACATTGCAGATAAGGAAGGAAGAATGGATAGCAAACCATCAAAAGCAGAGATGTATATGATTGTATAGTATTAGAATAGTCCATTCACCAGTAAAGAAATTAAAATGCTGAAGTGTTTTTATGTTGTCTAGTGACTTCAAAATGGTTATTTTCATAGGAAAAAACATTGGTGTTAGTTCACCAAACTCAACATTTTTACCCCTTCACACCATGTAAATAGAAATGTTGACTTTATTGGAGAAATTGACATGTAATAAATACTTTCTTTTATCTAGCACTTTGGGAGCATTTGGAGTACTTCACATATAGTAAAGGTAAAGGTTTCCCTTGCTCGAAAGCCAGTTGTATCTGACTCTAGGGTTCAGTGCTCATCTGTTTCAAAGCCAAAGAGCCAGCGCTGCATAAATGTTTATAAGGTAGTAGTTTTATTCCAGTGTTGTAGATGAAAAATTGAGTTTGAGATATAATTACTTGCCCGAATCCATTTATGAAGATTATAGAATTGAGACAAACTGTACCTGCCTTCTCAAAAAGATTCACATTCTGGGAAGGGTTTGTAAGGCTACATTCTCTTAGTTTTAGAGCATAGTAAAGGTAAAGGTTGTCCTTGATCAAAATCCAGTTGTCTCTGACTCTAGGGTCTGGGGCTCATCTCTGTTTATAACCAAAGAGCCAGCGCTGTCTGCATCTGCAGATGTTTCTGTGGACATGTGGCAAACACGACTAGACACCGAAGTGCACAGAACACCGTTTACCTTCCCACCAAAGTGATACCTATCTACTTGCAATGTCTTGCTTTCGAACTGCTAGGTTGGCAGGAGCTGGGACAGAGACAGGAGCTCATTCTGTCGTGCAGCACTCAGCGCTTGAATTGCTGATCTGTCGACCTTCCGGTTGTCAAGTTCAGCATCTTAACCACTGAGCCACCATAGTTTTTTTTAAAAAAGAGCATACCAGCTCCCAAATCACCTGCTGATTTCAGTGGCTGTGGACTGGACCAAACACCTGTTTTTCTATTAAATTATCCCATTACCTGACCTTACTCGGGAACATGTTGACAAATCATATCACATTCATGTAAGCATCTGGGTATGCTGCAGCTGTCTTCTTCCAGATGGCAGCAACATAAAAGTTATTAATGAAATTTGTAACAAGCATGCTAGGTTATAATAAAAGGTCTTGTAGCTATGCAAGAATCAAATGCCAGACAGACTTTGAGATGTGCAAGTGGTTCTTTTTGAAAAGAAGGAAAAAAGAAAGATGCTGTGCAAAGCTCATTCACCAAAAAGTTTTGCGTTTTAAACTGAAAACAGCAAGACAGGTCCCACCTAATTTCTTGTTTAAGCGGATACTTCTAGCTGATCACATAGCAAGGTGCTCTGCCTTTTAAAATACGAAGAGGAATCACACTGTGACCACCATGCTGTTTTTCCAAGAAATGCTCTGACCTATCTCATTCTTCCTTTCTTCTGTCAAAATGTAAGTTCAGCTGATCCAATTTATTTTCTTAGTGCTGGGACCAATTATAAAATAACAATAGTAAGCAACTGCCATTATACTTATATAGGGCCCCATAGCAATTAAGACACTCTTTGGGAGGTTCACAAGGTAATTTGCATTTTGCTCCCAATGTGCTGGGTATTCATTTTATTGACCTCAGAAGAATGAAAGGCTGAGTCAACTTTGAGCCTAACAAAACTGAACTCACAACATGAATGGACTGGGTTGCAGTACTACAGTTTAAGCCAGGGGTGTCCAAACTACGGCCCATGGGCTGGATCCGCCCCCACCCGATGCCAATTCATTTGAGCTGTGCTGCCCTCATTGCTCCTGGGAGCGACGAGGGTGGCACGGGCCAGATGAATTGGTGTTGGGGGCCGGATCTGACCCACCAGCTGTAGTTTGGGCACCCCTGGTTTAAGCACTGCACCAAGAGAGCTGTTAAAAATCTGAATAAATTTTCGTTTAAGCAGTCTGGCAAATTAGGACAAATTCTCCAAGTTCCTGTTGAGGCATCTGAGTCATCTTAACCATAATTCTGAGTCATATAGGTAAAGTAAAGGTCGCCCTTGCTTGAAAGCAGTCATATCCAATTCTAGGGTTCGGTCATCTCCGTTTACAGCAACTGGCTGCTTCTGCAGACATTTCTGTGGACATGTGGCAGGCATGACTAGACACCAAAGTCCATGGAATGTTATTTACATTCCCACCAAAGTGGTTCCTATTTATCTACTTGTTTTCAAACTGCTAGGTTGTCAGGAGCTGGGACAGAAGCAAGAGCTCACTCTGCCGTGTAGTACTCGGGTCTCAAACTGGTGACTTGCCAATCTTCTAGTCATCAAGTTCAGTGTCTTAAGCACTAAGCCACTGCAGTCCTATACTACTTAACAAAATTAAGAAGAAAAGTTCTTGACATCCAGATTATAAATGTAAAATTTTAGAGCTTCCAGATTGAAATGTAGTTGGGAGGGTGTGACTAGGTACAGAAAATTAGCAAGAGTGGAGTGATTAAGCAATCTTCGTTATGTTCACACTTCAGTTTCTCCCTTCGAAAGCTGGAGGTTCTTCGGCTGGGAAAGAAGGAGCTCAGAAGTTGTTAGGCGTAACACGCCTCTATTTTCTTTTCTGACTAACTGACTATGCTGTAATAAACCAATATTCAGAAAGCACTGCAAATATTTGATATGATGTGTAACTCCAGGGCTGGAGCCTGAACAATTTATTTCTGACCCATTACCCATAAAACCTTGGAATAATGATAGATTGATCGATTAATTGATAAATGCATAGCCAGTTAGACAGATGTGTCCTGAATATAGAAAATATTTTTTCCATTCAGTTCTTGCAGCTGGGGGAACCAATTAGCTTGAAGTCACCAGACCTATGTATATAGAAAGGTATTTAAAATGGTGTGCATCTCTCTCAAATCTGCTGATCTCAAGATCTGAGTATATCCGCATGGAGAGTCTCGGACAGTTTTCCTCATAGATAAATTCAAAATATATGTATAGCATGTCAGAGTTGAAAATGCTGTACACATCTTTAGGAATCATATTTCACTAGAATACATACATACCCATTCTTAATGCTTTGTGCATGCAACCCATGTCTATTTCAACATGCCCATAGAATTAATATCCAGTACAAGACCAGATATAAGATGGATTGACTTCAGAAAGAAACAGCCCTGAGTTTACAAGAGCTGAGTAAGGTTATTAAGAGCAGAACATTTTGGAAATCACTCATTCATAGGATTGCCATGAGATGGGGGTGACCTGACAGCACACAAGAACAAGAACAAGAACAACAACAACTACTACTACTACTACTACTACTTTATCACACAGGATAAACTGAAGTATATTGAGTTATGCTTCTTAATCAGCGATGGGATATAACAGGTTCTCATCAGTTCGCCAGAACCGGTAGTAACTTTTCCCAGTGTCCCGGAGAACTGGTAGCAGCATTTTTTTTTTGGGGGGGGGGAACCACCTTCAGGACTTACCTTTTCACTGGTTCCCCCACTGCGCATGGGTGCCAAGCAGTTGGTGTGCATCCATGCCTACAGTGCTTGGCGCATATGCACGGCCTCCTTGTTGTCCTCCCAAACGGGGAGGAGGAAGAGAAGCTGCTAGCCTGAAGCTCCCTATAGCCTGCTCCCCAGGGTAAGTGACTCACCTTTGGATGTGGTGTGTCTGTGTGTATTTTAATGTGTATTTAATACCTTTACCTATATTGACGTACTGCCATAGTTCCTAAAAAGGCCTGGCAGCTGGCAGGCCTGGCTTGGGGTTTTTAAGCAAAGTCTTGGAGTTACCTCATCAATAAGCTACACCTGTGCTGATCCAATTGCTGTTCCAATTGGAGAACTCTTAAGGAAGTACAGCTGTTTTCCATTTACATCAAGGCATATTATCCCAGATAACTGGTTAGGCAAAGACTTAGTACCTAACTTCTTTAACTGTTGAAAGTGCCAAAATGAAGCCATCTTGTGGTGAGTTCATTCTGTAGTTCCTTCCATCTGACCTAGTGTGAGAAAGATTAGCCAGAATAAGCTTTAAGCTCTGGTTTAAAAGCTCTGGTTGATTTGTGTGTGGGTATTTTGGTGGGTGGGTGTATTTTAATGTATTATTTATTTATTTAATGTATTTAATTTATTTACGGGTTTGTGTTGTGAGTGGGTGGGTTGAGGTGTGTATGTGTGTGTGCTTATTTTTTATTATTTTTAATTTTTTTACTTTGGCCTCGCCCACGTCATGACGTTGGCTCCGCCCATGTCATGACATAATGATGTTAGCCCCGCCCACACTGATGTTCTTAATGTTAATCCTATTTGCTCATTTATATATAAAATGTTGTAAGAAATCACCCTTAGATGTTAGGGAAGTAAACTATCCATCGGGTGAGAGCATGAATACTATTTTCAGTATCTTTAAATGTACTGTGGTGCTTCTGACAGAAGCAAAGGAAAGAAAGAAAGAAAGTGTCTTTCTGCTGGGTCATGCCTGTAGGGCTTATCACATATCTACTCATTTCTTATGCCTGTCTTTAACATCTCCTCCTTGAATGTAGTTTATTGCTGACTCAGTATTTGTCTAATTCCTGTGTCTTTCCTTCGTCTTTCTAAGCATTCAGGCTTCTGTCTTTTGGTTCTTTGCCTCATAATCTCAGTTTCTATACTGTATAGCTAAATAAACAGTCCTTGGAATCTATAAGCTTGCATAGTGAAATAAGCTTGCATGATGAAATTTATCACTATTTTGCTTTGACCCATTTTAGAATTGTTTATAAATTATGAATTATTTATCTTGGGATTTCTGTGTTTTCCACAGACCCGAAGTCTTATAGTCCATAGCTGCGGCTGAGGTAAGGTCCCTAGCCCCCCACGACAGCTGGTACGCTGCTACTGCTCCTCTCCTTCCCAGGCCAGTTCCACAAGCCACTGAAGGTGTTTCTGACATCCCAGTTGTTGTGTGGAGAGCCATTCATGCTGCCATGTGGCTGGTCCCAGCACCAGGTGAGTGGTGTCCGTGTTCCAGTCCAGGAGTCCTGAAGGATATAGGGCTCCTCCTCCCTCAGGGTGCAGAAGACTGGTGGCTGTTCTTCTAGGGGCCTCCATCTAGTCCCTCTCTTATTATTACTGTATTATTCTTTCATTCCCTTCTTCTTCCAACTGCTTACACCTGCTCTCTCTTGCCTGTCCCCTGCTCCTGCCCACTCCTCCTGGGTTCATAGTTCTCTGCCTCCTGTTGCCTCTCCTCCTCCATGGTTGCTCAGTGTTCTTGCCTTCAGGCTATCCTGAAACTGGGGTCATGGGGAAGGCTGCCAGATGGCCTGAAAATGAGGCAGTCAGTATGCTAAGCTAGGGCACCTATCTTCCGGACTCAAACATGATTTGAAATTTAGCATCATTTCCTCTCTGAGGGCAATAGACTTGCATTTCAAACTCTAAGGTTGCATTCTCATTCTCTTCCTATTCTTCCGCCTTGTGATATCTCTGGCATGTGTTCTTTTGCACTTTTTACTGGAAGTACAATAAAAGGAGGACTCAGAGAAATATAAATATAAAAGAGGAAGAAAAAAATAGTCCTTTCCATTACACTTTGCAGAATTCTGTAATCTAAATGCTGAAGGAAGCAATGCGAACAAGAGATTATTTGTCAAAGTTTTAGAGTCAGAACTTCAAATACAAAAACCAATTGTAGGTGTCAAACAAAATCTGCCGTGCAATTTCACAGAACATGGAAATATTGTAGGTCTACCAAGTTTGTGTGTGGATGTGAAAGATGTCAAGATAGGCTTTGCTATTTGAAGAAATTCTGTTCCATAGTGGGTTTAATTTGTGCAGTACTCATAGATCTTGCGTAAAACAGCAGTTATGAAGTCCGTCAGATTTGTCAGATGAGGGGGATGTGAAGTATTTAGAGAATGCAAGACCAAAGGCTGCAATAATTCTCTATTCAAAGTCATCTGAACATCCCCCCCCCCCCCTGGAAGCAAGATAAATGTAAAAGAATGTAAAAGAAATGTAAATGTAAAAGAAATGTAAAAGAGTGGTTTGGAATAGGAAAAGGAGTAAGACAAGGCTGCATTTTGTCACCATGCTTATTCAATTTATACACAGAACACATAATGCGCAATGCAGGGATGGAGGAATCACAATTTGGGATCAAAATTGCTCGAAGAAACATCAACAATTTGAGATGTGCAGATGATACCACCCTAATGGCAGAAAGTGAGGAGGACCTAAAGAAGCTCCTGATTAGGTTGAAAGAAGAAAGTGAAAAAGCTGGCTTGAGACTCAATATCAAGAAAACCAAGATAATGGCAACAGGCCCTATCAGTCCCTGGAAAATAGATGGGGAAGAAGTAGAAGCAGTGACAGACTTTACTTTCTTAGGATCAAAGCTCACTGCAGATGGTGATTGCAGCCATGAAATAAAAAGGCGACTGATTCTTGGGAGGCAAGCGATGAGAAACCTGGGGAACATAGTGAAAAGTAGAGACATCACATTGAAAACAAAAATTCGCATAGTCAAAGCAATGGTATTCCCTGTGGCAATGTATGGTTGTGAGAGCTGGACTATTAGGAAAGCTGAACGCAGAAGAATAGACGCCTTTGAGATGTGGTGTTGGAGGAGAGTTTTGAGAGTCCCCTGGACAGCGAGGAGAACAAATAGGTCAATCCTAGAAGAAATCACCCCTGACTGCTCCTTAGAAGGTCAAATAATAAAGATGAAGCTAAAGTACTTTGGACATCAAATGAGAAGAGAAGATTCACTTGAGAAAGCCTTGATGCTTGGAAGGGTCGAGGGCAAAAGAAGAAGGGGACGGCCCAAGATGAGATGGCTAGATGGTATTGTGGAGACAATGGGCAGAGAGCTGAGTGAGTTGAGGGGGATGGTGGAGGACAGGAGTGCCTGGCGGACAGTAGTCCATGGGGTCGCAGAGGGTCGGAATCGACTGTGCGACTGAACAACAACAAAAATGTACTGTATGAAGTTTTGCCTTCTGGGATGGAGGTCTCTTCTTGTCCACTTACTGATATCTACACCTGTACTGAACTCTGCAGGTCCTGAGCCTTGTGGCAGATTGGATTTCTATATGTAATAATGGTCTGAAATGCCCAAGCTGACCTTTCTTCGCTCTGGCTGTGTTTGCAACCCATTTCCACAGCCATTCCAATGCTGACTTTCAAATACTGTTTAAAAAAAGCAGCAACACATATTCAATTATTAGCATTTATTAAATTTTATCCTCTAAGGAACATCATTTGAATTACCTGTTACAAGCACCAAAAAGTGCTTTAGACCATCTCTGGCAGTGCCCTATCAGTCATTTTCCTTAAGTATATTCAGTAGCTCACAGGCTTGCACTAAATGAAGTCTAATAATCAGGTTTTTGGTTATAACCAAGTTTTTGCTAGAAGACTGATTTAGCCTGAAAGAACTGGTCTTTCCCACATGTGGCCTTAATTATTAACCTTCTTCAGGTTCTGGATTTCCTGCAAGACTATCAACATTCCAAAGCTGATAGGTTAAAGCAAAAGTAAATTCCTTTCTTTCCCCTTGTATCCCAATGGTGAAAATGTATGGTTCTTCAATAGAACCTCTCTGATCGACATTTCAGGAGGAGAAGACAATCAGGTTTCACGCAGGGTAGTACTTAAGTCTGAATAATAAACCATATCCTTTGTTGCCAGATGCCTGGAAATTTCCTGTTGATTTTAGTTAGAATTAGACTTGTTTTCACATCTCCATCTTAGCCTGGAGGGGATAAAATCTGCTCAGATAGCTTGCTTACAGAAATAGGATCTGTGCATATAAACTTAATGTTTAGATGATTTTAAAATTGATATTGCAAGGGTAAGAGGAAGGAGCTCATCTCATTTTTAAAAAGAGAGTGAAACGAATGCCTTACAGTGCCATAAACTTTAATGCTGATATCTTGTTGAGGATTTTTGTGTGTGCAACTAATGTTGTGGAAATTGTTGTAAAATCATCAGCACAATCGGTTGTACGAGTCATGCTACAGACACTTTACTAAATCATGCAACCAAGTGTGGAAGCATGGAAAGTCCTTAACAGGATAGAGGCTTATCAAAATAATTATGCATAAGCTGTTCACAAAGAGATTACCATCCTTTCTAAGTAAATGAACATTTTAAAGAGAAAATTGTTACTTTTTCTTCTAATGAACAAAGCTAGCTCATTCCCTTTTCTTGCTAGGATGTTTTTTTTTTTTGCAAAAACAAAGCAGGAGGGTATTTTGCACACCCCAACTACAATATTTTTAGGCTACTTTCTTACTTCTATAAACGAATTGTGATCAAACTTGACTTGTCAGCTTACCTTGGCCCCATAGCCTAACCTATCATGCACAATTGTGACAAAATGGAGGGGATAGATATCATCATCCCTTGACTCTTGAACTCTTTGGAGGAAAACCAGATATAAAGTTTGCAAGTAAATACCACAAAATCCTACTTTGCTACAAGGAGAGGTGATTGTACTTCCGTGAAAGAGCACAAGGTCTGACTGGTCTTTTTCAACCTGACAAGGCTTCATGTATGGCCCTGGTTGTAAATTGCTATCCAAGGTCCAGCCTAGTAAAGTAATCTGCAACATTTGAAGGACCAGCTGCTTCAATAAAATCATAGCTCTTCACAGTAAGTAAGTAAGTAAGTAAGTAAGTAAGTAAGTAAGTAAGTAAGTAAGTAAGTAAGTAAGTAAGTAAGTAAGTAAGTAAGAAAGAAAGAAAGAAAGATTAACAATTATGGCTAACCAGGAATACAATATGCACGTGAGGTCTCTTTGGTATAAATTCAAATATTAAACTCAACTGCAACCTGCTGGCTCATGTTTGCTTGAAGTGAGCACATTTTAAAAGTGCTAAGCTAGCGGTTCGAAAGCAAGAAATTGCAAGTAGATAAATAGGGACCACTTCAGTGGGAAGGTAACAGCGTTCCATGCACTCTGGTGTCTAGTCATGCCTGCCACATGACCATGGAAACGTCTGCAGAAGCAGACAGCGCTGGCTCTTCGGCTTAGAAACAGAGATGAGCACTGACCCCTAGAGTCGGGTACGACTGGCTTTCGAGCAAGGGAAACCTTTACCTTTACTTTAAGCAAGTTGCACACTTGCTATTTTATGAGAAATCTGTGAATTACAACCAAATGTTCATAATTGTTTGGGTGCCTGTTTGGCTTAACCTATGATTTTAATCTGTAAGCCGCTCAGAGTTGGGTTTACCCGATTGGGGTGGGATAGTAAATATGAACAAATAAATAAATAAAATAATAAATGCCAATGTGTAGGAGCAAGGAAGAAACAAAATGAAGAAGATAAAATGAGAAGCCAATATAAGACAGAGATGCTCAAAGGAAGATAGATGAAAAAACAAATATTTTAATCACTTGCCACTTTAAACTAATATCTTCAGGGAAGTGTTGTTTTTACTATCCATCCATCTGACATTTTGTTTCCTGAGCTGTAGTTGGTACCATCTGAATTCAGCCCCTCTTGTCCTTTCCCTCCTTGTATTTCATTTCCATTCTCCTAGGACAGGGATCTGCAAACTTGGCTCTCCAGATGTTCTTGGACTTCAATTCCCAGAAGTCCTGATCAGCAGGCATACTGACTTGGGCTTCTGGGAATTGAAGTCCAAGAACACCTGGAGAGCCAAGTTTGCAGATCCCTGTCCTAGGAGATACTTGTGAAACAGAAACAAGCCTATTCAGAACTGCCCTTCCACTCCACACCCACTCATTGGAAAAGTTAACATTGTTCCCAGTTTTGTCATTACAGTATGCCCATCGAGGTTCCCACAGTGGATGTCACTGATGAGCATGCCATTTTCTTTCTTTCTTTTTCTTTTTTTAAATGCTTCCATTCTTTCCAGAATTTCATTTGTAGCTTTGGTTGGAGTAAACATAACTCATCCACTTACCCCTCCTCTCAGAAAATAAAACGCAACGGGAATGTGAGTTTTGAAAAGAAGTGCAAAAGTATGTTAGAATTACAGAACTGTAATGCCAGGAGAGATGCCATTAGCAGGCCAGACAAATCTCTTCTTCGTTACAAGGTTTTTTCTATATGGGCCACTTTGCACAGATGAGTTGACCAGTCCAGTTTCTACTGTGTCCTGCTGTGTGAACTGGGCTTTAAACTGCTAACAATGACCAGCATCCACTTTTTTTTTACTGGCTGGGAGGCAAGATGAAAATCCAGGAAGAGAGTCAGTCAGCAAGACCTTTACAGCAGCAGCAGCAGTAACAACAAAATATTTTAGCAGCTTAAACAATTGTTTATTTTCTGACTGAAAAGTTGGGGGAGCCGCACTGATTTATATGACCACAACATCTTTTGAGGGAGATGGCAGCTGGGGATTTCCCTTTGGTTATGGTAATATGTGGGACATATCTTTAAGTTAACATGTACACTGAGGTTTCTCATAGAATCCTGAACACAGGAGAGACTGCATTAAAAAAATTAAGATATGCCTTAAGTGTGGGCATTTACCATGAAACATCAAAGCAGCAATGTTTGCTCAATTTTCTCAAAAGGAAACAATGAAAATGCACAGTCTCTCTCTCTCCATCAATTGCAAAAGTGATTTTATATCCTTAATACCCCAAACCACCCAGCACTACAGTTAAGAAAAACAGACACAGTTATATGTAGACCACTTTCTTCCATAAGTGTAAACTTAATGTTGAATTCAGTCATGACTATGCATTGGAATGTTTGTCCTGGCACAAACTGTTGCATTTTAATGTTTCCTACTGAAGGATTCAGATGAATTATTTTTCTCCAAAACATAGTAACTCCCAGACAAAATGCTAGTGATGCAGGTGGAACAGGGGGAATGCCTGACTGTGCTTTCTGTGTGTGAATTGTACGTATTAACATACATACCATGTTCCCTCGAAAATAAGACACTGTCTTATACCGTGTTTCCCCCATAATAAGAGACCACCGAAAATAAGCCCTATGCAGATTTTTTGGGGGGCTCTAAAAATATAAGCCCCCCCCCCGAAAATAAGCCCGTGGGCCATTTCTGGCTGTTTACGTAAAACCATTTTTAAAAAAGCCATTAAAAGCCACAGCCACAGGCAATAACGCGCCTTGCCACTTGCCAGCTCCGCAAAGACGGGGCGAAGTTAGGAGGCGACCTTCCCTTCGCGCGCGATTTGCACGCCCGCCCTGCCGCCTGCTCGGTCCGGCCGCCTGGCTGAGCAGCGCCCACCACACTGGCGCGCCAGGCCGGGAAGCCTGCCGCATCCTCTGGAGGCTCCGCTGGCCTCTCTGCGCCTGTCCCCTCTGTTGCCCAGCTGCCAGGAAGGGAAAGGGAAGGCGCGCCCACCACACAGGCCCGCCAGGCCGGGAAGCCTGCCGCATCCTCCGGAGGCTCCGCTGGCCTCTCCGCGCCTCTCCCCTCTGTTGCCCAGCCACCGGGAAGGGAAAGGGAAGGCGCGCCGGATTGGGCCCCCCCGCTTCGCCCGCGTCCTTCGCTGCCTTCCTCCTCTCCGGCTTGGCTGGAGCGCACGGAACGCTGTTTCCCTTCCCACCGAGGTGGACAAAAGAGCCTTGCCCCCCCACGCGCCCCCTACGCACCCCCATGGCATTTACGCTGTTGTCCCCTCGCCTGGGGCAGCGGCAGAAGCGCCCAGCGCCAGCAGCGCCACCCGCCTCCTCCTTGGCGCGAGTCGCAATAAGCAGTGCTGCTGCTGCTGCAGGCACTGGCGGGCCGTGGAGGCAAAAGGAAAAGGAGCACAGGTCGTGGTGGAAAGGCGCTGCTGGCGTCCCGTACGGGGCTCTCTGACAATGGGCGTCCCTTCGCCACCTTTCTCCCGTGCTTTTGTTTTGGCTGTTACCGCGTTTCCCCTATTCAGCGATGTGATTGGATCTCTATGTCAGCTGACATAGAGATCCAACCACATGAAGGGGGGGGAATTCAGCGACGTGATTCGCTGAATTTTTCCCCTTCCTTGTTTCCCTACGGTAGCCGTGCGCTCCGGCATCTAGTCCTGCCTGCCACATGTCCACGGAGACATGTCCAAGGAGGAGGAGGGTGGCGCTGCTGGTGCTGGGCGCTTCTGCCGCTTCTGCCGCTGCCCCAGGCGAGGGGACAACAGCAGTGTAAGTGCCATGGGGTGTGTGGGGGGGCGCGTGGGGGGCAAGGCTCTTTTGTCCACCTCGGTGGGAAGGGAAACAGCGTTCCGTGCGCTCCGGCGTCTAGTCCTGCCTGCCACATGTCCACGGAGACATGTCCAAGGAGGAGGCCCGGGGGGAAATTTTTTTTCCAAGGAGGAGGCGGGCGGGCGGGGGGGCTTTTTTTAAAACTACCGGTAGGGAAACAAGGGTGATAAATTCAGCGATGTGATTGGATCTCTATGTCAGCTGACATAGAGATCCAATTACATCGGAAACAAGGGTGATAAATTCAGCGATGTGATTGGATCTCTATGTCAGCTGACATAGAGATCCAATTACTTCGCTGAATTTATCACCCTTGTTTCCCTAGTTTTAAAAAAACCCTCTGATCAGCTGTTAGTCGGGAGAAAAAATACGGTAAGCAGAGGGAAGGTAAGCAGAGTTGGGGGGTGTATTCTCTGTGTCGGAGCAGGCAGTACGGTATATATAAGCCACCCCCTGAAAATAAGCCCGCGGGCCATTTCTGGCCATTTTTGGGGGTGAAAAAAAATATAAGCCATGGCTTATAATAGGGGAAACACGGTATTTTTTAAAACTCCAAAATATGCACAAGGTCCTATTTTCAGGGCATGTCTTATTTTTCCATGACGAAGAAGAATACAATACACATTTATTGCTGATACAGTGGATCTCCAGGGCAAGATTTAGGTGAATGCCTTATTTTCGGGGGAGGTGGCTTATATTTCCGAAGTGGGGAAATATAAGCCTGCAGCACAAAAGGTTTGGGAAGCCCTGCTTTACAGCATTACTGAAATGTCTATTTAAAAAAGCTTATTTAATATTTCATTTAAAAATCCTGTCCTTTAAAATTTAAAAGTTATCTCCATCATGAATAATTTCTCTGTTGTATGTGTGTGTGCTAAAACTCATTAAGCATATCCTAAATATCATTTTGAATTTAATGGTTCCGTCAGAGATATCTGTATCTTCTCTTTTAGCATAACACACAGTGCCTTTAAGGCTTTGAGGATTAATGAAAATATAATTCTTATCAGACTTTACCTTCTTAGGATCCAAGATGACTGCAGATGTTGACTGTAGCTATGAAATAAAAAGACGATTCATTCTTGGGAAGCAAGCTTTGAGAAACCAAGGGAACATAATAAAAAGTAGAGACATCACCCTGCCAGCAAAAGTCTGCATAGTCAAAGCAACGATCTTCTCAGTAGTAACGTATGGTTGCAAGAGCTGGACCATAAGGAAGGTCGAGTGCAGAAGACTAGATGCCTTTGAAATGTGGTGCTGGAGAATCTTGAGAGTACCCTGGACAGAAAAGAGATCAAATAAGTTGATCCTGAAGAAAATCAACCCTGACTGCTCCTTGGACAAATACTGAAGATAAAGCTAAAGTACTTTGGACACCAATTGAGAAGTGAGGACTCACTCAAGAAAGCCTTGATGTTGGGAAACATTGAGCCATAAGGAGAAGGGAGCAGCAGAGGATATGGCTAGATGGCATCATTGACACAGTGGGTGTAAATCTGGGTGGACTAAGGAGGATGACAGATGACAGAAGAGCATGATGTGCTGTGGTCCATGGGGTCACAAAGGGTCGGACTTGACTGTGCGACTGAACAACAGCAACAATTCTTATTTGATTGTGGCTAAATTAGATCTTCATTTGAGCAAGGTAGCTTTTTTAAATGTATCACTAGTGATATTTGTTTAAATCCTACAAACCTCCTTAAAATTATGAAATTAAATATGAAAATGATATCCCCCACCGGGAAAAATGTATTTGTAAGAGTTTTAAAGTGTTTCTATGGCAGCAAGGAAAAACATACCAAAAGAAAAGAAGTGTAAGAACGCAAAGTGGTTGTCTGATGAGGCTCTTAAAATAGCAGAGGAAAGAAGGAATGCAAAAGTCAAAGGAGAAAGGACAAAATCCAATCAATTGAATACAGAATTTCAAAGAAAAGCAAGGAGAGATAAGGAAACCTACCTAAATTAACAATGCAAAGAAATAGAGGAAAACAACATAAGGGGTAGGACTAGAGATCTTGTCAAAAAATATATATGGGGAAATCAAGGGAACATTTAAAGCAAAATGACCATGATAAGGGACAAAAACGGCAAGGAGTTAGCTGATGCCGAAGAGATTAAGAAAAGATGACAACACAGAGGAACTCTACAGAAAAGACCTCAACATACCAGATAATCACAATGATGAGAACATTGAATTTGAGCCAGACATCCTAGAACAGTGTTTTCCAAATGCTGGTGTTTGGACTTCAGTTCTCAGAAGCCTAAGCCAGTATATTGACTGATCAGTGCTTTGGGGAATTGACTTAAGCTTCTGGGAACTGAAGTCCAAACACCAGCATTTGGGAAACACTGTCCTAGAGAGTGAAGTCAGAAAGGCCCTAAAAAGCACTGCAAACATCAAAGCCAGTGGAGATGATGGTATCCCAGCTGAATTTTTCAAAGTCTTCTATTTCCTAGCTTTTTTACCTTTCTCATATATTTCCTCTCCTTTCCCTTAGTAAGGTAAAAGTAAAGGTCACCCTTGCTTGAAAGCCAGTCATATCTGACTCTAGGATTCAGTGCTTATCAATGTTTATAGCCAAAGAGCCAGTGCTGTCTGCATTTGCAGATGTTGCCATGGACATGTGGCAGGCACGACTGGACATCAGAGTGCACAGAATGCTGTTTACCTTCCCACCAAAGTGGTACCTATTTATCAACTTGCAATTTCTTTCTTTCAAATGGCTAGGTTGGCAGAAACTGGGACAGAGATGGGAGCTCACTCCGTCATGCAGTTCTTGGTTCTTGAACTGCTGATCTGCTGATGTTCCAGTCCCTCCCTTTGTGTGTGTTTGTATGATAAATGCTGGTTGATGTTGGATAGGAGCAGAGAAGGCAAAGAGAGCAAGTAACAGTGACCACTGCAAGATCATTGCAAGGCTTATGGATTTAACATAAATAAAATCAAGATAGAGAAGTCCATTATAAGTGATGGTAAACCTTGATAGAGTCTCTCTGTCAACTGAGTGAGAAATGCTACTGCTATTCGTCATTTTTAGTATCCAGCTCAATACCCACTTGGTTTCAAAATCCATAAGATAGTATACCTACATGGAAGTAATTGAACCACTCTAAATGACAAAGTCCTGATGACTATCGCCCATTTCATCATATGCATGGAGTGGTGGCCAAGATTTGAGTAGAGAGAGATCTATTTGTTAGTCCCAACTAGAGCAGAGTGTAATACACATAATTGTACAAAGTGATGTCAGAGGTACAGTATATAAAACATAAGAAGTACTGACAATGACCATTGCATTATTTAATGCCAGCCCTTCACAAAACTGAATTGTAAGCTTTTCATTTTCTGAAGGAAACCATCTTCCATCTAATGGATTTCTAGTCTCGATTTGTTGTCTAAGCAGGCAGTGTCTTCTGGATGGAGTGGTATTGTTTCTGATCTGTGCTGTATCGTTCACTTAAAATTTAGAAGTTTAAAAATGGGTTGCTTAAAATGAAGCTAATCTTGGCCATTCCTTTCAAAAAACCCATCAGTAAAAGCAATGGTATTCCCTGTGGCAATGTATGGTTGTGAGAGCTGGACCATTAGGAAAGCTGAGCGCAGAAGAATAGACGCCTTTGAGATGTGGTGTTGGAGGAGAGTTTTGAGAGTCCCATGGACAGCGAGGAGAACAAATAGGTCAATCTTAGAAGAAATCACCCCTGCCTGCTCCTTAGAAGGTCAAATAATAAAGATGAAGGTAAAGTACTTTGGACATCAAATGAGAAGAGAGGATTCACTTGAGAAAGCCTTGATGCTTGGAAGGGTCGAGGGCAAAAGAAGAAGGGGACGGCCCAAGATGAGATGGCTAGATGGTATTGTGGAGACAATGGGCACAGAACTGAGTGAGTTGAGGGGGATGGTGGAGGACAGGAGTGCCTGGCGGACAGTGATCCAGAGGGTCGCAGAGGGTCGGAATCGACTGTGTGACTGAACAACAACAACAAAAGCAAAAAGCAATAAATAGATGTGACCAATAAATTAACATGATGTGAATGGGTGGCTAACAGAATGAATAATGGAAGAAGTGAGGAGTTTTCTTTAATAAACAAAAGTGGAATGTACTAATGTAAAGAATTAAAAATTATATGGAATATAATTGTTGGAATGAGAATGCTAGAACTCAAAATGCAAAACATCATTTCATTTCTCCCCCTCTCCGTCACTTTATATTTGGAAGGCAAAATGAAGTGCTTTAATTTCATCTGCTAACTGGTTATTGGAGAAGATCACACTGCTAGTTCAAGGTTTTCAGAACTCGGCTGTTTTGCATATCCTGTGTCAAGGTTCACTCTCCACTTTATGCAACGTGCAGAAAATGTATCAGTGGCATTACAGGTATATTGCCATAGGAATAGATGGTAACATGCAATAATCATCATGAGCAGAATATTTAACACTATCTTCTAGAACTCATACTCATACGTAATAGGCATGTTTCCTATTTAGAATGATATGAGTTCAGGTGCACTTTTGACTCTTCAAATGTTTTGGATTTCTTCAAGACCTATCACAGCATGCTATCTTACCATCTATTAATGTGGTAATGGTTATGAAAGAATCGGAGTCATGGCAGTACCACTTGGGTAGCATAACATATTAAAATCATTTGTTTATCTGACTCTGAAAACTTGCAGAGCAACCTTTGACATATATATTTATTCAAATGGGTGTCTCAGTGAGTTCATAAAATTTAATCCTGAGTAAAATCTCAGATCCTTATTAGGGCAAATTCTTTATCAGACGAATGAAAAGAGAACACAGCAATGTGTGCAAGTTTTAAAAAATCTCTTAGTCTCTTAACCAGGTAAAATAAAGTAGGCATAGGTAATAGTATTCCAGGGTAGATGTCTCTAGGAGTGTAAAGGTAAAGGTCTCCTTTGCTCAAAAGCCAGTCATGTCCAAATCAAGGGGGTGGTGCTCATTTTTTTTATTGCTAAAGAGCCACCGCTGTCCGTGTCTGCAGATGTTTCCATGGTTATGTTGCAGGCATGATTAGACACACACGGAATGCTGTTACTTTTCCTGTCAAAGCAGTACCTATTTATCTACTTGAAATTTCTTGCTTTTGAACTGCTAGATTGTCAGGAGCTGGGACATCAGGTCTCAAACTGCTAACCTGCCAACCTTCTGGTTGTCAAGGTCAGCATCTTAACTACCATTTTACACTGAGCATTTTACACTAAGCTACCACTGATCCCTTTAGGATTGTAGCTTAGTGTAAAATGTGGGCTTATTGTCTTTTCCATGCTTAAGACATGTTTCTAATGGCTCTTCATATGTTGGGTTTCCAGGGCAGACCATTCCGGGCAGTAATGTGAGTGAAAGGTAAATTGAGTAGAATGGCGTTAAAGAATGTGTGCAACCGAAACTGCAAATAACAGTGACATGAAAGAACTGGAAGGAAATAATAAGAGGGCCTGACAGGTTCAGAGATAAGAAAATATGTGGTATGGTTGAACAAGAACGATGGGGTTCTAAACCTTTTATTCAACCCCTTTGTTTTTCCTCAGTGGAAAGTAAAACATGGTTGGTGACCAGTGGTGGGCTCCAAAAAATTTTACTACCATACTGTGAGCATGGTATGGTAGGCGTGGCCAGGGGAAAGCCCTGCGTTGCACCCAAATTAGGACTTCTTGTTGTTCAGTCGCACAGTCCGCCAGGCATTCCTGTCCTCCACCATCCCCCTCAACTCGCTCAGCTCTGCGCCCACCGTCTCCACAACACCATCTAGCCATCTCATCCTGGGCCTTCCCCTTCCTCTTTTGCCCTCGACCCTTCCAAGCATCAAAGCTTTCTCAAGTGAATCCTCTCTTCTCATTTGATGTCCAAAGTACTACAGTACTTTATTTCAAAATGTGGGTGGGCAGGGCCAACCAGAATTTCTGCTACCGGTTCTGGCAAACTGGTGCGAACCTGCTGATACCCACCACTGTTGCTGATGTAGGGCTCACTAGCAGGTTTTGAGGGAAACAAAGTCACTGTAGTTTCTTGCCTTGTCTGCCCCACATTCTGGAAACATTGTGATGAGTACTCACAAGGTTTCCATAACCTTTTGGTGAGTCTAGATTCACTTTCTGGAAACTGGTGTAGAAAAAAAAGAGAACAAATAAAGTAGCTTTTTGTGATGAATGTGCTGGAATTACAACTGGCCCTTCAGAAGTGAAGCGACTGTTGGTTAGGAATGAAAGCTGAAATATGATTTTACAAACTTGATGCCTTATTTTAAACATCTGTGCTATGACATGCGACTGATGTTCTGCTGTAGTAAGTGTTTCATTTAAGGCAAGAAGCAGATCTCTGAACTGCAGCCTAGCCCTGTGTTTTCAGAAATGAAAGTTAACTACTGTATATATTTTCTGTGTCACTATGTGTTATTAGTCCAGATACAGCCTGATACCTCCACATACAGTATTTGCTGGCGTATAAGACTACTTCCCCCCCCCCTGAAAAACATGCCTCCAAGTGGGGGGGGGGGTTGTCTTATACGCCGGGTGCACTTTAGTTGGGATAGACATAGCTGCCCATAGTGGCCTCCCGATGCTCACCCACCTCATTCTACATACCATCCAGAGGAAGAAAGAAGCTCTACATTACAATTGTGTCTCCCTTTCAAACTGGTGGGGAAAAAGAAAGGGTTTCACTTACTGGTACCTTCTGCTCTGCCCAAGATGGAGGAAAAAGCCATGCTTCTTCCTTGCAGGGGAAGCAAGAGGCTAGGCTAGAGCAACACTTCCTGCCTCAGTGCAATTGACCTGCCCACCCACTTTACCTGCAGCGCCACCACTGGTGGGTGGTACAACTACAGTTCTAAAAAATCAATAAAATAATTAATATTACTGTATTTTAATTACTGAAACTCACTAGCAGTTGCTACATTTCCCACTCTTGGCTTATACTCGGGTCAATCTATTTTCCTGGGTTTCAAGGTCAAAATTAGGTACCTCGGGTTATATTCAGGTCAGCTTATATTCATGTATATACAGTAGATAAATAAGTACCACTTTGCACTTGCACTGTTTTATGTTTACTGTACATGTTTCATAACATACAGCCTTGTGACAGTTTTTCTGCATGTCATAAGCATTTGAATATAAATTAACATGTTGAAATCAAATCTGATGTTCTTTTCCGTTTTATTTGGTGTGTGGAAGGTGTGCAGAAGAGGCGGTAGTCTTATACGGCGAGTATATAACAAACTCTATATTTTGAGTGAAAATGTTGGGGGGTCGTCTTATACGCCCAGTCGTCTTATACGCCGGCAAATACCGGTATATTAGTAAGCCAGTTTGCCTGAAATATCCACCTTTGGACTGAACTCCTGTAGAACTCTTGGCCACAATGATACACTGCCAAAATTTTGGAGATTGTTTTAAAATTCTCCCCAAGCTCACTAAGACATAGATCTGGAGATAAGACCTCCTCTTTTCTTTCTGTGTAAAAGCAGCAGCAGCACAACCAAACAAAATGAGAACGTTAATGACCGAAGTCATAGTGTTTGCTCTCCTAACCATCTATTCAGTATTTGCTTGCTTTATGCACTTTTTCCAAGTTTTTTATTCATAGATGTCTGATTTGGCTACAGTGGCATATATCTTACTTACATCCTGTTTGAATTCCTGTGACATGCTCTATGGTGAGCTACCTTTGAACACAGTTTGGGTGCTTTGGCTGGTTCAAAATGATGCAGCCAGATGGTTGACTGGAGTCAATTACAGGGAGGGTATCAGTCCCCTGTTAGAACAGATGCACTGGCTGCCAGTCCATTTCCAGGTTAAATTCAAAGTGATGTACGTACAGTAATATCTCAGATAACGTTTACCTCGGATAAAGCTAAAATCGCATAACGTTAAGTAATCTGGGGAGGAGAATTGGATCGAATAACATTAAGGTCCTATGGGATGGATCGGATAACAACCACTAAAGCCTGTGCGGTTACAATGTATCTCTATGGAGCTTTAACGTTATCCGATCCATCCCATAGGATTTTAACATGGATCGGATAACACTAAAAATCGGATAACACCAAGACTTGTGGCACCAAGTCTTAGCGTTATCCGAGGTATTACTGTACGTAAGTACTGTATATACTTGAGTATAAGTCGGGTTTTTTAGCCCCCAAAATGAAATCCAAAAATGGGACTCGACTTATACCTGGGTCAACGTAGACACTCAAAAACATACCCACACAAATATCTAAATTAATTAATTTTACTGTATTTTCATGTATTTTAATTATTGAAACTCACTAGTAGCTGCTGCATTTTCCACCCCTGACTTATACTTGGGTCAATCTATTTTCTTAGTTTTAGAGGTCCAAATTAGGTACCTCGACTTATATTCAGCATGACTTATAGTTGAGTATATACTGTCTGTCTGTCTGTCTGTCTGTCTGTCTGTCTGTATGTATGTATGTATGTATGTGAGCGAGCAAGCAAGCAAGAGAACCTGAGGTTTTAGGCAAACATTTCCATATCACCCCTTTGGGCCCCACCACCGAAGCCTGGAGGAGAAGCGCCACCAGCTGTGGGTGGGTGGAGGTTGCTCCCACCCACCCCTCCGAGACCCGCCACTGACACCCGGAGGAGGAGAAGCACCACCAGTTGTGGGTGGTGGGACTGGACTTTTCCCTTGGCCAGCTGGGCTCGAGGGAAGGAGAAACACCTGTGGGGCACCAATGCAGTTTCAAGAACACTGCCACAGCCACGACCGCCACCGGACTTTTCCCTCGGCCGTGATAACTTTATATTTATTTATGCTGTCAAATGCTGTTTTTGATTGTATTTTGTATACCGGGTGATGTAATGTTGTTACTTTTTATGTGCTGTGTATTTTGGTTACTGTATATTGTTGATTTGCTGTTTATATTATACTTATTGTGATTATGTAAGTCACCTAGAGTCAGGTTCTCCTGAGTGGGGTGGAATATAAATTTGAAAATTATATTAAATTAAAATTAAATATCTTTATGAATAAGGTCAGGCTGCCCTTTGTCCCATATTTTAAGAGAGCCTAGAAGCTGTTTCATTGTGGAAGCACTAGTAACAAATGGTCTTGAAGGGCATCTTACATTGCTGTTTCAAAAAGAGTCCCCTTAGACCACAGGATGACCTTGGAGAAAAAACCTAGCAAAAAAGTATACATCTATTATTAGTTTATGTATACTAAATGGACATCATTCAAAACAAGCCTCCTTGAAGATGATAGTATTTTTTTAACCACAATTGGGTGTACCCAGTGGCGTAGCGTTGGGGGGCGGGGGCGGGGGGCGGATGCCCCGGACCGTGGCTTTCAGGGGGCGGCAAAATGTCCCTACCGCTTTGGCCTCCCTCTGCCTGGGCTTAGGAAGCAGGACTTCCCAGGCAGAAGGCGGCCCTTTTGCAGCGCCGGCGGTCAGGCTGCCCCCTCTTTGCCTCCTGCCAGCCGTGGCTGCCCTTGCGCTGCCTCCTCCGCCACCTACCCCTGACGAGAGCCCCGCGTGCGCGCTGCTCACCTCCGCCCATCCAGCCACCCACCCAGCTAGCCGTCAGGGGCTCTCTGCCACCTACCCCTGATGGCTAGCTGGGTGGGTGTGCGGGCGGAGGTGAACAGCGCGCTCGTGCACGCGGGGCGCTCGTCAGGGGTAGGTGACGGAGGAGGCAGAGCAAGGGCAGCCACGGCCGGCGGGAGGCAAAGAGGGGGTAGCCTGGCCGCTGGCGCAGCAAAAGGGCCGCCTTCTGACTGGGAAGTCCTGGGGGGCCCCCGGCGGCGGCGGCGGCAGTGGCGAGCTGGGGGGGAGCGAGTTTGTTCTTCGCCCCAGGCGGCTGAAGTCTGCGCGACCCCACTGGGTGTACCCAGTGGTGGGATTCAGCAGGTTTGCCCATCCAAGTTTTGAAATAAAGTAGTCCTAATTTGGGTGCAACGCAGGGCTTTCCCCCTGGACATGCCCACCATACCAAATTTGTTGAATCCCACCACTGGGTGTACCCTGGTAATGGCAACCTTGTGTTGCTGGCTAATCTTTCTCACACTCTGTCAGGCAAAAGGAACTGCAAAAGAAACTCACCAAAAAGTAGCTTCATTTTGGCAGTTTCACATCTGGCCTAGAAAAAGATTCAAAACTACGGTAGTTGTTTCTTAAAAAATAGCACTACAGTACTCTTGAATGTTTCTGTTACAAAAAATATTTGAGATCTGCTCATTGTACCTGTTGCCAAACAAATCTGTGTGCACTTCTGACTCATATTTGGGGAGGGCGAGGGTGTAGTGCTAAAGCCAGTGCTTTTCATCAAGTGAGCAAGTAGAATCATGTATGTACACTTTTCTCCTAGTTTCAGTGTTTGGTAGAAGATTGCAGCATTGTCTTCTTCCCAAAAAGTAATTAAAAACAGCCCGTTCCTGTCTACCAAGACACTTTAATTGTCTGGTATCAGACAGAGGTAAATGTTGTCCAACCCTTCCCCTCACACGTGAGTAAGCCTCACTGAACTGATTGGGACTGACTTCAGAGTAGACACTGTAGTACTACCTACTGAAAATAGCAGTGACTTCTCATACTTTTTTTTAAAACAAACCAACTTGTTCTCTATAATCTAAGAATGATTATTTACTCAGGTTAATCTTTTGAAATCCAAGACGTGAAACTTGTTGTATCTTGATGATAGGCCCTTATGGCAGTATTAGTTAAGTACCAAATATGACTCACAGCTAGAAAAGCAGGGCTGATTAAATAGATCTTCTGGCACATGGGATTAGATGAATATATGAGGCCAGAAGTCCATATGTATAAATCTCAAAGCTACACCAAGACATCTTGGTGACTGAAGCAAAGAACAAGAAAGGATATTCTCCTCTTTATGTAGAAAAGTTGTAGTCATCACTGTAGTCTTCACTTTTTCATGTTCAACTATAGTCCTGTTTTTGTGCTTTCTTCTTTAACCTTCATCAGAAGTCATTTCAAGTATTGCTGCTTTCTACCAGTAATATAGTGTCACTTGCATATCTTAAATTGTTTATAGTTCTCCCACAAATTGCACTTTCATCTAATTCAGGTTTTGTATGATATATACTGTGTAGAGATTGATTCGAACTTCACACTGTTATTGTTTCCCAAGATAGTCCAGATTTTCCAATGGAATACAACTCTGAGGCAACAAATTCATTCTCAAAATATACTTCTTATCTGTGTCTATATCTTTGTTGTGCTTTGTTTTACAAACTGGAAGCTGTTGATGGAGAAATTAGTTGATGAAGTTTTTAATGCTTTACAATTAACGAGGGTAATGATATTTTTTTAAACCACAATATCTTGTCTGCAATCCTAATCATTTTTTAAAGCAAGGGAACTTCAAAGAGAGGGTAGGATGCGTACAAATCTCACAACTAATGTACTATATTCATCTGGCATATGGCCTTCTTCCATCTGTCTCTGTTTATTTCACGCCAAATTATCCTTGTCTATGCCAGCCTTTTCTTCTGATTGAATTGTTAAATATATATTTTAGGAATCTGGTCATTCCTTTCTCAGCTCACAGAGATTAAAGCAGAAAAAGCACAGGAAGGTTTTACATGTTCAGCACGTTATTCTTACAGGTACATCTCCCATCCTTTGGGGAAATATCTGTTAGGAATGAATGTAAATAGTTCAGGCCACTGATAATTGTTGACATCCAGCTAGCTCCTTTTGGAAATAGAATGATAGATCCAAGTTTGAAAAAGTTACATTTTTGAACAGCAGCTCTTAGAACCCCCTACCTATCATGATCCAGTGTCCATGGATCCAGCAGGCTCTGGATCTAATTTACCTTTGCTTTGATGCAACAAGAATACTTACATTCTTTGCTCATTTTTATACCCTTAAGTCATTTATAGAAAAATGTCCAGAACACAGAAATGGAATACTCAAGTGTCAAGACAAAAGGATAAAAATTAAACAGTCATGATTTATATTTATCTCTTCAGAAATCACCAATATTTTGCCTTTTACCTTTGTTCAATGCAGCCAGACACCACCACTCAACAAGTGCATGCATTTATAGTAGCATCTGCCAGTGTTAACCTAATTCAGTCTGGTGTGAATCGGGTCTCAGAACTATATCCAATGTTGGTCTCACCTACACTAAACTCATAAAAATTAGTGACATGTATGTGTGTGTGAATAACAAGTTCCATTCATTTCAATGGGTCTCCTTTATTTGGGTCTCACACTGGAATTTTATACTTCTAGTAAAGGATTTATGGGTACAGTTAAAGAGCTATGCTAGGACACCATCCTTCACTGCTCTGGCAATTCTGTAGGTAAAGGTCACCCTTGCTTGAAAGTCAGTTGTATCCGACTCTAGGGTTCAGTGCTCATCCAGTACTCATGGACCGGCTAGCCCAGCCATAAAAGACCTTGCTGCTGTTGCTGCCTCCATGGCCACCCAGGAACATCACAGAACTCTCCCTGCCTGTCGGACAGGGAGAATGAGGGCCAGCTGGCCAAAGACTCCTGTCTCTCTTGACCGTACTGTATTTTTTTTACACTGTATTTTATTGTATTGTTTTATTGTTTTTCTTTTTATGTAAAATTTATTGATTGAATTATCTGTGCTGCATCTGTTATATATATTATGCTGTATTTATATTTGAGATTGTGATACTGTATATGTTGCTTATGTTATGTGAGCTGCTCTGAGTCGCCTCAGTGAGGCAAGTAGAGCGGCATATAAGTCTAATTTAATAATAATAACAATAATAATAACAATAATAATAATAATAATAATAATAATAATAATAATAATAATAATAATAATAATAATAATAATAATAATAATAATAATAATAATAATAATAATAATAATAATAATAATAATAATAATCTCTGTTTATAGCCAAAGAGCAGGCACGGTCTGCATCTGCAGATGTTTCTGTGGACATGTGGCAGGTATGCCTCAACACCAGAGTGCATGGGACACTGTTTACCTTCCCACTGAAGTGGTCCCTATTTCTCTGCTTGCAATTTCTTGCTTTCAAACTACTAAGTTGGCAGGAGTTGGGACAGAGATGGGAGCTCACTCCATCATGGAGTACCCAGGATCAAACTCTGATCTTCCAGTCAGCGAGTTCAGCATGTTAACCACTTGGGCTGCCACAGTTTGATTCTTGAGCATGTGGAAAATTCTTTTTGAACATGATTGGGGCCTCTCTAGATAAAATACTGACTCTGTATCTAGAAGCAGTGCTCCATTAAAGAAGCTATCTGAGGTTTTCTCAGTCAGGAAAAGTTACTGCAAAAGGAAAGAAATACTGTACTATAAAAGTAATACTGTAAAAAAAGGGGGGGAAATACACATTTGCTTGAATGTGTGATTTGACTCTGAGAATTAATTACCAGACAAGGTGGAGCACACAACTAGAACAACTGAGAACCATGGTCTAAGCAGAGCAGGATCCCTTCATCCTGAAATAGTAAGGAACACACCTCCCCAACTCAGATTACAAGAAAGATCTATGATTTTTGTAGCTCCAATCTGTTTTTATTTATGCTTTTATACAATAGAAATGACACAAGGGTGCTTTTTCCAGTTTGGGGTGGAATTCTAGCATTTTCATTAACACTTTCCTTGGAGGTAAATTTGTCCTAAAAGTGGTGGTGACACACCCACTGTCTTAGCAGAGATGGATCAGGCACCCTTGGACTGCAGAGTTCTGCTGCTATCTTTCAGCCTCAGTTATATCTGTTTCTGAAAAAGTGCATCTGCCAGGCTTAAGACAGATGAAACCCTGCAAATGTGCCTCTCTCTGTCCCAGAGGACATGAGTGGGTTTATAAAGCAAATGTACAGGAGTGATGGAGGCCACACCAGAGCTCCTAATGACCTCATAAAACCCACTGTATACATGTAGACCTCCTCTGGGGCACTGCATAATTAATAACAACTTTGATTCATTATTAAGGGGAGGATATCCAGAAGGAAACAAATTAAGAAAATAATACCTTATTTTATAGTGGATGCAAATATGATATCATTGTGGAAGTCTTCTTCAACTGATAATCCTTATTGATATGGCATTTCCTTTCGGCCATTAACTGCATGATAGAACTGTGATTTGGCTAAGTGATACACAATGTCAAGATTCCATACTCAGTCTTACACACAAATAACCTGATTGTGCTGTTCTTGCATAAGTGGCAAGCCCAGTCAACCTGATTTGTCACATGAGCAAACATCAGAGAGCTTGGCTTAATTAAGGTCAGCAAGGATGCCAACTTAAAATTATATTTCCAGATTACTTTTATGTGAAGAAACATTCCCTTACTTTAATGGGAATGTCTAGCTATTTTTGCTGCACATAATTTAATATATGTTTAATACACGTACAGAAGCTGCATCATGCTATTCTATAATTTCTGTCTCTTGGCCCTAATGGAAAACCTAGGATACCAAATAGCGGTCAAATTCTTCTTCTTTCGTGTCTAGGTCAAGCTTTAAACTGCAAAAATGAAGCCAATTTCTTGGCTTTGTTGTTGGCCAAACTTAAGTCCTCATTGGTATGTGTTTCTGGCAGTAGCTGGCAAACTAGTGGATGATCTGGATTCTGTATCTCTTCTCATTCACACAGTGCATTGTTATCCACCAGTAGCCCCTGCTTGAGCATATTGGTCTTGCATTTAGGGACTCTAACTCTCAACCTAATCAGGGTCCTCCAAGTGACATAGCAGAGGTTGAGTTTTTCAGTCACATCCTTCTTTAATGTTATCTGTCGTCCAATCAGCTCCATCCTCCATCTTCTAATTTGATTTTGTTCTTATGTATCCTCAAGAATGTTTGTTTTTGCCATAAAGCTCTTCCTGGATCTATGGCAACAGACTTGAGGCTCATATCCATTCAGAGGATGTTGAGAGTCAGTCAGTGGTCAAATTATAGTCTTTTCCTAGATTACGAATATACAGTACAGTAAAACCTCATATAACACTAAAACCTGGTTCCACAAGTCTTGGTGTTATATGATTTTTAGTGTTATCTGATGCATGTTAAAATCCTATGGGATCCATACAGATACATTGTAACCACACAGGCTTTAGCGGTTGTTATCTGAAGCATCCCATAGGATCTTAATGTTATCTGATGCAATTCTTCCCCCCAGATTCCTTAATGTTATGCGATTTTAGTGTTATTCGATACTAATGTTGTATGAGGTATTACTGTATATCAAAAGGGACATAATGATGCAGCCATGGTGGCAAAACATTTCACTTGAGAACCTTACCAATAGAATTTGCTTTTTATCATAGCCAGTAGTATTGGGAGTAAAGACCTGGCTGATGGGGCGTGTGTGGGGTGCAGGACGGAAAGTCAGCTCAGCCATCTGGCTCTTTTGAATAACCCCCACCTCTCTCCCTAATATTTTTAACTTTTTAATCCTTTTAACTTTTAACTTTTTAAACTTTTTAATGTAATCAATGTGTTTTTAACTTTGTAAGCTGCCCTGAGTCTTTGGATGAGGGCGGGATATAAATGTGAGAAAACAAACAAACAAACAAACAAACAAACAAACAAACAAACAGACAGACAGACAGACAGACAGACAGACAGACAGACAGACAAAAGAAAAGAAACAAACAAAAGAAAACAAACAAACAAGGTATGTTTTGTGATTCTTTTGCCTTAACTTGTCTTTAACATTTCTTCGCAGCTTTTCTGTCAAATCACCTAAGAAATTTTTCATTGAAAAGACTTCTGTTAGCAGCCAAGCAGAATGCCTGGAATAAGGAGATGCAGGATTGCTGAATTTGTAAAAAGGTCTGGATTGGTTCGAACCCAGTTGATCATTGCTCTGATGCTTCAATTGTTTTGGTGGAATTACTGGGTCCTCCATCCCAGATTGTGCTGCCTGCCTGCCTAACTATGCCTCCACATTAGCTTTTTCTTTCCTTTTTTATTTTCAGGTTTATTTTTGGGTTTATTTGTTGGACCTCATTTGATTTTGTGGGTCCTATTTGGGAATCCTTTCCCTTGTTGATGTCTGCCTTTTTAAAAAGTAATTTCCTTTCATGGATTATTTTTGCTGCTGGCTGACCTCTGCTGCTAACTGTAGACTCAAAAAAGAAAAGAGAAGGTGTCATGTGGAAGGAGGGAGAAATCGCTTTAGATTTTAGTAGTTTTGGTTTTGGGGAGTTTTTTGTTGTATTTTATTAGCTTTTTTGGCTTGCTTTTCTTTGTTCTTGGTTTTGGGGACAAGGGACTTTTAAAAAAATATTATTAAATTAATTTACCATGTATTTGTTCTTGTAAAAAATTATATTTTTGGTGAGGGTTTGGATGATTGATTCAAGAGGTTGTGCGACTGGTTTTTTTCATTGACTAAATACAGCTTGGGGACATTTCTTTTTTACTGTTATGATTTTATTGGTTGCTTTGATGAGTGGGTGTCTCTCTTTGCCATGTTTGTCTGCTAGTGTCTGTTGGCCTGGTTGCTTCCTTTCCTTTTTTCACTGCTTTGCTATTCAGACCCAGATGCTTTATTGTGTTGGGGTGAGTGTCACAATGCTGTATTCCCTGCCCTCCATGTTTTGCTGTCAGCTTCTGTATTAGTTTGATTCTCTGTTGTCTTGCCTCTGCTTTTTTGGAGTAGTTTTAAAATTTCTTTAAGGTGTTTGGAATGCCAGAAAACATAAATAGAAAAACATAAAATGAAAGTCCAGAAAAAGACATTTCCTTTCATGTTAAACAAAAGAACCGTTGCATGAAAAATATGAAAATGAAAGAAAATGACCTGCTGGCTCTCCACCAGAGAACCCGAAATGAAAAATGCATGGATATTTTTGCCATGCACATTCCTCAAATCTAATGAGTGTTTTGCTGGGCTAGTGCTGGGCTCTGTATTGGAAAATAATGAGGTGGGTTTTAAAAATGATTTTCTAACCACTAAATCAAAATTAGTGGGATTTATAAAACTGTAGGAATCCAAGCTATTAAACTATTGCCTGTGGTAGGTAATGTCAATGCTTTAGGTAAAGATAAAGGTCACCAGTCGTATCTGATTCCAGGGTTCAGGGCTCATCTCTGTTTATAACCAAAGAGCCAGCACTGTCTGCATCTGCAGATGTTTCCGTGGATGTGGCAGGCATGCCTCAACACTGGAGTGGAACACTGTTTACCTTCCCATTGAAGTGGTCCCTATTTATCTCCTTGCTGTGATGAATTTGAAGGTTTAATTAAGTAACAAAACCTACAAGAAGGTAGTACCATGATTTAATCAATCACAGCAGGTAAAGGAACAGTGTAACAACAAAGCTTTCCCTGTGAAACATTACGTCACTGGGATTAGCGCCCCTGGAGGTCTTCTCGGTGATAAAGGGGGAAGATTTCCCATAAACTAATGCACCTGTATACACTTTGAGCTTCAAAGTTCACACACTTTGAAACTTGCAAGGTAATTTACCTACACAAGAGGGGGGCACATGTGAAATTCGACCTTGGACACTTTGCCAGGCAATCATGACCTTGGGAGATCTTTAAGAGATAACTGAAATCTTATCTCTGATATCTATCCTCAAAGATACCCACAAATTCCTTAGGTGGGAGAGAGGGACCTTTTTTTTAGGATAAAAGGACCTGCTTTTGCTCATTTAGGGAGTCCTTTTACTGGAGTCAGCAAGAGCTTTTGGAAGTTCAGAATTTGAACCATCACCAGAACATGATCCGAGATGGGAGTCTGAAAAATGCGTACTAACCAATTTAACTTTAGAATGTGTTACTTTGTGTTGTGATAATATGTATGGGTGGAAAATACTGGTGTAAAAACCAGCAAACCACGTCAAAAATTTTGCCAAGAGAACTCCATGGACAGGGACAAAAGGCTAAACAAAAAGACAAAATAGATGGAAGAGGAGGTTGAGCCCACCAGGTCGGAAGATGGGGGAGGGGATAGGATAGTGGGAAGAGAAATAAGATGTTGCAGGGAACAATACTGCATAGGAACATGGAAAGTAAGATCTATGAATCAAGGCAAGCTGGAAGTGGTAAAAAAATGAAATGGAAAGAATATGCATTGACATCTTGGGAATCAGTGAATTAAAATGGACAGGGATGGGTGAATTCAGCTCTGGAAACCATCATATCTACTACTGCGGAGAAGAAAATCTTAAAAGAAATGGAGTGGTGATAATATTTAATAAAAGAATGAGAAAAGCAATAATGGGATACACCTAAAAAAATGACAGAATGATCTCAGTCTGAATCCAAGCAAAACCATTCAATATCACAGTAATTCAAGCCTATGCACCAACCACTGGGCAGATGAAGCCACAGTTGGCCAGTTCTATGAAGATCTACGACACCTCATAGAATAGACACCAAGAAATGATGTCCGCATTGTCATAGGAGATTGGAATGTCAAAGATGGAAATCAAAAAGTAAATGGGATAACAGGCAAGTTTTGTCTTAGAACACAGAATGAAGCAGGGCAAAAATTGATAGACTTCTGCCAAGATAACGCACTAGTCATAGCAAACACCCTCTTCCAGCAACACAAGAGGTGACTTTACATGTGGACATCACCAGATGGCCAACATTGAAACCAGATTGATTACATACTCTGTAGCCAAAGATGGAGAACCTCCATACAGTCAGCAAAAACGAGACCTGGAGCAGATTGTGGCTCAGGTCACCATCTACTGATTGCAAAATTCAGGCTTAGACTAAAGAAAATAGGGAAAACAATTAGGTCAGACAGGTATGACCTAGACAACATTCCTTGGGAATACACGGTGGAGGTGTGGAACAGATTTAATGACTTAGACTACATAGACAGAGTGCCAGAAGAATTATGGACAGAGGTATGTGACATCATACAGGAGACAGCAAGGAAAACCACACCAAAAGAAAAGAAGCATAAGAAAGCAAAGTAGTTGTCTAATGAGGCTCTTAAAATAGCAGAGGAAAGAAGAAACGCAAAGGGAAAGGAGAAAATTCATCAATTGAATACATAATTTCAAAGAAAAGCAAGGAAAGATAAAGAAACCTACCTAAATGAACACTGCAAAGTAAAAGAGGAAAACAACATAAGAGGTAGGACTAGAGATCTTTTTTTAAAAAATTGGGGAAATCAAGGGAATATTTAAAGTAAAAAGGACCATGATAAGGGACAAAAACAGCAAGGAGTTAACTGATGCCGAAGAGATTAAGAAAAGATGGCAAGAGTACACAGAGGAACTATACAAAAAGGATCTCAACATACCAGATAATCACAAAAATGAGAACATTGGACTTGAGCCAGACATCCTAGAGAGTGAAGTCAGAAAGGCCCTAAAAAGCATTGCAAACAACAAGGCCAGTGGAGATGATGGTATCCCAGTTAAATTTTTCAAAGCCCTAAAATATGATGGAATCAAATTATTGCATTCTATCTGTCAGCAGATTTGGAAAACAAAACAGTGACCACAGGATTGGAAAAGATCAGTATACGTTCCAATCCCAAAAAAAGCGCAATGCTAAAGAAAGTTCAAATTTTATAAAACAATTGTGCTCATCCCACATGCTATCAAAATTATGCTCAAGATAATACAGGATAGACTTCAGCAGCATGTGGAGAGTGAATTACCAGAAGTGCAGGGCTGGGTTCAGAAGAGGTAAGGAAACTAGAGACCAAATTGCCAACATATGTTGGATCATAGAGAAAACAAAGGAATATCAGAAACAAGTCTATCTTTGTTTCATTGACTACATCAAGGCCTTTCACTGTGTGGACCACAACTAAATGTGGCAAGTAATTAAAGAGATGGGAATAACAGAACACCTTATATGCCTCATGAAAAATATGTACATGAGTCAAGAAGCAACAGTTAGGACATAATATGGAATGACTGGGTGGTTTGGAATAGGAAAAGGAGTAAGACAAGGCTGCATTTTATCACCCTGCTTATTCAACGTATACACAGAGCACATAATGCGCAATGCAGGGATAGAGGAATCACAATTTGGGATCAAAATTGCTGGGAGAAACATCAACAATCTGAGATACGCAGATGATACTACCCTAATGGCAGAAAGTGAGGAAGACCTAATGAAGCTGCTGCTTAGGTTGAAAGAAGAGCTGGCTTGAGACTTAATATAAAGAAAACAAAGCTCTTGGCAACAGGCCCTATCAGTCCCTGGAAAATAGATGGGGAAGAAGTAGAAGCAGTGATAGATTTTACTTTCTTAGGATCAAAGCTCACCTCAGATGGTGATTGCAGCCATGAAATAAAAAGCTGACTGATGCTTGGGAGACAAGCTATGAGAAACCTTGGGAACATAGTTAAAAGTAGAGACATCACCTTGCAAACAAAATTCGCATAGTCAAAGCAATGGTATTCCTGGTGGCAATGTGTGGTTGTGAGAGCTGGACCTTTAGCAGTGGCGTCGCGCAGACTTCAGCCGCCTAGGGTGAAGAACAAACTCGCTCCCCCCCAGCTCGCCGCTGACGCCCCCCCCAGGACCCAGGCAGAAGGCGGCCCTTTTGGTGTGCCAGCGGCCACCTACCCCTGACGAGTGCCCCTGACGGTTAGCTGGGTGGGTGGGTGGACGGGCGGAGGTGAGCAGCGCGTGCGCTCATCAGGGGTAGGTGGCGGAGGAGGCAAAGCAAGGGCAGCCACGGCCGGCGGGAGGCAAAGAGGGGGCAGCCTGGCCGCCGGCGCAGCAAAAGGGCCGCCTTCTGCCTGGGAAGTCCTGCTTCCTAAGCCCAGGCAGAGGGAGGCCAAAGCGGTGGGGACATTTTGCCGCCCCCTGAAAGCTGCTGCCCGGGGCATCCTCCCCCCGCCCCCCACGCTACGCCACTGACCTTTAGGAAAGCTGAGCGCAGAAGAATAGATGCCTTTGAAATGTGATGTTGGAGAATAATTTTGAGAGTACCCTGGACTGCGAGGAGAACAAATAGATTGATCATAGAAAAAATCAATCCTGACTGCTCTTAGAAGGTCAAATAGTAAAGATGAAGTTAAAGTACTATTTGAGAAGAGAGGATTCACTTGAGAAATCCTTAATGCTGGGAAAGGTGCCTGGAGGGTGGTGCCTGGAGGGTGGTGAAACAAGGTCTCTTGTTCAAAAGACAATTGGAAGAGTTGTGTCTGTGGAAGTGCTTGATTCTGCTGTCATCTATTTTATCACATTACCCTACGAAACTCCCATAGCTTGTCCTTAAAGCGCCCGGGAGAAGGGGAGATAAGAAGATCTGACTCAGGTTAGATATACAATCCACAAGGCTTGATACGGAGAAGTAGTTGTGGGAGGCAACTATAGCCCTGGAGCCTGAGGAGGGTTTTGAGGCCTAAAAGTCCCAACTGGGAGCACCTGGTTTCCCGACCACTTCTCCTGAAAGATTCCGTTTAAACCCCAAATGGAAGGAGAGTGGCGACACTTGCAATTTCTTACTTTCGAACTGCTAGGTTGACAGGAGCTGGGACAGAGACGGGAGCTCACTCCACCATGCAGTACTGGGAGTGATGGGATGACAAAAATTCTACTACCACGCCATGATGTCACGGACGTCATGGGCGTGGCCAATGTCATGACGTCATGACGTCATGGGCGGAGCCAACGTCATGATGTCATGACATGGGCGGGGCCAAAAATAAAAATAAACAAATAAAATAAAAATAAACATACACACACACACACACACACCCCTCTCAGCCCACCCACCCACCCAGACAGCTACAGCACAAACGTAAATAACTTAAATAAAGAAAGAAAGAAATAGAATAAAAATTAAATAAAAATACAACCACCCACCCAAAACACAAATAAATTACCCACCCACCCCAAATAAAAACCCCTCGCTTACCTTCCTTGGGATGACGAACCCCTATGGCCCGGGGCCACCCGGCAAGGCACGCCGCCCCCGACTGTGGCCTCCTCCTCCTCCAAAGGCTGCGGCCACCGGAGCCACTCCCTGCAGCCGCCGTCCACAGCCGCCGCCCGCCGCCGCAGCCACTGGAGCTGCCTCTGCCTGCAGCCCTGTGGCCTCCTCCTCCTCCTTGGGCCAGTGCCTTTTTAGCTCCAGCTGTGGCCACGGCCAGGGACGGCGGGCAGCAGTGGCTCTGGCGGTGGCTCCGGCCGTGGCTGCCGAGCCTCCCTGGGCAGTCCGCTGCAGACAAGCCCCTGGAGGAGGAGGAGGCCACAGGGCTGCAGGCAGCGGCAGCTCCGGTGGCGGCGGCGGCGGGCGGCGGCTGCAGGCACCCGGCCCACAGGCGCCCGGCAGAGGAGGTGGCTGCAGCGGCAGCGGTGCGCCCTGCTGGGCGTCCCCAGGGCATGGGGGCTTGTCAGCAGCGGACGGCCCAGGCAGGCCTCAACGTGCCCTGGGGGAGGTGCCCTCCTCTGACAGCTGGTGCTGCCGCCGCCGCCGCCGCCGCTGCCCTGAAAGCTCCAAAATATTTTTTTTAAAAAATCGGAGCAAAAATGGCTCCAATTGACTGCACATGCGCAGAAACTCAATCTGACGCATGCACATTGCATCAGATTGAGTTTCTACGCATGCCCAGTCAATTGGAGCCATTTTTGCTCCGATTTAAAAAAAAAAAAATTCGGTGAGGTGTCCGGAACTGGACGCCTCAAAAGTTGACTACCCTCCCGGAGAACCCTCCGGGATTGGTCCTACCGGTTCCAGGGAACCATATGGAACCTGGGATATCCCATCACTGAGTACTGGGGAATTGAATTCTGACCTTCCAGTCAGCAACTTCAGTGTCTTAACTACTTGAGCCACTGCAGTCTCTTGTCAATGCTTTAGGGAACAGCAAAATGGAGGCTCAATTTCCAGCATACCTGAGGGAAATGTGCATCTGAAAGAACTATGAGTGAAATATACTGCACAGGAGGAGAAGCAGAAGATTGCTATCAATTATCTGGAAGACTTGGTGACTCCAATTCCCCCTCAAAATAATTGCATAGCAGTAATACTAATAGGTTTCCATTTTCTGAAATGTTCAGAGTTAGAAAAGGGAATTTTTAATTAAAGGCATGTTTAAAGCAGGAGTTCTCAACCTTTTTAAGGCGGGAGCCGGTCACGATCCATCAGATAGCTTTAGGGGTTGGATGGCCATTTTGCCCTTCCTCCACCACATGGCACTTCCGGGTGTGGTGGAGGTGGGCCACATGAAATGATGCTGGGGCCGCCTCTGGCCTGTGGGCCGCAGGTTGTGAATCCCTGGTTTAAAGCAACTCCTGCATTGATTGAATCTATAGTAGCAAAGTAAAACTGGGCAGAATAACCATGCATATTTCAAATCCTGTCCCTACATTTCCCTTTTTGCATGATCAAAATAATGAGCTGTTGACAAGAAAGGTCCAAATGGCATGTTTGAGTGAGGACATGAGGCAGAATATTTTTGGTGTTTACTCCCAGACTGTGGGACTCTTTTTTAAGGAAAGTCTGTCTGACTCCCTCCACATTGTCCTTCTGCCCACAGGTATGGAAGACAGGTTTTCAGCAGCTGACTGGATGCTGAGAAAGGGGCTTATCATGCGATTAGTGCTATAGGTTTTTTAATTGATGTTTTAAAATTGCTTTTAAATTCAGTAATATTGCATTATAATTTACCTTTGTTTTGTAAGCCATCTTCTTGAGTCCTAGCACTGAGAGAAAGTAATTAGGATTTTTGAGCAATCCTTCAAGTAATAGGTTTGAATAATTCATAAAAGAATAGTTAATACTTTTTTTGTTGAGCCCAGCTCAATTCTGGCATTTTCTCTTTCTCTACTCTCCTAAGTGCCCTGCCAACAGTATATTGGCAATTTTGTTTTTCTTCTATGCATTTGGAAGCTCAATGAAGTTCAATGATGTTTTTCTGGGTAACCACTGAGACCCAGTCCTACCAAATTCCTATTCTTCTTTGTCTATTGTTTACTAAAATACATGGCTTACATAATGTCATAGTTTTAGCTGGCTAGAGGAAATGGCATCATACACAGAGGAAACTGTATCACTGCTGAAATGTTTTAATAGATGCTTGAGAAAAAGAAACAAATGAACCCATGATAATTATGATGTCACAAGAACATTCTGAGCCCCTACACCATCACCTCTAAGGATGACACAACCATTTCCCACAATCAGGCAACTGAATAAAATTAATTATTGCACTGAGATAACTGATAAACCACAGCACCCAGCACTGACAATTAACACGTGCCAATAAATACCACATAACATATATATGCATATCCTGTGGTAGTTAATAGCATTCTTTGTTACCTTGTGTGTTCTGATTCATGTAGCAAATGCTGGAGACAAGGAGTTCCCTGCCTGGTGAACTGCAGTAGTAATTTCACTCTCTCTTGTTGACATGCTATTGGACATTGAAGCAGTGTATCATTTTGATGCTAAAAGAAGTCACTGAGGACACCTTTATAAGAAACATTGTACAAGTTAGCCATATCATCTATGTCAGGAGTTCTCAACCTTTTTAAGCCGGAGGTTGGGTCACGCTCCCTCAGACAGCTTCAGGGGCTGCACAGCCATTTTGCCCTTCCTCCACCACATGGCGCTTCCTGGTGTGATGGAGGAGGTGAGAGGCCACATGAAATGGTGCTGTGGACCACATCCAGCCCACAGGCCACAGGTTGAGAATCCCTGATGTATGTAATCCAAGCAACCAATGTGGTGGAATCTGGGAGTTGCAAGGGCCATAACCTACCTACCTACCTACCTACCTACCTACCTACCTACCTACCTACCTACCTACCTACCTATCTATCTATCTATCGTATATGCTGGCGTATAAGACGACTGGGCGTATAAGACGACCCCCCAACATTTCCACTCAAAATATAGAGTTTGTTATATACTCGCCATATAAGACTACCCCCTCTTCCGCACACCTTCCACGCATCAAATAAAACATAAAAGAACATCAGATTTGATTTCAACATCTCCCTGTGGCCAGCACTAGTGCACAAGTGCGCATGTGTGAGCTCTGCGTAGATTAGGGGCGGGGGAGAGCACCGCTGCTTCCCGCCGAACAGAATGGGCTGGTCACGCTGAAAAGGCTGGCACCCCTGTCTCGCTGCTGATGCTCGCCGCAGCCACGCTGGATACCGCGCAATACTGGATGGCATGTAGAATGAGGTGGGTGGGCATCGGGAGGCCACTATGGGCACCAGGCGGGCATCGGGAGGCCACTATGGGCAGCTATGTCTATCCCAACTGAAGTGCACCCAGCGTATAAGACGACACCCCCCCCCCCCCTTGAAGGCATGTTTTTCAGGGGGGAAAGTAGTCTTATACACCAGCATACACAGTATCTATCTATCTGTCTGTCTGTCTGTCTGTCTGTCTGTCTATCTATCTGCCTCTTAGCTGATCGTTGTAGTGCTGGGCCAGTTCTGAGAATATTTTTCTTTGTTTTTTTCTCATAGCTTTGAATGAAACCGCAGTTCTCAATTGGTGCTAGATGGAAAAATGAAGAAAAATTTTAAACCTTCCAAACCAATGCAGTGATTTCTAATACTGTATTCTGAAGGAGCTTGGAAGTGGAAGCAGACTTTGATGGCTGCTGGGAATGCTACATTTCTGAGCACTGCTGTAAAAAACAGAACTGTCTGAGAAGGGTTCAGAAAAGAGCACTTCCGAAATGGAGTTCTGCGCAAGCGCAAAACCATTATCTGAAATATGTGCATGCTGGAGGCAGGATTGATCCCAAGAGCTTAAAAAGTGGGCTAAACATATAGTCAGAAAACAATTCTCACTTCTACTTGATGTGTACACAAATGGGGCAAAGTCAGTGGTGGGCAGCAACATGTTTGCACCCCTGGGAGGGGGGTAGCAAAATTGGGTCTCCTCTGGGCAGGGTGATGGTGAAATTGGGTGGCCTTCGGGTGGGAGGATAGCAAATTTGGGTGGCCATGACCACCTCCCTGCCCTGTCCCATCAGGTTTTGTCCCTGCAAGTGGTTCAAGGTCTCCCTTGTTCAAAAGCCAGTCATATCAGACTCTAGGGTGCAGTGCTTATCTCCATTTATAGCCAAAGAGCCAGTGCAGCCTGTGTTTGCAGATGTATACATGGCCATATGGCAGGCATGACTACATTGCCCATGACGTAGGCTCCTGCCATGACATAGGTTCTGCCCATGACATAGGTTCCGCCCACTACATAAGCTTCGCCCACGGTGTGGTAGCAATTTTTTTTGCTGCCCACCACTGGGCGAAGTGCTGAGATTCTGTGTTGTGTTTGGTGGTTGCATAGAATTTCTGAGAAAATCACAGTGTACCATTTCCCTTCTCACCCCCATCAATATAGGTTGAAATATTGAAGAGACTCATTGGAGAGCAGAACTAGGAAAAGGATTGCATATATGGAATTATAATAGTAATTATTATAAAATTACTTTTAAATTAATTTTCTCAACTCTGGATGTTTTGGTGATAATTTGCTCTACGGACATTGAAATATAGCTTGAGCTCATGCTCAGCCCCAGAATCCATTGTTAATGTTTGGTCTGTTGATTAATGTGCAGGTTATTCATGTTTGTCAGGTCACATATACTCATTTTACATGACAGCAAAGTTTCAGGCTGGTACAGATATCCCCGCTGATTGCTTAATGGCAGGATTCATCATAGATAAACTATCACAGAGATAATTACATTAAATCATTCAGAACGCAATTCAGCTACAAGTCATTAAGTATTGAGAAATCAGGCAATAAGGGTGAGATTGCTACAAAAAGTTACAGCAGGTTTTTGCCCCGTCATACTCTCTTCATATTTTGTCTTCTTGTTCTCTCTTCATGTACAATGAAGGGGGGGGGGGAGAGAATGCAATATAAAATTTATGTGACTAGAAATTTTATTAACCCTAAATCTCAGAAATCCTTTGAACAGAGATTTGATTCTTACTACTTTTAGTTTCCCATTGTCATACTCTGGAGTCTGGGGTTCAAATCCATTTCCAGCCATTGAAATCATGAGGTCCAACCTGATAGAAATCTCTGCTTTAAAAAAATCTCATTTCCTTGAAAGTCCCATTAGGCATGTGTCACTATAAATCTAATATGCCTTGATATCACATTACATACACCCTCTTTCCCTTATGTATTTTAGTAGTCACCCACTACTTTTCTGCATGTAAACCGAAAAGGAAGCAATGAACTCATTGACCAGATTTCCCCTCAAAGGAAGACAGGATGACATTTATGGCATTTTCCCATTTTATTTTCAAAACAACTTTGTGAGGTAGCCTGGCTAACAGCAGTTCAAATTCCAGATGCCAGGCTGTGGTCAGCAGACTCTTCAGATCTGATTACAGATGCTAGGGAGGCTTGCGGATGGTTAGTTCTTAGACAGAAGGCCCAATTGAGAACATTAGGAATCTTTGAGGAGAAATCCTGCTTGAAACCCTGAAGCACCTGTGATGGTCAGGTGGCTGACACCGGGCTATAAGGAAAAACAGCCTAACTGTGTGAAAGGCAGCTTCCTATGTCCCCTATAATCATGACAGAAGACGACTGTGAACCCAGGTCTCTCTAGACCTGCACAATATTTCATTTGTTGTAGCCCACTGTCTCTGGCCTGATGGGCACATGTGTACATGCACACAAAGGCTGTGCCTATTCTCAGCTTCTTCTTCTTTTTTTTTAATTTTCAGGGATGGGCAGTAGCATAGGATGGGTTTCAGCTGCCCTGGGCCACAGGCCAAACACACCGCCCCCCACAGGCTCGGCTCACTCCCCAAGTAGGAAAGTCCTACCTTTGGGCTTTGTCGGGCTAGGAGGCGGGGCGGCTGTGTGCCTGGGACCCCAAAGGCGCTGGTGAGGCCCAGGGTCTGGGGCAGTGTGGCGTGGGCCCAGCAGGGAGTCTACCGTTGGGGTCCCAGGCACGCGGCCGCCCCACCTCTGAGCCTGGCAGCGCCAGCTCGTCTGCCTTCGGTGGCATCAGCACCCAGGAAGGCGGGAAGCGAGGCCAGTGGTTGCCATGGAGTGGCACCCGCAGCCAGAGCAGTGCAGGCCTTGCAGGAGGGAGGTCCTCGGCCTGGCTGGCCCTGCTCCGGCTGCGGGCACTGGGCTGCAACAACCACTAGCCTCGTCCCTCTGGGCGCCACTGCTGCCAAAGGTGGATGAGCTGCGCACCTAGGAAGGTGGGAAGCAAGGCCGGCGGTCATTACAGCCCAGCGGCCGGAGCAGCGATGGCCACCTCCACCATCCCTCTCAACCCACCCAACTCTGTGCCCATTGCATCAACAATACCGTTTAACCATCGGTTAACCACCATTTTGCCTGGAGAAGGAGATGTCCAGCCCTAGGCCCCTGCAGTATGGGGTGCCTCAGGGCTCGGTACTTTCTCCTCTCCTATTTAACATCTATATGAAGCCGCTGGGTGAGATCATCCGTTCCCACGGGGTAAGGTATCATCAGTATGCTGATGATACCCAGTTGTACATCTCAGCCCGTGGGGACCCAGGCGGTGCAGTGGAAGTCCTTTCCAGGTGCCTGGAGGCTGTTAAGGTCTGGATGGGGGAAAACGGGCTACAGCTGAATCCCGGCAAGACTGAGTGGCTATGGGTAAGGGGCCCTGCGCTAACACGGGAGTTACCAGCTTTGGTTCTGGATGGGGCAGTTTTGCCCCAAACAGACCCGGTGCGTAATCTGGGGGTCCTCCTGGACTCACGGCTACTGTTCAATGAGCAGGTGGCAGCCGTGGCCAGGAGGGCTTTTGCACAACTTCGTGTAATACGCCAGTTACGCCCCCTCCTAGGCCGGGATGCCTTGCTCATGGTCACGCATGCTTTGGTCACCTCCAGACTTGATTACTGTAATGCGCTCTACATGGGGCTGCCCTTGGCGACCATTCGGAGGCTTCAGCTGGTCCAGAATGCGGCAGCCCGGGTAGTGATGGGGTGCGGGCGTTATGCTCGGGCCTCACCACTGCTCCGGGAGCTGCACTGGTTGCCAGTTTGCCTCCGGGTGCAATTCAAGGTGCTGGTCATTACCTTTAAAGCCCTACATGGTAGTGGGCCAGGATACCTAAGAGACCGCGTCACCCTAAGAATGTCTGCCCGTCCCACCAGGGCGGACCGGAGGGGCTCTCTTGTTACTCCATCGGCCAGGGAGGCTCGCCTCACGAGCACCAGGAAGAGAGCCTTCTCTGTGTTCGCCCCGGCCCTTTGGAACCTCCTTCCGACAGAGCTGCGCCTGCAGACGGAGCTTCTGCCCTTTCGAAAGGGCCTGAAGACATGGCTGGCGGGTCAAGTGTGGGGACATAGCAATGCAGGTTCCCATACGGGATGGCTAATTTAAGAGCAGCCATCCGCCCCCATCTGGTAGCTGTTATTATGGGTTCTATCCGTTTTTACTGTTTAACGTTTTAAATTTTTTATGAATTCTTATGAATTTTATGACTTTTAAGGCCATATATATTATGAGCTATGCTGTAAGCCGCCCAGAGTCGGGTCCGCCCGATTGGGGCGGGATATTAAATGCAAATAAATAAATAAATAATAAATAATCTCATTTTCTTCCACCCCCTTCTTCTTTTGCCCTCATCCTTTCCATGCATCAAGGCCTTCTCAAGTGAATCCTCTTTCTCATTTGATGACCAAAGTACTTCAGCTTTATCTTCACTATTTGACCTTCTAAGGAGCAGTCAGGGTTGATTTCTTCTAAGATTGACCTGTTTGTTCTCCTCACTGTCCAGGGTACCCTCAAAACTCTCCTCCAACACCATATTTCAAAGGCGTCTATTCTTCTGCATTCAGCTTTCCTAAAAGCCCAGCTCTCACAACCACATATTACCACTGGGAATACCACTGCTTTGACTATGCAAAGTTTTGTTTGCAAGGTGATGTCTCTACTTTTAACTATGTTCCCAAGGTTTCTCATAGCTTGTCTCCCAAGCATCAGTTGCCTTTTTATTTCATAGCTGCAATCACCATCTGCAGTGAGCTTAGATCCTAAGAAAGTAAAATCGGTCACTGCTTCTACTTTGTCCCCATCTATTTTCTAGAGACTAAAAGGGCCTGTTGCCATTATCTTGGCTTTCTTATAAGTTAAATAAGCAGGGTGACAAAATGCAGCCTTGTCTTACTCCTTTTCCTATTCCAAACCACTCTGTCATTCTGTATCCTGTCCTAACTGTTGCTTCTTGACTCTTGTACAGATTTCTCATGAGGCATATAAGATGTTCTGGTATTCCCATTTCTTTAATTATTTGCCACATTTAGTTGTGATCCACACAGTCAAAGGGCTTGGTGTAGTCAATGAAACAAAGATAGACTTGTTCCTGGTATTTCTTTATTTTCTCCATGATCCAACGTATGTTGGCAATTTGGTCTCTAGTTCCCTTACCTCTTTGGAACCCAGCCCTGCACTTCTGGTAATTATTTCTCTACATACTGCTGAAACTTATCAGGTATTATCTTGAGCATGACCTTGCTTGCATGTGGGATGAGCGCAATAGTTCGATAATTTGAACATTCTTTGGCATTGCCTTTTGAAAACCACTATATAGTCTCTCAGCACTTTCTTCTCCAGGGTAAACATACCAAGCTCTTCAGACTTCCCCTCAAAGGGCTTGGTTTCCCAAATCTTTTGCCATTTTGGTTGTGTTCCTCTGGACATGTTCCAGTTTCTTGATATCCTTCTTAAACTGTGGTGCCCAGAACCAGACACAGTATTGGCAAGATATGACAAAAACAAAAGTAGTATTATTATTTCTCTCCATCTGAACATTATACTTTTTTTTGATACATGCTATTATAACATTTGCCTTTTTTTGCTGCAGCGTCACACTGTTGCCTCATCTATAACCTATGGTCTTTGAAGACTCCTAGATTCCTTTCACATCTATTACTTCCAATACAGGTGTAATGAATCAAAATAGAGCGTTTGCTTTTAGTGAGTTATGATGGTCAGTGTTTGAAGTGGTAGCTGTGTTAATCTGTGCAAGCATATCTGAGAGTAAACAAAGCAGAACAGCAAAAAAGACAAAAATGTTGTGGTACCTTAAAGACTAACTCCTGTATTTAAATGTGAGCTTTCGTGGACCAAGTCCACTTCATCAGATAGAAGAGTGAGGCCTCTTATGTCTGATGAAGAGTGAGCCTCTTGTCTGACGAAGTGGACTTGGTCCACGAAAGCTCACATTTAAATACAGGAGTTAGTCTTTAAGGTGCCACAACATTTTTGTCTTTTTTGCTGTTCTGTTTTGTTTACTCTCAAAGATGGTCAATGGCTCTTGGCTCCCTGAGTGTGGGGTGAAGAAAGTCTAGGAATGTATCCTTCAAGACATGTGTCCTTCAAGATAGGTAATCGTCATAACAATCTGAAACTGTGAGAATGGAAATGGGTATGATGGACATTGGCAGTGGTGGGCAGCCAAAAAATTTACTACCACACTGTGGGGGGAGCCAACATAGTGAGCGGAGCCAACATCATGACATCGTGGGCGGAGCCAATGATGTGGGCAGAGCCAATGTAAAAAACCCCCATAAAAATAAGTACAGTACACATAAAAATACAAATTAAATAAGCATAAAAATACATAAAAATACAAATAAAAACACATAAAATACACATTAAAATGAATACACATTAAATAGACATAAAACACATAAAAATACAGATTAAATACACATAAAACACATAAAATACACATTAAAAATAAATACACATTAAAAATAAATACACATTAAATACACATTAAAATACACACACACCACATCCAAAGGTGAGTCACTTACCCTGGGGAGCAGGCTATAGGGAGCTTCAGGCTAGCAGCTTCTCTTCCTCCTCCCTGCTTGGGAGGGCAGCAAGGAGGCTGCACATGCACGCCAGACACTGTAGGCGTGCATGCACACCAGGTGCTTGGTGCGCATGCGCAGTGGAGGAACCAGTGAAAAGGTAAGTCCTGAAAGTGGTTCCCCCCCAAAAGCTGCTACCAGTTCTCCAGGACACTGGGAAAAGTTACTACTGGTTCTGGCGAACTGGTGCGAACCTGTTGCTGCCCATCATTGCTTATTGGGTAACATACAGGAAGAGGTGGAATGCAGGGCTGTAGCCAGGATTCTAGAGGGTGGGGGCAAAAATTTTCAGGAGGGGTAACAATGTCACACACACATATATAACATTGACATACCCAGGGTGGGTTGGGGGTCAAGCTTTTAGATCAGGAGGGTCCCCCCTCCCGGGGGCCCCTCTGGCTACAGCCCTGGTGAAATGAAAGATGAAAAATGGGTTTGGTTATCTTAGAATGTAGAAGAAACACCATGATTATTAGAGTCTGCCTGTTCCAAAGAGCATGTTTAGTGTCTGAACTACTAAACTACCTCAGACCCAAACAGGAGAAAGGCTGCTTACAAAGTAGACATCTCTAGTTTATGCTCTTCTGAGAAAACACATTCGCTTGAGATAGGGTTAAATTAGAGCACTGCGAAATAGTAGGACCCTTAATAAGGGTTGGGGGGGAGCAGCTTAGTATAAAATAACCTAACCCCATGCAGAGATTTCAAAATTTTAGTCCCTCCAAACAACAACAAAGGCAGAATTCCTGGGATGTATATAAGTTTAAACAGCCTCTTGGTTGAAAAATCTCACTTCCAGTTAAAGCACAAGCAGAGGAGGAACAATGTTACTCTGCCAACCCACCTGAAGTATCAGTTCTATAGGGCTTCTTATCTACCTGTTTTCCTGACACAGCTAGTTATTGTAAGAAAATGTCTGTACTATTTAACATTAAAAATTGACACACAGGTTTCCTCACCACCACCTACTTTGCCTTCTCATCTTTTCTTTTGTGTCATGTCTTTTATAGTGTAAGCTGTAAACCAGGGGTGCCTGAACTATGGCCCGGGGGCCAGATGCGGCCCTGATTCCAATTCATCCGGCCTGTGAAGCCCTCATTGCTCCTGGAAGCAGAAGTAAAACATGCCTGTATGGCCACATTTTACTTCTGGTTCCAGGAGCAAAGAGGGCTTCACAGGCCGGATGAACTGGCATCAGGGGCCACATATGGCCCCAGGGTCATAGTGACCCGCTCCCTGAACCACATGACCAGTGTGGAAAGTTTGGGTATCCCTGCTATAAACAAATGTTGGTTGGGAATATCTTCTTTTGCTTGCTCATTCTAAGTCAGTCTGGATAAATTTTTTTTTGGGGGGGGAGGGGAGGCATTCTTTAAATAAGTCACCAAGTAAGTAAATAAAATTGCATTCATTGTTCTTATGATAACTGCAATAACCAAATAAATGATCCATGCCTTGGCAATTGTTTTTCCAGTCTTGCAGAAAACATGGTGCAAATTATTTTTCTAATATACAGTACACAAACAATAGTCTGATCCTATTAGCATCCATTTGAGAGCAAGGAGCATGTAATTTGGTGGACCTGCAAAACAAAAAAAGGAAGACACAGAAGACTAATTAAAAAGATATTAAACTGAAACAAAAATTGCACACTTGAGAGCTAGTGAATATCATATTCTGTGGTTAGAGGGAATAATAAATCTATTAGAATAGATGCAACAGTGGCAGGCAGCAGATCAGTGAGATGTACAAGCAGTCATTTTGGCCAACATTTTAATTTAATGAAGATAATTTTAAAATGTTTCTGTAAGGCAGGGGTCCCCAGCCACCGGCTCACGGACTGGTCCTGGGCAATGGGTTGTCCCAAACCAGGTTGTGGGGGTGGGTGGTCCTGGGAGCCCCGATGGCAGGCTTCTGCCTCAACATGCACCACTGGGTCTGAGAACTGAGCGAAAGCACAGGCTTCAGACACAGCAATTAGGCAAGTGGCCGGGCCCCTCCTCCACGTCGTTGTCGTTGTCGTTGTCGTTGTCGTTGTCGTTGTCGTTGTCGTTGTCGTTGTCGTTGTCGTTGTCGTTGTCGTTGTCGTTGTCGTTGTCGTTGTCGTTGTCGTTGTCGTTGTGTTTACATTTAATTACAGCGGGGTTCTTCCCCCCCACCTGTATGCAGTGTGATGCCAGGTCACGGAAAAATTGTTTAGCATGGAACCGGTTTGTGGGGCAAAAATGGTTGGGGATCCCTGCTGTAAGGCAAGCAACAGCACCACTGCATTCTGAAAAGAACCAGTTAAAAATACAGCTGGATCCGATCTAAGCTGTAATATAAATATGTGTAATTTGTCCAGTTTAAAAGCACAATAATGCTGAAGTATCCTAGAAGACACAACAACTAATTTAGTAAATGCTGAGGGACACGTACTCTTTAGGAAAGATCAGTCAGGAGGGGAAAAATGAAATTGCTACTTTGTTCAGGACGAAATGGAATATTTAGAAGTAATTGAGATAAGAGACTTCAGAAAAATTATGCATGAGTTTGAATTTTGATTACAGTAATACCTTGGATAACGCTAAGACTTGGTTCCACAAGTCTTGGTGTTATCCGATTTTTAGTGTTATCCGATCCATGTTAAAATCCTATGGGATGTATCAGATAACGTTAAAGCTCCATAGAGATACATTGTAACCGCACAGGCTTTAGCGGTTGTTATCCGATCCATCCCATAGGACCTTAACATTATTCGATCCAATTCTCCTCCCCAGATTACTTAAAGTTATGCGATTTTTAGCATTATCCGAGGTAAACGTTATCCGAGGTATTGCTGTATTTAAATTAAAGGCTGGCCCTAGTCCTCAGATGCTTGTGCTAGAGTCTGTTTTTATATTCTACAACACAGAAGCCTGCTTTGAAGCTTTGCTGTTGATACCAAGGGCAGTTGCATGGGGCATTTGGGCAATGTTCTTCTTTTTCCTGTTGCAAAATTCCCATTTTAGCCCTGTGAAATTGTGACCAGTTTTGCAGGGCTAGGTAAAGCACAAGCCAGAATTAAGAATGCTGGGAGAAATATCAACCTGAGATATGCAGATGACGCTACCATAATGGCAGAAAGTGAAGAAGACCTAAAGAGCCTCTTGATGAGGGTGAAAGAGGAGAGTGCAAAAGCTGGCTTGAAACTCAGCATGGCATCTGGCCCTATCACTCCCTGGCAAATAGAAGGGGAAGAAATGGAAACAGTGACAGATTTAACCTTCTTGGGATCTAAGGTGACTGTAGAAGGTGACTGCAGCCATAAACTAAAAAGACACTTACTCCTTGGGAGGGAAGCTATGGCAAACCCAGGCAGCATAATAAAAAGTAAAGACATCACCAGTGATGAGATGTAACAGGTTATCACCAGTTCGCCAGAACCGGTAGTAACTTTCCCCAGTGCCCTGGAGAACCGGTAGCAGCTTTTGGGGGGAACCACCTTCGGGGCTAACCTTTTCATTGGTTCCCCCACTGCGCATGCGTACCAAGCACTACAGTGCTTGGTGCGTATGCACAGCCTCCTTGCTGTCCTCTCAAGCAGGGAGAAGGAAGAGAAGCTGCTAGCCTGAAGCTCCCTATAGCCTACTCCCCAGGGTAAGTGACTCACCTTTGGATGTGGTGTGTCTGTGTGTATTTTAATGTGTATTTAATACCTTTACCTATATTGATGTACTACCACAGTTCCTAAAAAGGCCTGAAGGCTGGCAGGCCTGGCGGCCTGGTGGCTTGGCAGCCTGGCTTGGGGTTTTGAAGCAAAGTGTTGGAGTTCCCTCATCAATAAGTTACATTTGTGCTGTTCCAAATGCTGTTCCAATTGGAGAACCCTTAAGGAAGTACAGCAGTTTTACATTTACATTAAGGCATATTATCCTAGAGAACAGGTACAATGACCATATCCATCTTGCAACATGGTGCTGCCCAGGCACTTATACTAACAGGTAAGTGATGGGTTTGTGTTTGGGGTGGGTGGGTGGGTGGGTTGATTTACATTTGGGGTGGGTGTATTTTAATGTAATTTTTATTTATTTATTTATTTATTTTATTTACAGGTTTGTGTTGTGGGTGGGTGGGTTGAGGGGTGTGAGTGTGCGTGCTTATTTTTATTTTATTATTTTTCTTTGGCTCCGCCCACAACATCATGATGTCATGACATTAGCTCCGCCCACATTGTGATGATGTCACAGTGGGGTAGTAAATTTTTTGACATCCCACCACTGGACATCACCCTGCAAAAGTCCACATAGTTAAAGCAATGGTCTTCCCAGTAGTAATGTATGGCTATGAGAGTTGGACCATAAGGAAGGCAGAGTGCAGAAGATTAACACCTTTGATCTGTGGTGCTGGAGAACACCTTTCAGAGTCACCATAGGCAGCAAGGAGACCAAATCAGTCCTTCCTGAAGGGAATCAACACTGGCTGCTCCTTGGAAGGACAAATACTGGCTGAAGCTCAAGTCCTTTGGCCACCAAATGAGAAGAGAGGGCTCACTGGAGAAGGCCGTGATGCTAGGAAAGATAGAAGGCAAGAGGAGAAGGGGGTAGCAGAGAATGAGATTGCTAGGTGGCACTGTTGACGCAGTGGATGTAGATCTGGGTGGACTACAGAGGATGGCAGATGACAGAGGAGCCTGCCGTGTGGTGGTCCATGGGGTCGCAAAGGGTCAGGCTCAACTTTGTGACTGAACAACAACAAATTTTGGGCAGAGTCAGAGGAATTATAGAGGAGGGAAGATAGTGAAAGGAAGAGGTGAACACAAGACTAGATTGCACCACGCTTCTGTGGGCTGAAGCACATTGCATATGCAAACAGGTTATATTCTAAGCCAAGCAGGAAATGCTGTGTGAATGTGGAGATGTTGGGGGCAGGGCCAAAAGACACATACTAAGATTCTATGCTATGTAACATTGAGCAGAGTCCACAGAAGTAATAATGCACAAGTAGTAACAAAACAAAAACTTGTGTAATCTAACAATTACAGTACTGTATGTGAAAGTTGAGCCGTTGTTGAAGTTGCTTTTATATAGAGTTCCTTAACCTCTGGGGTCCTAAACTGTAGCTTATTTAGTGTATAAGTAGATTCATCACTAATTAGGGACTTTTGAGTTCAGTCCCTTTAAAATCCTGGCATCTGTCAGATCATAGAGTGTGATGCTGACTATTGCCATATCATCAGTACTGATCAAGGGCAGGGAGAGGAGAGCACTTCAGCTGCAATGAGGCAGGATGATGTGGTCTACTCATGACCCTGCTAGGAAAGTCTCATTCTAGAGTTAGTAGGTGTGTCGTGCTGCTGGTAATAACTGCCAATGGCATCACTGTCATGCCCCTGAGTCTTCTGGACTTTTTGGCCCTGAAGCCAGTAACGGAGAGAAGGCAAATTAAAAGCACTAATTATCTGGCTTTTGAAAATATGAAGCTGTCGAAGAAGCAGGAGAATGTTTGATATATAGCAGGAGAATGTTTGATAGTAGTGATGGGACATGTAGTCTAATCCATTTGAGGGGCATCAGGTTGTGGAAGGTTGTTTTTATGAATTCTAGGATGGTGTACAAAAAGTGTTGTCTATATTCTAATATTGTTATAGGGATGATAGTGGAACAATTCCCAAAGGGTGGAAAATATGGGAAAAATATTGACACAAATCCACTTGGGAGTAAGGCTGATTTTCTCCTTAAAGAGGTATGTCAATAAATGGTTTTTAGAGTATTTATAACCAGCAGTCTTTAAATGTGACACGACAGTACTGTATTTGCAGACCATAAGCGGGGAGACAATAAAGACAGTGTTTGCAGACCATAAGAGGGAAGGCAATAAAGAAAGAGGAAGAAAGGACTTCAAGGAAGCAGAGAAAAGGATAGAATGCGCTGACTTGCAAATCACTATCTTATTGAGAAATATATTTACCATTCAGAAATAAATGAATGAGATTTTTTTAAAAGAAGGAAGGCAAAGATGATGCATGTGGAATTGTAGAGTGTGATCAAGGATAAGACAGATACATATGAAAGGTATAAAATGTCAAGCATCAGAAATGGCCAGAAGAGATTGTACGATGCAGCAAAAGAAGCAGAGTATAATAAGAAAAAGATAAAAAAGTAGAAGATATATTATTTGTAAAATTATTAAAACTGGAGATGCTTGAAATATGCATGGTTCTAGAGGTCAGGAAGGCAAGGCTCCCCTAGTATGTCAAGATAATAGATAGACTTAAGTCCTGGCCATTATTAAATGTGGAATTCATTGTTTGCCTTCATGCTTGCAAAATAGGATGGGGGGACAGATGACGATTTCAGATCATGCATTTGTATTGAGAAGGGGAAAGGAGGAAATATATGAGAAAAAATAAAGAAGAATGTGAGGTGACTCAATGAATGACAAGATTTCTAAGTCAGATGAGGGAAGACAGTGCCAAACTGGGAAGGATGGAGGAAGGAATAGTAATATTTCATTTATTGATCTGGCTAAATATTCGTTTTCATTTTCCAATCTGATCCATCTCCAAGGTAAGTTGCAATTTTTAAAATTCCACACAATCTGTCTTTAAAAAAGTTAGTAAGGTAAAAGTAAAGGTTGCCCTTGCTCGAAAACCAGTCACATCCGACTTTAGGGTTTGGTGTTCATCTCTGTTTATAGCCAAAGACCCAGAGCTGTCTGTATCTGCAGATTTTTCTGTGGACATGTAGCAGGCATGACTAGACATGGCACTCTGTTTACCTTTCTACTGAAGCAGTACCTATTTATGTACTTGTAATTTCTTGCTTTCGAACTGCTAGGTTGGCGTGAACTGAGACAGAGATGGGAGCTCACGCCATCATGCAAAACTTGGATCTTGAACTGCTGACGTGCAGACCTTCCAGTCATCAAGTTCAGTGTTTTAACCACTAAGCCACCACAGTCCCCTCCAAAAGATAGTAATGAAGTGCACTTCTAGATAGGTCTACTCAGATGAAAGCTCCTTTGAGATTAATGTGAGTCATTCTAAGGGTGCATCTTAACTGGCTGAAAACACCTTTGCTGAAATTGAGGTTTAAAAATACAGTAAAACACCGGATAACAATTGGATCAGATAACGCTAAAATCGCATAACGTTAAGTAATCTGGGAAGGAGAATTGGATCGAATAACAATAAGGTCCTATGGGATGGATCAGATAACAACCTCTAAAGCCTGTGCAGTTACAATGTATCTCTATGGAGCTTTAACGTTATACAATCCATCCCATAGGATTTTAACATGGATCGGATAACACTAAAAATTGGATAACACCAAGACTTGTGGAACCAGGTTTTAGCGTTATCTGGTGTTTTACTGTACTAATTTCAGATCATGCCCGGTTGAGTTAGAGTGCTTGTGCACTCTGTAATAGGCGGCCAGAACCAAAAGGAAACAGGGTCCTTCTAGCTAGCTGAGAGGAAACAGGGATGGCACAATGGAACCAAACTGGGTACAGAACAGCTGAGCCTCTCTCCCTCTTCCTTGTCCTCCTGCCAGAAGCACCAAGGAAGAGAGAAGGAAAGGGAAAACAGTGGCCCTACTAAGCATCCCTTCCCATTTCATGTTGCCACCTCTTCCCTTTTCCCATGCTTCTGCCTGGTGGCTTTTTAAGTGTCAAATTTGTGATGTATGGTTCTTCTCCGATCGAAAGACAGACTGTTGTAGGACGAAGAGCTGTTTCACTACTTCGATTGGACAGTTAAGAGTCATTATTTCCAAGACTTCATCAAGAAGCGAAAGGAATGAAATTCACCTGACATTTTATGGACCTGTTGGTTCATTAGGAGGTTTTGAAATAGTAATTCTTCATGAATTTCTCCAAGTTTTCCAAGACCTGAAAGAGTCGGGAAAATTACAGAACCACTTTTTTTTCTGTTCTGCCAAAATGGTTTGTCTGCTCTACATGGAAGTCATCCAGGCCTGCTGCCTTGCTGTATTTGCAGCTACAAATAGATTTTTCTAATGTTGAACGTTCTTGCAATGTGATTATTCTCCAGTTGCTTGCTTCTTTCGAGATTAAATTCTGGTTTCCTGTGAAGATGAAAACTGGCATTCAATTCTAACGGACACCCAGTTAAGGCTGCCATTTTACATATCCTTACTTTCAATTTATCTTTTTATTTTGTTTTGTTTGAGTTTATTTGATTTGATTTGAGACCCACCTTTTCCCTTATAAAATGGGGCTCTAGATGGCTAGCAAAAATAAATAAAATAAAATTCATATAATTAAAATATAAAGTAGACTAATTAAAACAAAAATAAATTATATTTATCAGATCAATGGACATATCCATAAAGGGAAAATTACATAAATTCATCTACCGGTAGTTTAAAAGCCCTTCTACAACACCCTGGCCTAGCCTGATTAGCAAAACAGCAAATTGATAAACACAATGAAAAGAGTCATCACAGACGGACAAAATAATAACAAGGAAATACTCAACCTAGCTTCCCTCAGTGTTGAGTTGGTTGTCCTGCTGAACAAAGCAAGATTTATTTCTCAGTGAAAATACACATATCCTTGCAGCCAATTATGACGGCAGTATTTGTGTTCCACTATTTTACAGTTTGATTCCCAAGTACTGTAGGACAGAATGAGCTCCTATCTCTGTCCCAGCTCCTGCCAACCTCGCAGTTCGAAAGCAAGAAATTGCAAGTAGATAAATAAGGACCACTTCAGTGGGAAGGTAAATGGCGTTATATGCGCTCCAGTGTCTAGTCATGCCTGCCGCATCACCACGGAAACATATGCAGAAGCAGACAGCGCTGGTTCTTCGGCTTTGAAACATAGATGAGCACTGAACCCTAGAGTCAGATATGACTGGCTTTTGAGCAAGGGAAGCCTTTACCTTTACTATTCTATAATTCATCTTTTCAAGAACAATTGTATTTATGGAGGTTTGCTATATTATTTAGTTGCTGGGTTCTGCCTGTATTTAGACATGCCATACAGTTCCTATTCTAGATCAAGGATATGTTTCAGACTGGAGACCTGCTGCTGCCTCCCCCCCAACCCCCCCCTAACAAAACAAAACAAAATATGGCAAGATGTTGTATATTCATTTAAGCATGTTCTTGATGTCACACACATTTTGCTCCTCACTTCACATGTTGATACAGGGAACGCAGAACTAATCAGCATTCATATTCTTCTTCTACACTAATCTGCTTCCTAAAAAATTGCATCTGGAGTGGGGGAGTTACTTCTGTGGAATTTCTTTCAAAGCTGTGGTGACACATTTCAACAGAGATGATATCAAAAATGTGTCAGGCCAGTTTTAGTTCCTGCACTGGATTATCTTCTAAGCAGAGGCGTAGCTACCGCCGTATCTGCCGTATCAATTATACGGGGCCCCCGGGCCACGGGGGCCCCCAACGTGCGTAAGCAAAACAAATCTTTACCCTTCCTAGGGCCCCCCAAACAAATTTTTATACGGGGCCCTGCCAAGGCACGCTACTCTTCTGCTTCTAAGGTTGTTTTGTTCACGTGTTTTAATTTTCATTTCAGTTGAGGTTCCACACTGACTGGATCACAAAGGCACAACAGAACAATCACAAGGCTCAAGACATCATTCTGCCCATAGTAAAGAGCCAGATGTTACTTTGCCATGTACAGAAGAATCTTACACTGATTTGGAATCTAGAGAAGCTCTCCAAATACGCCACCTGAGAGAATACACTGCAGGCTACTTGGGACACACAGCTCTTGCCAGGCACTGGCTCTTCCTGGCACACATTCACATTATCTGAGGATGTTTCCTCACACAGCGTAATAGTAGGATCAGCCCTGAGACAAAATGGAACTTTATATATTTTTTTTAAAGACAAAAAATGTGAGTCTGCTTCAAAGGATTAGAGACTCTGAAAAAACTCTGGAGACCAGATAAATTCCTTCTATTCATCCATCCATCCACCCACCCTTCCTTCCTTCTTTCCTTAACAGCATGCTATGTTGGATCTCCTGGGCATGAAACAGAGGGTGAGAAGCAACTGTGCTGGGGAACCCTCCAACTCCTCCCTACTCCAATTTAGAGAGACAACTAGGTGCTTTCCACATGGAAAAAACTTGTTATGAAATTGAACAGGTATCATTTCATGTTTTTGCTTAGCATATCAATACCATGTAGTCAGTGGAGGTTGAAGGGCTTGTTAACACACTAACAAGGGGCAAAATTTGGGAGGGGGAAGAGTGATTATATTCTAGCCACCACTTATATATTTAGACAGCAATTATAGCTAATAGACTGGATACCATGGGACCACAAAAGACCACTAGGCAGAACTTGAAAATGATGGGATGAGCTGATGGTAAAGCTTTCGGCCAGAGATGGAAACAGAAGGCAAAGGATAGAACATTTTGGAGTTCAATTGATTTGAGCTTAAATAGATAAGCGAAGACAAATCGATATTGGATTGGATTATAATATGGGGGAAAATATTTAATGAGGAGCATAAGGACACCAAGACCCATTGCCAAGGCTAAGTAAAATGCCTGTAGAGAAAAAGAGGAGAAAAAGCTTTCAGGCTGAAAGATCATAGACAAAGTAGTTACAGGGCGATTCAAACAATGTCAGTGGACTGTGGGCCTGTAAAATACACATCGGCTACATATCATACCCTCCCCATGTTTGATGTTCATGAGAAAGAACTCTGTGTACCAGAATCACATTCAGTGGTGAGATGTCAAAATTTGTACTATCCCACCATGATGTCATCACAGTGGGGGTGGAGCTAATGTCATGATGTTGTGGGCAGGGCCAAAGAAAAATAAAAATAATTAAAAATAAAATACTAGGTCGGAATGAACTACAGAATGAACTCACCACAAGATGGCTTCATTTTGGCACTTTTCTACTTTTCAACAGTTAAAGAAATTAGGTACTAAGTCTTTGCCTAACCAGTTTCTAGGATAATATGCCTTAATGTAAATGTAAAACAGCTGTACCTCCTTAAGGGTTCTCCAATTGGAACAGCAATTGGAACAGCACAGGTGTAGCTTATTGATGAGGTAACTCCAAGACTTTGCTTAAAAACTCCAAGCCAGGCTGCCAGGCCTTTTTAGGAACTGTGGTAGTACATCAATATAGGTAAAGGTATTAAATACCCTGGGGAGCAGGCTATAGGGAGCTTCAGGCAAGCAGCTTCTCCTCCTCTTCCCTGCTTGGGAGGACAGCAAGGAGGCCGTGCATACGCACCAAGCACTGTAGGTGTGCATGCACATCAAGTGCTTGGTGGGCATGCACAGTGGGGGAACCAGTGGGAAGGTAAGCCCCGAAGGTGGTTCCCCCCAAAAGCTGCTACCGATTCTCCGGAACGCTGTGAAAAGTTACTACCGGTTCTGGAGAACTGGCGAGAACCTGTTACATCCCATCACTGATTGTAGGAAAGTTACATTTTTTGACTACAGTGAGGCCGGAAGCCCAGATATTTGTTCTCAGTGTTACTGTGGAGTTCGGACCTTCACTCAGAATTGCATCATTGTTTTTCTCATATAGGAAACTTCCACTTTCGTTTAAATAACCCAAATTGAATGAAAAAGATTGGATAGGTTGAAAAAATTAATAGCACCGATTTGATTTTAATGGCAACTAATCCTGACAAATTGGTTTGTTAAATGAGTCACAAAGCCCCACATTTACTGGTTCTCATTTAATCTTAAACTTGTACAAACTGAGTTTACTTTCAATCTGCATTAATCCATTCAATCTCAGGATACTTCTATTTATCGAAATTTATCTCAGCCATTCCTCTGTTGGTTGCCCACCTTGATTTATCTGAGTAATCTCTTTGTGCCAGTCACTTGGACAACATTTTGTCTTCCAGGATTTCTTGAAGCTTTCTTTTTTGGAAGCACACAACTTGACAGTTCTGAATATAGATTTTGGATGGGGGTGTTTTTGCATTTCTTAGCATGCCGAGGCAGTCTTCTGAGAAGAAAATTAATCAGAATCAGACTGAAATAGTATACACACTTACCCAAGAGTAAACATCACTGAACACAACAAAGCTGTGTTGTTTGAAACACCTTCTTCTATATAGATGACCACATGGGATTGTGCTGTTAAAACTTTCTGCTTTGAAAAATCAAGCAAGATTCAAATTGCTGTGCCAGTTCTATATGTATGTTGTGCTTACTTGTATGCATGCAAGATCTACTCATTGCTTGCAAATATCACACAGGAGAATTTAAAAAACCTTACAGTTTGAACTTTGATGCCATTAGGATTAGCCTGATTACATAAAACAATCTTAGTGTTTTGTTATTTTATCCTCTTTCCTCCCCTTCTTTTTCATTTCTTCTTTTCCTTCCTTTTCCTTTTCTCCTTGAAGAAAGGACTTGTGGGAGTCACAACACTAGCGAAAGGAAGATTAATCTTCTCACCAGTTGTCTCCCCTTTGAAATTCCTCTCACAAGCACATATGACAATGAGACTTTCACCATTAACTGACAAAAGTGGAAAATTTCCTAAGGTTTCATTACAAAATGGGAGGGAAGGAAGAATCCATTATTTCCAGTCTCCGATCAGAGATGAGGGCAATTGGGAAGTTGATAAGCCAAAGGTCTCCTGAAAGTACAATTCTGTTTAGAACAGGCTAAAATCTCACTTTTGAATTGGTAGACTATCTGGCCTGCAGTACTTGGGTCTTGTCAGGTTTTAATGGCAGTTTGTTTACTCTAATCCAGCATTGACTCCAAAGAGCCTCCATGATCGTCCCCAGAAAATGGTTAAAATAAGCTAAGTATCATTGGCATGCTAATGACAACCTACTGTTCCTGTATGATTGATTAGTATATGTTCTGGATTCCTGGATAATCTCTCTAGATATTTCATGTTAAAAAGACCAGAGAACATTTGGTGATCCCATAAGAAAAGGTTTGAGTATGGGTCCACTAGCATTGCCTTCTGAAATCTACCTCCAAAAAGGACTAAACCTTTTTTTTTAAATGTCTTTCCTTGACCCTTCCACAGGTTCCTTCCAAGACAGGTTATTAATGATACCAAAGCTGCTGAGATGTCCATCAGAAGACTCAGTGAAACATTTCTTTTATCTAGCTCCCAAGAAGAATATTAATGCTATTTCTGTCCTGCAGTCATACCTCAAAGAAGACTTATGTGGGGCCAGATAATAAGCATTCTGTTCAGGTTAGATGTAATTATTTTTACCAGAACAACACATATAAGGTTAAAAATTAGTGAATGTTTGGTGTAACACCACATTTGGAGTACTGTATTGTTGACGGAGGATTAACAGCTCCTAACACATTTTTAGGAGATTCTTTATAAAATGATCCTTTATAAAATGAAATGTTATTGTGCTTCTAAATGTAAAGATGAAGCTAAGGTACTTTGGACATCAAATGAGAAGAGAGGATTCCCTTGAGAAGGCCTTGATGCTGGGAAAGGTAGAGGGCAAAAGAAAAAGGGGGCAGCCAAAAATGAGATGGTTAGATGGTATTGTGGATGCAGTGGGAACAGAGCTGGGTGGGCTGAGGAGGATGGTGGAGGACAGAGGTGCCTGGAGGGTGGTGGTCCATGGGTTCGCGGAGGGTCGGAATCGACTGAGCGACTGAACAACAACAAAAATGAAATTTACATAGGACCATTTTTCTTTCACAGCACACCTAACCACACTAGGGCAAACATGAAATGATAGCTGTTAGAGTAAAAAAGACAATTGTATTTTCAGAATTGTGTCACAAATTGGCCATTCAGTGATGTGACTAAGAGTTTTGTCTAATCAATAACTCGTTTTAAAGGCACCAGGATACACGAAATTATTATTAAGGCACCAGGATGTTGCTTTTAGATAATGCTACACTTTACAAGGAGACACGAAAGCATCTATATTCTGTGTCCAATTCTGCCAGATTCATCCATATAACATTTGAAAACCATGGTGCTTCATATATTAATGAGTAGTTTGCTTTGCACTGTGATGATGGGAACATTAAATCTCATGCCCCTCACCCTGAGGAAGAGTTCATCTCCTGGGTGGGATTAGGGCTATGTAATGTGTCTGAGTGTGGAAGAAATCAATAATAACAATGTTTTACAAGATCTTCAGGTGGATGATGGTAAGGAGGGATGAAATCTAATTAGCAGGTTTGCCAGTCTGGCAGGAGATTAATTTGTATAATGAGGATATGAAGCACAAGCTAGAAGCAGGGGGGATTATTGATACAGACGTAAGAAAACTATGTTGAAATTGCTCATTTATAGATTCATTTGTGGTTTATTACAAATCTGTTCTGATTGCCCCTGTGAGCAAGGCAGAGCTCCTTGACTATGCCATGCACATGTGTGGATTAATGAAATTTGTGGATTGGGGGTGAATGTGCAGGTAAGGTCACTGCTGTCACATTTTGATAGCCATTTTAAAATCTACCCTTTATTGGACTGCTTAAATATTCCTTAATGACAAGTTCTTGGGCCCTTAAGATTCTTTATCAGGATGGGCATTGCAAAGCATGAAATTGGAGAGAGACCCAATTTGGCTGGATGTTGGCTGGATGTTATAGTCCAGGGGTGCCCAAACTATGGTCCACAGGCCAGATCTGGCCCCTGATGCCAATTCATCTGACCCACACCAGCCTCATCGCTCCCAGAAGCAGAAGTAAAACACACCCCTAGTTTAAGCAGAGAAAATGGCAGCCTAAAATCTATCTCATCCTGTTGCAAAACAGATTTTCAAGGCGTGTTTTACTTCTGCCTCTGGTGGGAGGAACCATGCGACCAGCCCACTGAACCACATGATGGCCCACTGAACTACGTGACTGGCCAATGGCCCCCCCAAAATTGGGCACCCCTGTTATAGTCAAATAAATTGAAGTGAAATTACAGGTGCAAGATAGAGACTGCAAACCCGAAGAATGAGTCTCCATGATGCTGTTCATAGGTTCACTTCAGAAGATGTAAAGTCTATGTTCTCTTCCCATTTCTGTAGAAAAAGAGTCACCAGTCACTCAGTCTATTCTGCACTGCCTTCTGTTGAAACACACAGTTCCTGTTTAGAGCTGGGAGAAGCATCAAGAAACTCAGCAATCTCTATATTAAAAAATCGCTGAAGTTTAATTTTGGATAGCTGATTGACAAAATAGTGGGAGTTGGGAAGGGGGAAGGGAGATAATTTCAATGTCAATCATTTCAAGTACTCAATTTTCAATATTCTGAAGCATCTTGTAAACTGCTTCAAGACTCTAGATCAGGGGCGCCCAAACTTTTTGGGCCGTGGGCCTATCATGTGGTTCAGGGAGCAGGTCACTAATTCATCCGGCCTGCGAAGCCCTCGTTGCTCCTGAAAGCGGAAGTAAAATGCACCTGTATGGGCGCATTTTACTTCCGCTTCCAGGAGCGACGAGGGCTTTGCGGGCTGAATGAATTGGTGTCGGGGGCCGCACCCGGTCCCCGGGCCTTAGTTTGGGCACCACTGCTCTAGTCTAGATATTGTCACCAGAAACAGACTTGACAGCTGAAACACTTCCATGTATCCAATTGCTAGCATCTTCCTGCATTAGAAACTGCATACAGTATATGAGAGCACACTGATGGAGTGTTGCATTGAGGAGATATGAGACTGCTTCAGTATCCAAAATATGTGGATACTTTGCACACACCCCACCAATAAGAGACGACACAGTGTTATGGATTTATAATTGGCCACTTTATTTCAGGGTTTTATCTTACGATAGAATTACCCACAGCCTGCGCTGCGGTGGTAGCATGAGAAGCTAGCTACTTAATATCTCCTCAATTTATCAGCCTATTTCTGTTCCACCCCATATTCCCTGGGCCTGAACCTCTCTTTATTCCTTCACAAAACCGCCAGGCTTTATGAGGCTGCTATCCTTCCCTGGTTAGACTAACCAGGCCTACCATTTCCCCATCTGGGCCGGCCTGCTAAACTGATTTCCTTGAGAATTACTGTGATATCCTTTGCTATTATCCTCCTATCACTTCCGCTTCCAGGAGCGACGAGGGCTTTGCAGGCCGGATGAATTGGCGTCGGGGGCCGCACCCGGTCCCCGGGCCTTAGTTTGGGCACCACTGCTCTAGTCTAGATATTGTCACCAGAAGCAGACTTGACACTTCCATGTATCGAATTGCTAGCATCTTCCTGCATTAGAAACTGCATATATGAGAGCACACTGATGGAGTGTTGCATTGAGGAGATATGAGACTGCTTCAGTATCCAAAATATGTGGATACTGTTGGTGTGTCTGTGCGAGCAGACCAGCTGACCCCCTGATCACCCCAGAAAGCAGACAATATCCATCTGGAAGACCTCTACAGTAAGTTACTTTCGGTTTTCTTTATCTGTCTCTTTGGGTAAAAAAGTACTAATGGGAAAAGGCTCCCCACATCTTCTTCAAGAGTTTTAATTGTATGTTAAGCTTTATGATATATGGAGTCTCCCTGCATCGCTTAGTGCAAAGCCAGAGAATTTGAGAGCGCCTTACTCCAAAGTTGTTTATCTTCCTAGTCCTGTTTAATGACTCTGTGGTCATCCACATGCAACAATAATCCTTAAGCAACAAATAAGAATAAATTGTTTTTAATTTGTTGATGACTTAGAAGCTGACTTTTGTAAGCAGTAAGAAAAATCTTAGCCAGAAACCCTAGACAGCCAAAGGTTTTCCGCAGTAGACAGTACCAAGCAAGATGGAACAGGGGGTTGACTTCATATAAAGCAGCTCTTTTATACTCCGCCACCCCACCCCCAAGCTTGGAAATGTAACAATTTTGGATTACAGTCTACAGAGTCCCTTGTTCAGCATGGCCATTGACCATGCTACATGTAGAAATCTAGGATTTGCAATCCAAAAAGACAATTTTTTCCAAGCTTTGTTTCTATTTTTTCATATTAATCTGTTTAAATATTATGAAAGAAATGCCATTCTGTCATTGCATACATTACAAAGGGCTTCCATATTTCCCAAAATTTGTTATTCCCTTCTTTACCTTCAACTCCATTGTTAGTTTGTTGTTCAGGGCTAATTGCCAAGCTAACTTATAACTTATCTCCTTAGTTATCACAAACTCCCCCCCCCCTAATTCACCTGTAATTAATTGCCTTGTCACTGATAACAATGTTATCAACAGTTATTTCTTGTTCTTGTCCATGCTAATTTCATCTACTTCCCCTAACAATGCTATTTTCACATTTAGATTTATTTTAATGCCCAGGATATCTCACAATTACTTTTCTGTTTGTTTCCAGAATTTAGTGGTATATCCACAGCCCCACCACATATGCAGATACATTCCTATTTCTTTACTACACCTCCAACAACTATTTGACATTTTTTTTTGGCATATGTGGACAGAGGTCATATACCACTTCCACACGATTTCATGATTGTGTTCCTTTCCCCTAATACTGTAGATAGTAACCTCATTATTCTTTGGTTCCATTTATGAAAAAAATGCCATTGTATTGCAAACATTTCGCTTGTTAAAAAGCACTACACTTCTGTTGTGTAATGTTCTCTACTTCATAACACATTCATTGCAGCTTATTTTTTTTTCACTATGAAATGGATCTCACCCGCTGTTTTATCCTGATCTTTAACCAGTGACCAGATGATGGGGTGAAATAGCCTCTCCTCTCCATTGACTCATTCCAATGATTTTTCCTAACAGCCAGAGGGGACTGATTTTGTGGAAAGCATTTTGCAAATGCATGTATGTAACTTATGTCTGCCATTGTTAGCAATGAACTTCTTGACATTTCCAAAACATTGGTGACTCAGGACTTCCCTTTTCATATAAATTTCCAAATTAGTAATCAAGTTACTCTGTCTCACATTAACTAGGAAAATTATTTTCTTTTATCCTCTTTAATTTTGCTAAACATTTTGTAGAGTTATGATTATTTGTCCTCAGAATGACTTGCTTTCCTGTGTTGAAGTATTTTAGCTAGACTTATTATTTACAGATCACAGGATCTCAACATTGACATCTGGTCCAGTCCAGCAAAAACAGGAGAGGGTTATTCTTTTTCCCAATGTACTATACTTTCTTACTCATCCCCCAAAATCAGCTTGGGAGTTTTGGAAATCATCTGTACTGTTGCTGGAGCGCATATATCTAGAACTGAAATTCTACTGTGCAGGGGAAATGAATTAATCATGTTCTCCATTCTGTCCTGTGCTCTCTTCTTTGCTGTTGTTCGATTACATGCATACTTCTTGGGAGGCAAGCTATTGCAAACCTAGGCAGTTTAATAAAAAGCAGAGGCATCACCCTGCCAACAAAAGTCATCATCATCATCATCATCATCATCATCATCATCATCATCATCATCATCATCATCATCATCATTATTATTATTATTATTATTATTATTATTATTATTATTATTATTATTATTATTATTATTATTATTATTATTATTATTATTATTATATTTCAATTTCTATACCGCCCTACTTGGTAGGACCGACTCAGGGCGGTTCACAGCATATGTAAAATTACAAGTTCATGTCAATAAATCATAAATACATAACATCAAAATATCAATATCACTACACTAACAAGACATTCAATAAAACATCAATATCAAATAACAGTCCAGAAGTTCCACATCTCGGTCAAATCACTCCAATTATTACAAAAACAACTAAACAAAAACAAAACAATTACTAAGTCCCACATCAGGTGAGACGCCTCTCCGCCCCTGCCGCAGATATTTCTGGTGAGAGTGGCAGCGGCGCGGGGAGTCCCGGCATCGGCATCTCTTTTTAAAGTCTCCACAGTGCAGGGCTCCTGGGCCAGGTGGAGTGGGTCCCCGGGCTGGACGCCGAGTCGGCTGCTCCGCCCCCCGCCGCAGATGTTTCTGGTGAGAGCGGCGGTGGCACAGGGAGTCCCAGCATTGGCGTCTCTTTTTACAGTCTCCACAGCGCAGGGCTCCGGGGCCAGGTGGAGTGGGTCCCTGGGCTGGATGCCGAGTCGGCTGCTCCGCCCCTGCTGCAGATATATCTGGCGAGAGCGGTGGCGGTGCGGGGAGTCCTGGCATCGGCGTCTCTTTTTAAAGTCTCCGCAGGGCAGGGCTCCGGGGCCAGGTGGAGTGGGTCCCTGGGCTGGACGCCGAGTTGGCTGCTCCGCCCCCACCGCAGATATTTCTGGCGAGAGCGGCGGGGGCGCTCTCCCATCTCCTGCCAAACTGATAGTTCTTAGTAGTAGCAGAGCTTCTTGCAGCACTTCTTCATCCACCGTATGTCAGATGTCATCTCAGTCAGAATCCCCTTCTTCACAGTTCCTCCTCACATAGTCAAAGCAATGGTATTCCCAGTAGTATTGTATGGCTGTGAGAGCTGGACCATAAGGAAGGCTGAGCGCAGAAGAATAGACGTCTTTGTAATGTGGTGCTGGAGGAGACTCTTGAGAGTGCCCTGAACTGCAAGGAGATCAAATCAGTCAATCCTGAATAAAACCAACCCTGACCGCTCCTTGAAAGGATAAATACTGAAGCTGAAGCTAAAGTACTTTGGCCACCAAATGAGAAGAGAGGGCTCACTTGAGAAGGCCTTGATGCTGGCAAAGATCAAAGGCAAAAGGAGAAGGTGTCAGCAGAGGATGGAGGTGGCTAGATGGTATTGTTGATGCAATGGGCGTAGATCTGGGTGGGCTACAGAGAATGGCACAGGACAGAGGAACCTGGTGTGCAGTGGTCCATGGGGTCGCAAAGGGATGGCTCTCTCCTTAGGAGTAAAAAAACCCCCTCTTAATCAGAGACAACTTGACAGCATTTGAAACCCCTTGAATTTCAATGAGGTGAGATTCAATGTAAATTTTTATAAGATTTCACTGCTTTTTGCAAAGAAGGAAGTAGAGCAGATACAGATTGTTCTAACTTTCAGATTTAGTAATTGTGGTTGACTTCTGCCTTTCCTCCCAGAAGTTATTCAGAATTCTTTCATCAGAGCTGATTTTGGTTAGAAATAAGGAAGGAAGGAAGGGGGGGAAAGCGATTTAGGGCACTTGAAACAAAGCTACTACCCACTCCAGTCATTTCACTGGAGTATATTCTATAGGGAATCAGCCTGAAGATGGTAAATTCCTCAAAGCTGAAACTTAATTGCTTTGAACTGCAGTGAGAATGCTCTTGAGGCTCATAATAAATAGTCATTAGTAGCTATTTATAATTTAATATGCAGCCTGTTATTTAAGACACTTGAAGGAAATTCCAGCTGTAGCTTGCAATCTATGTCTATGTTCATTTTCTGGAGTGTGTAGGAATGTCCTAGAGAGAGATGGGGAAGGGGTCAAGTTGTTTCACAAACCAGTGATGGGATGTAACAGGTTCTCACCAGTTCGCCAGAACCTGTAGTAACTTTCCCCAGTGTCCTGGAGAACTGGTAGCAGCTTTTGGGGGGAACCACCTTTGGGGCTTACTTTTTCACTGGTTCCCCCACTGCACATGTGTGCCAAGCACTTGGTGTGCATGCATGCCTACAGTGCTTGGCACATATGTATGGCCTCCTTGCTGTCCTCCCAAATGGGGAGGAGGAAGAGAAGCTGCTAGCCTGAAGCTCCCTATAGCCTGAAGCTCCCCAGGGTAAGTGACTCACCTTTGGATGTGGTGTGTCTGTGTGTATTTTAATGTGTATTTAATACTTTTACCTATATTGACTTATAGTGGTACTGTGGGTGGGTGGGTTGAGGTGTGGGTGAGTGGGTGTTTATTTTAATTTAATTTTATTTCTAATTTTTCTTTGGCCCTGCCCACATCATGATGTCATGATGTTAGCTCCGCCCACACTGTGATGACATCACGGTGGGGTAGTAAATTTTTTGACATCCCACCACTGTCACAAACAGCTGCTATAGTATCCGAGCTAAGAGTCTGGGACCCGAGAATCAGAGAATACTTAATCCGAGTTTCTCTTCTCTTCACAAACTCACTAGATGGCTTTAAGAAAGCCACTTCCTCTTTCCCTCAGACCCAAACATCTGAACCTAGGGGGCAAGAATTAGGATTTTCTCAACAGGACTACTGCATGAGTTATTACCAGGTCATCTTCTTTACTTCCTTTTTTACCCCATCGGGCGTTGAGGGAGTTATTATTACTAAGTAACATATTGAAAGTGAACATCTGAAAGCAAATCAGAAGCTGCAATATTCTGTTGCCACAGGCCTCCTGCTCCACTGCTGTGCAGCTCCTCCTGCTCTTCCAATTGGAAATCAAAGAGCATCAAAACTGGTCTTCTGAGATTGGAAGCTTTCAGTCAACCTTGGAGTGCTGTCCTCGCAGCATCATGCTCTGCTCCCTCTTTTGTGCCTCTTAAGGTAGTCTGCTGCTTTCAGGTGCAATGAAAGACATGGTCCAACTGTATTTCCCAAAGAAAGATTGAGTTCCCTGCCTGCATGGTTTTTGTACACAGAATAGGAGGGAGTGTCTGTGACTTTGGGTTGTCAGATCAGCAGCATCTCATCTCTTGAAATTTCAAGGCCAAAACTGTAGAACAGGAGATGGTCCCCATGATGTTACAGAGACAGGGTAGGCAAAGGGGTGGCAGCAGCCTGTAACTCAGGGGTGCCCAAACCTTTCAGGGCATGGGCTGGTCACGTGGTTCAGGGAGCTGGTTACTATGGCCTGGGGCCCGGATCTGTCCCCCCCCCCATGCCAATTCATCTGGCCTGCGAAGCCCTCATTGCTCCTGGAAGTGGAAGTAAAACGTGCCCGCACAGGTGCATTTTACTTCTGCTTCCAGGAGTGACAAGGGCTTCACAGGTCAGATGAATTGGCACTGGGGGCTGGATCTGGCCCCTGGGCTGCAGTTTGAGCACCCATGCTCTAATTGCTTTTGGACCAGCTAATGGTGGAAGTGAGTATGAAGAGAACCCATGGCCTGGAACCCAGATAAAATCTTTCTAATCAAGTAATATCGCAGTACAGTACAGTGTGTAAGGATTTGCAGCTGCTGTTCTAAGTCCTGCAGGACTGGAGCCCTCAGACTAGAAGCAGCTGCCCTAAGTTCTGCAGAAATGGAGCTCTCACCCTGCTACAGCTACTAAGCCCCACCTGAGACTACTGGGGAAGGTTCTGGATCTTCATAGGCTCCACCTGGAGACCATGTGTCCCTCAACTATATAAGAACTGGCCTCTCTTCCCAGAAGTTGCCTTCAACAATAGAGGTTAGTAGACTTGCAGTTGCTTGTCTTCTGGATTGCTTGCCTTGTTCCTGCTCCAGAGGATGTTCTACCTTGTTCCTATTGACTCCCGGATCCTGTTGTCTTCTGTTTTCCTTTGCTTGGATCCTTGTTTCTGGAATTACATCCTTGCCTTGGTTTAGTCTCTTAAAGTTCTCTGCTGTGCATGTTCTTCTGGTCACCAGACTTTTGGCTGGTTTGGACTACATTTCTGGCTTAATTCTACATCTCTGGTTGTACTTGGATGAGAACTCCAGACTGAGATTGTTACTCTTTGGCCTGTTGCCTAGTTGTCCTGTGTCCTAGTTTTTATGTTGTCTGCAAGCTGCCTGTGTCTGGGACCCTGACACAGAGATGGAAAGAAGAGTGGTGTATTTGGCTGCTTAGTTGCCAAACAAAATGTGACCACCCAAGCTGTGGTTGTTTGGGGTACAGCAATGTAGATAATCTCAGGGACTTTTATCTTTTGCCCCCAGAAATGTCTACTGGGGCCTCTTAAGAATCAAGTAACAAGTTAGTGTCTGAACAGGATTTTCTTGTTTTCTGAGTCTTTCCCCATTTTGGGGGTGTGGAGCAGCCTTAGAGGACCCTTTTGATGCAAAATACACCACTCCAGCAGGTTTCCAGGGCAGAGTTAATGATTTTTCTCCGAACAACAACAGCCACAAAACAATTTTTCAACTTTTAAAAACAGAAGGCTCTTCAGTAACCCTGACACCACAAAAATGCATAAGATACCTAGTCTTGCTATATAGTTTTACCAACAGCACACATGACACAAGGGATATTGCTGGGAATTACAGAAGTGGAGCTTTAAATCTGTGCCATGCGTTGTTGCTGCCACAAAAAAGTTCAAGTCTCCCAATAGCGTCTTTCTACCTGTGACTTGAACCAAAGACTACCATGCACTTAGGTTCACACATTTGCCTCCTTTCCCCAGCGTCACCTTTTTCTTCTGTGCTAAGCCAATAAGTGCTTGTATAAACTAGGACAGTGATGGCAAACCTTTTACAGACTGAGTGCCCAAACTGCAACCCCAAAACCACTTATTTATCTCAAAGTGCCAACACGGCAACAGGGAAGGGAGGAACCGCTCCCATTGGGCTGCTTGGCAGAGGGGTGGGGTGTACTCTGTGCTGGGGGGTTGGAGGAAGCGCTCCCATTGATTGCTGTGCAAAGTGAATTCTGTGTTGGGGGAGAGAGGAAATGTTCCCATTGGGCTGCTGGGCAGAAGAGCAGGGAGAACTCTGCTGTGGCAATGGCACATGTGTGCCAACAGAGAGGGCTCTGAGTGCCATGTCTGGCATGCGTGCAATAGGTTTGTCATCACTGAACTAGTAGTTGGTGGAGATGAGCAGCCAGACATGGAAGCCACCTCACTCACAAAACCTGTTTCACTTTCTTTCCTTTTCTTTCTTTGCCTGAAAAGCTTGGCCAGTTCCTGAGACTTCAGCTAGCCCCAAAGAAGAGGGGGCTGTAGGTGCTGATCATGTGACAGGGAAGGTGAATCTGGAGTCATACTTGCTTCTGATAGCTTTCTTCATTTGCTGCTCTGCTCCTTTTTCCTGGCATTAACAAAAGTACCTGCCAGCCCCAAAGCATTCCTGCTACCAATAAGGCAAAATCACTTTCTCAGACAACTACTGTATATGTTGGCATATAAGACTACTTTTCCCCCCTGAAAAACATGCCTCCAATTGGGGGGGTCATCTTATACACCGGATGCACTTCAGTTGGGATAGACATAGCTGCCCATAGTGGCCTCCCGATGCCTGCCTGGTGCCCATAGTGGCCTCCCGATGCCCGCCTGGTGCCCATAGTGGCCTCCCGATGCCCACCCACCTCATTCTACATACCATCCAGTATTGCGCGGTATCCAGCGTGGCTGCGGCGAGCATCAGCAGCGAGACAGGGGTGCCAGCCTTTTCAGCATGACCGGCCCATTCTGCTCAGCAGGAAGCAGCAGTGCTCCGCCCCACCCCTTGTCTATGGAGAGCTCGCACATGCGCACTTGCACACTAGTGCTGGCCACAGGGAGATGTTGAAATAAAATCTGATGTTCTTTTATGTTTTATTTGGTGTGTGGAAGGTGCGCGGAAGAGGGGGTAGTCTTATACGGTGAGAATATAACAAACTCTATATTTTGAGTGGAAATGTTGGGGGGGGGGTCATCTTATACGCCGGCATATATGGTAACTGAAGGACAGATCCTTCTGCAAGAGGAAGAGGCTGCATCAAGACTCTGGCCTGCCAATGACTTGCTTAGCACACATGCATGTCTGATTTATTTGCATACAACTGCCATAAGAAAAATAACTCAAAACCAGAGGTTTTAGGACTATAACATTCAGAACCTCCCCAGCCACTAATAGGGGTCCCTCCCCACTGAAATTCGCAGAGCCCATGAGAATAATCCATCTTGGACTAAAATTTACAGAATCCCCTAGCTATGATGGGCGGGGTGGGGGGCTCTGAGAGTTGCAGTCAAAAAAGTTACTTGTACAAGCTCTGCTCAAGAGTTTGGGATCCTTTAAAAATGAAAAAGGACATAGATTGAATTGGTGTTGTGCTGCCAGTAAAAGCCTCATTTTTGTCCTGCTTTGCACATTATATATATATATACAGCAGGGATTTGCAACCTTCGGGCTGGACCTGGCAACCATTCCATCTGGCCCATGGTGACAAACCCCCTGCCCAGAGGCCACCCAATTTTGCTACCCCCCTCCCGGGGTGTGTGAACCTGTTGCTGCCCACCACTGAATGCAGAGCTGGATGAAGCACAAGATGGAATCAAGCTGTCCTGCAGCTTTTTGGACTCCCATTTAATCTTTTTTCATTGTCTGTAAACTGTGGGATGGGAGGAGGAAATCTTTAAATACAAAATATCACTGCTGCTAAAAGAGGTTACCAGTGGGGTGGTTTTCAGTAATTAAGACTTCTTTCTCCCATCCTACTGCCTCCACATGATCAATGCTGTTTAGCAGTCTCACTTTTTGAATTAAACTTTGAGAACCAGACGGGTACAGAAAACTGCCAGAAATTTTGGGGACCCTCATATATATCTACTGTCCATAATACTTTGGTACACAGCCTGAGAAAGATTTATGTTTAAAGCTGGCTGTTCAAATCTTAAGCCATCCAATAAAGATATCACCTGTCCTCATCTTCAAATCATCTTTAAATCAGTAATTGAGTTCCCCAGATTTTCCCCAATGACTTACTCAGTCTCTCTCACATAAACAGGAAATGCCCTGAAGCTATTTATTATTTAATTAATAAATACAGAGTCACATCAAATTGTAGCATTGGCTATGCACATGGCTAAAGTTTTTAGGATAATATCAAACAGATACTTTCTGCTCTTCTTTCTTGTCTAGGTCATACTTTAAACTGCCAAAACAAAGCCACCTTTTGGTGAATTCATTCTGTAGTTCCTCTCACCTGACCAAGTGTGAGAAAGATTAGCTGGCACAAAAATGTTGCTGTTGCCCAGGTACACCTGGTTGTGGTTCAAAAATATCAGTCTTTCAGGATCTTTCTACGTACCCCATACTTTCTATTATTTGCTAGGATGCTTCTTAAAGAAACAATGGCAATTATTGCATGGTATGGTTATAATTTTGCTGTGAAATATGTGTGCTTATCTATTGATTGATCGATAGATACTTGTGTCCTATACATGTAACAAAAAGCTCTCACAAAGCAGCTTACAAAATAACAGAGATAATGTAGATGCAATTTTAAAACAAGAACATTCAATTTAAAAAATTGTATGACCAAGATTTCTGCACATGAATGAGAAGTAAGAGAAAGATGGCTATATTCTTACAACATAGCGAATCATTTGCAAAGTGTGTTGGAGGAAATTTCCATGGATACATTTGTCACAAATTGCTTGCAATAAAGTTTTCTGGAGACATACAATTTAGGCAAAATGTACACAGGCTTTAATGGACAGCTTTGCACAAGCTTTTCCAAGTCATTAAAATAAATAGATCCCTCTTTCTGCTATGATTATTTTAGTGCAACTCCAAGGCCTCCGGTTCAGTGCTATAGAACCACATTGATACATGGGATGACAGTGGTAATCTTGCTGCAAGCCAATAGAGATAAACATCTATTTGATGTTGCCGTTGTTATGTGTGTCAGGTTGCCCCTGACTCAATGGTGATGCTATGGATTGAGTGACCTCCAAAAGGTCCTGTCCTCAATCGTCCTGATTGGCTCTTACAAATTCAAACCTATGGTTCCTCTTGGGCAGTGGTGGCCATCCTTAGTGTCCCAGTTGTTCTTGGACTTCAATTCCCAGAAGACCTGATCAGCAGGTGTGCTTACTTGGACTTCTGGTACTTGAAGTCCAAGAAACACCTGGGGCACCATCCTGCTTTAGGGAATCAAACCATCTCATGTTTGGTCTTCCTTTTCTCCTGTTTCCCCCAGTATAATTGAATGTTCCAGAGACTCCTGCCTCTTCAGGATGTGTCCAAAGTATGACAGCCCCAGTTTCATCATTTTTGCATAAAGAGATAGTTTATTTTTGATTTGCTTTGAGGCCCATTTGTTCATTTTTCTGGCAGTCTAAGACATTTCCAAACCTCTCCCCCAGGACCATATTTCAAATTAATATTTTTTTTCTTGTCACCCTTCATTGTCCAGCTTTCACACCCATACATCATGATCAGAAACACAATAGCAATAGCAAGCAAAAGCAATTACACGTATATACTGCCCCATAGCACTCTCTTAGTGCACTATCTGGGTAGTTTACAGGAAATTAGCATTTTGCCCCCAACATACTGGGTATTCATTTTACCGACCTCAGAAGGAATGAAAACTGAATCAACCTTGATCCCGATCAGGATTGAACTCACAATGTTTTGGCTGCAAGGCAACAGTTTAACCACTGCTTTATTAGGGCTCTATGGAACAAGTGTGTGGATGCTCTTACTCTAGGTTTCTAGTGACACATCCTTACATTTGGTGATCTTTTCTAATCTTCTAAGTCTTCTTCTGATTCTTGGCTTCAGTCACTATTTGGATTCATGTTTGTATATCAAGGTATACAAACATTTTTACTATTTTAATTTCTTGCTCAAAAGCCAGTTGTATCTGAATCTAGGGTTCAGTGCTAATCTTTGTTTCAAAGCCAAAGAGCCAGCGCTGTTTACTTCTGCAGATATTTCCATGGTCATATGGCAGGCATGACTAGACACTGGTGTGCACGGAATGCTGTTTACTGTCCCCCCCAAAGTGGTCCCTATTTATCTACTTGCGATTTCTTGCTTTCGAATTGCTAGGTTGGCAGGAGCTGGGACAAAGGCGGGAGCTCATTCCGTCCTGCAGTACTCAGGAATTGAACTGCTGACCCCCCACCACCACCACCACCTTCCAGTCAGCATTGTGGCCACTTGAGCTACTGCAGTCTCTGATAGCCTTATAAACCACACCAATTCCATTATTCTATTATACTTCCTGATGACAGGTCTGACCCTCCATTAGTTTAAAATGTATCGATTTTACTACAACTGTATGCCAAGTGCCAGTAAATTACTTTGTAATTCCTTTAGGTGGGTGTGGGTGTGTTGGGGGCTGTATTGGCACCTGTGAACATCACCAGAGACGACGACTCCTGTTGCTGAATCCCCATGTCTTGGTAGTGTGGCAGAAGAAACAAAAAGCACATTTCTTTTTTTTTTAAACCATATAATTTGTTTTTAATGTGAATTGTACTTCTGAGAGGGGTTCCTTGAGTTCAGAGCTCATTAAAAACAAGACACAAAATGTGCTGCCTGTGGTTTTTTCCCTTCACTGCCTCCCCAATTCAGTGGCACAATGGTAAATTCTTCAGACACCCCTGCTTTGTCTCTCTTATCCCGAAGAGCAGTTTCTTCCTTGAGTGTGGCTTTCCCTTCCATTCATCAGCCTCTAGCAAAGACAGGTGTTTGCTTGGCAGGATCTGAAACAACAATAATAAAAAAAAACACTGGTGACCGATTCAGAGCTATATACAAGCAGTATTTCCCTTTATTATTGGAACCTCCTGCCAAGTGAGTTGCATCTCCAGACAGAGCTACTGCCCTTCAGAAAGGAGGTGAAGACCTAGCTGGTGGGGCATGTGTGGGGTGCGGGCCCACCTCTCTGTTGTTTAACTTGTATTTTAACTTTTTAAACTCTTAATCTTTTTAACTTTTAATTTTTTAAACTCTTATTGTGGATAATGTGTTTTTAATTGTTTTAAATTGTAAGCCACCTTGAGTCTTTGGATATGGGCGGGGTATAAATGCAATAACATAAATAAATAAATAAATAAATAAATAAATAAATAAATAAACATCAAAACCAGGGGGGCCCTTATTTTAATTTAAAAACATTTCAAGAATCTATAAGTGCATTTATCATTATTCAGCTTTCAAATGTATAGGTTCACAACATATAAAAAGTTAGCTGGCATCATATAAGAAACAAGTTTGACTCTTACTGTACAGAAGCAAAGGAAACTCTAGAATAAATTATAACAGGTTGAGACCTGCTGATCACACAGGGTAACTCATCTTGAAGGACAGCATCCTCCGCCACCATCCTCTGCAGCCCACACAGCTCTACACCCATTGGGTCAACAATGCCATCTAGCCATCTCACCTTCTGCCTTCTCCTTTTGCCTTCGATCAAGGCCTTCTCTAGTGAGTCCTCTCTTCTCATTTGATGTCCAAAGTACTTTAGCTTCATCTTCAATATTTTGGAGGTTCCTAATTCATTAGGTCGCCATAAATCAGAAGGAGCTTGATGGCACAGAAAAATAACAAGGTTAAATGGATGGGAGCTTCAGAAATATATGTCAGTGGTTGGCTGCTTATTGGAAAATCCATCCATTCCTCATTCCTTTCTTGAAAAGGGAGATAGGTAGATTCACCCCCTGTCCACCCCTTCTTTATCTCAAACAATTTCTATGTTTAGAAACTGTAAGGGATTCCTGGGAAGTTAGGAAGAGGCAGGGGACAGATTCAAGGTTGTATGTGGCAGTAATAGATGGAAAGAGGAAAAGAGAAGGGGTGAATGCATTAATATTAGTCCCAGTGCTAGGAAGCAAAGGGTTGTTTTCGGTGTTAGAGGGGTTGACATATTTGGCAGCCTGTCTCCCATAAGGATATCCTCAGTCCTTGTGTCCAATAAGTATACATTGAAATGTGGTTGTCTAGGTGACAGGCAGGAAAGAGGTTGCTAGCTATGGAATAAAAGGGCCTTGGTTAATGGGCCATTATTTAACTCAGTGTCTTGTGGGTCTATTATCCGGACGGAGACAGCCATTCATTTTCAGGTCCCGCTCTTCTTTCTTCTGCAAGAAAACATCTCCAGGGCTGGCCTTAGATAAATAGTCCTCTGGCTGAAGGAAGTTGTTGTCCTCTTTTGCTGCCTAGGGTTACTTTTGTGGCATTGCCAGACTGTGTGACTCATGCAGGCCGGAGATGGAAAATATTTATTATTATTATTTTACTCCAGCTCCTAGAGTCCTGCAGCCATCACAGCTGCCGGCTGTGGAATTCTGGGAGCAGTAGTTTAAAAGCAAACAAATGTTTCTTGTAAATCAGATGCAGGACTGCAAAATCTGCAAGCTTAATTGGCCTTTCTTTTCCCAGGTTACCAGCCAAAATGTCAATGAAAAGGACTCAGAGATGCTGCCCAGTCATTTGCTGCTTTGCTGCCAGCGCTATTCTGCTTCAGTTTCACAGCTTTAGCCTTGGTGACTCACCTTAGATCAGGGACTCTCAACTTTTTCCTGCCAGGGGCCTGACCACCACCCCCTCAGTCAGCTGAGGGGTTAGCCATGTGGTTCTTCTTGGTGCGACGGCGCATGGATTTGTGCCGTGTTTCTGAATGTTTTCCAACCTCCACTGCTTCCCTTAGAGGAGTGAACAAGGGAGGAACATTTTCAAGCCATTTTTGAATATATATTCTTGCTGCATTTTTGTGGCGTTTTGGTGCAAAAACATGGCAATTTGGCCTAGGGGCCAGATGTGGCCCAGGGGTTGTAGGTTGGGAACCCCTGCTTTAGATAATCTATACCAGGGGTCTCCAACAACTGGGCTGTTGACTGTCTCAAACCAGGTGATGGTCCTGGGAGCCCCCATGACAGCCTTCTGCCCTCAATGTGCTCTGTTGGGTCTGCCTGGCGAACAGAGCGAGAGGATGGGCTTCAAACACAGCAGATAGGCAGGTGGCTGGGCCCCACCTTCATGTTACTTAACTGTGGCGGGGCTCTGTCCCCTGCCTAAGTGCAGTGTGGCTGGCAGTCGGCTGGGCTGTACCTCCATGTTTTTTGAGCTACAGCGGGGGCTCCACCACCTGCCAATGTGTAGTGAGGTATCACACTGCTCATATTCAAACCGTGGCTGGCAGACGGGAGATATTTAAAAAAGAGATTTTAGCAAAACTAATATATATATACAAGTAATACCTCATATAACATTAGTATCGAATAACACTAAAATCGCATAACATTAAGGAATCTGGGGGGAAGAATTGCATCAGATAACATTAAGATCCTATGGGATGCTTCAGATAACAACCGCTAAAGCCTGTGTGGTTACAATGTATCTCTATGGATCCCATAGAGGATCAGATAACACTAAAAATCATATAACACCAAGACTTGTGGAACCAGGTTTTAGTGTTATATGAGGTTTTACTGTATATATATTTCATGAGTATATTTTGAGAATATAACAGGTATGTATGTTATTGTACTTTGGACATCAAATGAGAAGAGAGGATTCGCTTGAGAAAGCCTTGATGCTGGGAAGGGTGGAGGGCAAAAGAAGAAGGGGGTGGCCAAAAATGAGATGGCTAGATGGTATTGTAGACACAATGGGCACAAAGCTGAGCGAGTTAAGGAGGATGGTGGAGGACAGAAGTGCCTGGCAGACAGTGGTCCATGGGGTCACAAAGGGTTGGAATCGACTGTGCGACTGAACAACAAAAAAATGTGATTGTAGTGTTCCACAAAATTGTCCTCAAGGCCTAGCAACAGGTCATGTGTTGTGTATTTAGTTTTGCATTAACATTAGTTACATAGTAACTAATAGTTGAAAAAGAACTTTATATCTAATAAATTATGTATTATGCACTTTATCATATTTTATTATGCACTTGCATCGTCCAGTCCCACCAACCCCATTTACTGGTCGGTGGAAAAATGGTTTAGCGTGAAAATGGTCCATGGTGCAAAAAAGGCTGGGGACCCCAATTTATACTATACACTCAATCTCCTGTTCTTTTTACCTTCCAGAGGATGGGAATGTGCAAATCCAATCTTCCCACTACCATAGATGCCACAGTGTGGTCCATGAAGAATCTGAGGGATTCTCCTCACCTTCTGTAATCCCTCTTCTCAAAGCCCTCGGCCCAGAGTTGAAAATCTTCCTCCAAAGTTAGAAGTAATAGTGAGGTTCTGGTTGCATTCCTCTAAATGGAGCTTGTTTTACCCATCTTTTAAAATATGGGTTTTACTAAGGCAGGTATCACACATTCCCTTTTGACTTTTGAGAAACAATTGTGTCGCCCTATCTTTCCTTTATTATCACCAGCCCCCATCAAGTACAAAGTACAAGTCATAGTTAATAATTAAAAAGCTGCTACTGGTTCCTTGGGACACTGGGAAAAGTTACTACCGGTTTTGGCGAACTGGTGCAAACGTGGTACAACCCATCACTGATGGCCTCCCTCTTGGGTGCCAATCCAAAGAGCCGAGCTGAGCTGCAATGCCCAGAATGATCGAGCAAATGAGCAAGGCTCTGTGTTCCTCTGCCTGACTTCCTCCTCCTGCGCTGGCAAAGATAAGATTACAAGAGCAGCTCCATTGATAATGGAGCTGCCATGGCTTAGAGGTTGCAATTTTGCCTTGTAAACAGGAGGGTGCTGGTTCAAATCCCAGAGGGGAGTTGAAATTAGAACGCAAGTGGGAATGGAGGATGTCAGATGACAGAGGAGCCTGTCTTGCTGTGGTCCATGAGGTTGCAAAGGTTGGGACTTGACTGAGCAACTGAACAACAATAGTGCTAATCACTTTTGCAATGAAGAAACAAAGAGCCAAGGCAAAGGGAAAGAAGGACAGGTTTGTTTTATTTGTTAATCCCTTCCCTTTGATTTCACTCTTGGTTTTCTTAAGGCAGAACTGCCTAGTGCTCTTCTGGAATATTGATACAATATTTAAAAAAAAATTCAGGTCATTTGGTGCATAAACATCATGCACAACTGCCTACATTACCATGCTACCAGCCACAGATATGCCCTCCTGTCCTTTTACAAATCTGCTTGCATGACAAAAAGACTGATTCAATCCTTCCACTTGTAAAAGGCAGAAGCCCCCAAAGGCACCGGAAAAAGCAGGGGGTGGGGGGAAGACCACAGATGGATTCAATTTAGCCTTTGAACATGCTGGCAGCAAAACAAACTTCAAATTCACCTGTTGTGTCACAGGAGCAGATCCCGACACATTTCACCATGTGGGCAAGTGGTGTCTGCAGAGAGGGTGAAAGATAATTGATTTTAATTCTGTGATATGAAACCTGATAGCTCAAACAGACTCTACAAGTTGTAACCTCCATTGTGGAACTGTAATTACAGATCCTGAATCCTCAACATCTAGCCAAGATAAATTTTAGACTTTACAGTTTCTCTCCCATCCCCAGCACTCATTGCCTAACCTGGGGAACAGTCATATAAACCTAAAAACTGACTTTAAAAAAACCACTTTAGTGGTCTGAGAAATGTATTAGCCATTCTTGTTTTTGGTTCATGTATCAGGTAAAGGTCACCCTTGCTTGAAAGCCAGTCGTATCTGACTCTAGAGTTCAGTGCTCATCTGTTTCATAGCCAAAGAGCCAGTGCTGTCTGCTTCTGCAGATGTTTCCATGGTCATGTGGCAGGCATGACTAGACATCAGAGCACACAGAATACTGTTTACTTTCCCACCAATGTGGTCCCTATTTATCTACTTGCAATTTCTTGCTTTCAAACTGCTAGGTTGGCAGAATTGGGACAAAGATGGGAGCTCATTCCATCCTGCAGTATTTGGGTATTGTACTGCTGACCTGCTGCCTTTCAGTCAGTGTCTTAGTCACTCGAGCCACTGCAGGTTCAGGTTCATGTATATTGTCACATATAAAGTTCACACACATAGATTTTTTTTGCTGTGCTGTACTTCTTAACACATGTATACCGAGCGTGATTGAAGAAGAAAATCCATACATCTCAATGTTATAGATGATGTTTTTCTTGTACATGTTGTAGTAATTCCTGAAAGGAAATCCACTCCATCCGACCTTGTGACTGATAGGGTATCCCTCAGTGGGCTAAAATTAATTGAATTGAAGTGATTTGTAGACTGGGGCATAAGAAACAGATCATATTTACTTCATTGTCAAATCCAGTCTCTTAAATTAAGCCATAAAACCTCATATCTCTCTCTGTTTTTTAGAATTGCCGTTTTTGTAATACAGGTATGTCAATCTATGTCCATAATCTTTATCTGTCAGTATTTATTTTTAGAGCCATGCTGGTTTCTGCCTGGTTATGACAGCTAAGGGTCTGTCACATGGTATCATATTTACATCTTGAAAAGCAAATACTCTCAAATTCATCAGCACAATAGCCTTATCTTGGGTTGCCATAGCTGCAGGCTTCAGAGTTTACTTAATTCTGCCTTGACCTATAGGTCTTTGGTTAATTGATATAATTCTTTCCATCCATCCTCCAATTCCCAGTTAATGTCAGGAAACCTACCAGCCAGGAAATGGCCTAAGACCCTAAACTTATTTCAGAAACATTATGCTATCAGACAGCTGTCGGAAAACAAAGATGAGAGTCACAGTTTAACTCAGAGGACAGATTATTCAGTTCAGCAAATATGCCTCAGAGCTGCTTAGCCATCCACGTTCTTATGACCAAAGGAAATTAGATGCCATTGAGAGGATTGCTAATGGTGTGGATGGCTTTTGAAAAATAAACAGCAGATACAAGCCTGGTGCAGATAGGAACTCTGCCAAAATAGTTTAAAGGGTGGTTCTAATTCTCCCCTCACCTTCAGGGGCTGATAAAGATTGCTGGCTCCACACTTGTCTTTTGCACAATTATATTTATTTATTTATCATACTTGCTATCCCGCCCCAATCAGGCAAGCCCGACTCTGGGCGGCTAACAGCATAGATTTAAAAACATATCAGTATTAAAATTTAAAAAATTCATAAACTAAAACAGTATCTGGGTATTTCAGAAGGATGGTTATCCCTAGACTAACCACCCCACATGGGATCCCCCATCCCTGGAACCCCACACTTGTCCTGCCAGCCAGGTCTTTAAGCTCTTCTGGAAGGACAGGATACAATAAAGTTTTTTGAAGCCAATTTTAGCATCGAGATGGTCACTGGGGCGTTCTGGGGTGCTAAGTCCAGTAACTTGGTTCTTCGTCATCTGGATACAAATGGAGAGTGGCAACTGCTTGGATCCACTACCAAAAAAAAAGTGCAAGTGTCTCAGGACCAAAGTTATTTTGCAAGTGTCTCAGGACCAAAGCTCTGAGCTTGGAGAGGAGGACAGGACAGGCGAAGAGTTTACCTCCTGTCTTAAGCGTGAGGGCAGATTTTGGATGCTCAGGAGCAGTGCTGCTGAGAGCCAGAAAGGGGTCCAGCTCTTCACAAGGACAATTTGGACACCTTTCATTCATAAAATCACCATAGGGCAGAGAGTACTTGATGGCACATAACAACAATGATCCCATGGGTTTCAAAAATATATGTAGCTGGTTTCTTCATTTCTTCCTATTAATGTTTTTAGTTTAAATACCTCCTAGCACATTCTCTCTTTCCATACCCCCCTCCACAGACTGTCTTTCAGAGCAGAAAGTAATTCCATTTCTGAAAAGATAGTTTGGATGGCGTGGTTTGGATGGAGTAGGAGAAGCAGCTGCTTTTCCTTCCTCCGCCATTAAATGGGGTATTAATGAGTTTTAAAGTATAAAAAAAGAAAAAAAAACTTGGTGATTTTTGTGGAGGTTGGAGGCTGGTAAGAGGAGGGTCTGCCTGGATTGCAAAGAGAGCAAAAAAAAGCGGCGGAAAAAAACGGCGGAAAGTGGCGATAAGAGGGGCAAGCTGGTGCGAGGTGGTTGAGCTCCGGGCCGCGGAGGACCCGAGCCTCGAAAGGGTCTTCGGTTCTGCTAGCGGCCCGTTGAGCCGACCCGGGAGCCGAAGCGGAGCCCCGGAACGGGAGCCATACGGTAAAACGAGGACCGTGGGAGCGGCGCCGAAGTTCGGTTGTTGCGAGAGGAGCTGGGTGTAAATCTCGCAGAGACGGGGCGCCGCGGCAAGAAGAGGAGAGCCGGCTCGATTGCAGAGGTGGAGATCAGCGGTTCCGGAGTCTGCCCTGTCTTGATGTTTTGAAGTATTGTAAGTTGGAGGAGGCTCGAGGGGGCAGACGGGGGACCACAGAAAGGAAACAACGGCAGACTATTGAATTGGTCTTTGGGGAGAGAAGGCAAGAGAGGAGCAGAGACTGGAGAAAGACAGAGGGGGAGAGAGACGGTAAATACAGCGTTTCTGGTGGTTTTGCATAGAAGAGCTTGAAGGGGAAATACTTTAATAATAGCAAACTCTTGGAAGATACATTTTTTTTTCTTTTTTGCTAAAACTGGACGTTTATATGGGTTGTTAAAGTTGTGTAGAAAGCGAATGTAAAGATGGCGGCGAATAGCGAAACCTAAACCAGAAACGAAACTTATTCGATTCAGACTTGGGACAAAGAGGACTTGGCACAAAGAGAAAAGATTGGAGGGCAGTCAGAGTGGACAGAGTGGATAATTATTTGATTTGAGGGTAAAGGAAATAATTGATCTCCCCCCAAGAACTTATAACGGATGGGATGGTCAGATTATAACATTTTTTAACAAAGGTTTCTGGACTGTGACTTTGTGAGAGGAAAAAGAAAAACTGTTACTGGCTGCCGGGTCTGGGACAATTGAAACTTAATTTAGGGGGTGGCAACGAGTTTAAGAGTGGCAGCGAAACGAAGAAGAGAAGAAGGACCTTGACCAGCCCTTGACTGATTAGGGATTATAGACCCTCCGTCTCTATCTTCTATGAAAGAAGGGAAAATTATTTTGCCTTTTTGAAGAAGGAAAATTACAGCGGTCCCAACAGTGTTATAAATTGCTTCTCCCTTCCTGTTCCTCCTTTTCTCCCTCTCCTTGTTCTTTGGCTCACATGTAGAAAGCATTAAGTGTCTATTTTGGATTTATTCTTACAGGTTTTGGTTTTGGGTTATTGCATCTCTGATTTTTTTGATATTAATTTACTGATTAATGTAAATGCTGATTTAACCATTTAGATATTTTAATTTTGAATACAATTGAAGGTAGATACAATTGGGTTTGAGCTATTCTGAGGGGGCAAATAAAGTTATAAACTTAAAAGGCAGAACTAAAGAGATAGGCCATGCAGGGAGGGGAGGAAGCAGTTAAGCCAAAGACGAGGAGAGAGAGATTAGAAAAAGAACAGAAAGATAGGGAAAGGCGTACACCGTCACCAAAGATGGAGGCAGCAACAGAAGCAACGGATTCTCAAGCTGGCACTGGACGACGACTAGAGGAATTACCGGAAAGAATGGACAATATGTGTGCTATCTTACAACAATTGGTTAAAAATGCAAATGATAATCAGGTTGCAATGCAAAAATTGAATAAAATGGTGGAAAACAATTGTGAAGAAATGAAAAAAGACAGAGAACTGGCCAGGCTACAACATGAGAGCCTGGCCAGGACTCTGACTGATTTGCAGAAGGAGGTTACTCAGAATACAAAAAAAATTAATATGATTACTGACACAATGCAAAAGGATTTAGAGCAAGCAAAGATTTCTATGAATGAGATGTTGATTCAAGAGCATGTGATTGTTTCAAGAGTATCTGTTCAAGAGAAAAGGATGATGATGGTGGAGGAGGGGCAGAGGAAACAAAACATTGTCATACGTAAAATGGCCGAACGCACGCCAGACAAGCTTAGAGATAGAGTAGTGGATTGGCTGAACTCTTTGAAAATGGGAAAAGATTTCGCGGCAGAAGATATTGGAAATGTGTATAGAGTGGGGGGAAGGCGAGACAGGAGATCACCAAGGAATGTTTTGGTTAAGTTTGCAAATTGGGCGGATAAATTAAAAGTGATGGCTTACATCAAACAAGCGGGGTCTGGCGTTCTAAAGATTGAGGGGGCTGATGTGGAAATCTACAATGACATAGCACCAGAGGAAAGAAAATGGAAATACATGATGAAACCTGTGACGAAATTTTTGGCCTCAAAAGACATTAAGTATAATTGGAGATTTCCACAACAGTTGAGATTTTTTTATGAAAAAAGATGGCATATTTTGGACGATAGAACAGATGTCTTGGAGTACTTGACTCAACTTGGGTTCATGAAGGTGGCTAGTTCAGAATGGATTGCTATGAGAACTGATTTGTATGCAGTTGGGGTGATGGGCCCGGTTCTGAATAAGGAGGGGGAGGTGGAGGGTGCAGCGGGAGGAGCGGAAGTATCAGGAACATCGAGTGCGGAGCTTTTTGAATAAATAACTTGCAGAACAAATTATAATGGTGGAGGGAGGGGGGGCTTTAGAAGAACACAATGCTTTTTTCCCCCGGTCCCCCCCTCCCCTCTTTGAAGGTTAGAGGTGACATCTTGGAACAAGGTGTGGGGAGGGTAGCAGAAAATGGAAGAGTAGGTAAGTTTTTTTTTCTTTTCCTTTTTGTAGTAGTAATATATAATTTTTCTCAAGTATTTTATTTTACTGAGTTAGTTTGTACTGAGATCGTACAAATGTCTTTTTTGTCACTATATTGTATGCATTTTTTTGTAATTTTTCTTAGTTTTTTTTTTAGATTTTTAGTAGGGGATGGGGATAACACGTCCGGGGAGGAATGTAAAGGAGGGGAGGGATTAGTAAATATAAATGGTTAAGAACTTAAGGTTGTTAACATGGAATGTGAAAGGGACAGGGAATGCCGTGAAGAGGAGGAGGTTGCAGATAGCGCTCAACAAATCTAAATCTGATATCATCTTTCTACAGGAGACCCATCAAAAATCGGCAGTCACTAATAAATTATTTGTGAGAGGAATTGACATTTATGAAATGGCTTATGGGACATCAAAAGTGAGAGGTGTTGCAACTCTCATCTCGGAAAAATTGGGTTTTAGTCTAATAAAATCTATAGCTGACCCAGAGGGGAGATATCTAATAATTAAGGGGAGGATAGAAGATGAAGAGATAACTCTTGCAAACATATATGCCCCGAATACCAATCAGGCAGAATTTTTAGAAAAATTAAGAATAATTCTACAGAAAGAAGGAACGAGGAATATGATTATAGGGGGGGATTTTAATTTGTTAAGTTCTGAGATTGACACTACAAGTATTAAGAAGAGAAGTAATAAATACATTCTAAGCGATTGGGCAAAACTAATGAATATAAAAGATGTATGGAGGGAACTTAAAGGACAGGAAAGGGACTATACTTACTATTCTCAAGTTTATAATATGTATTCAAGGATTGATTATATATTTGTAACACAAGGGTTATTGAAAAGTATAGAGGATATTAAAATAGGGACATTTAGAGAATCAGATCATGCTAAGATAAGTATAGATATAAAATTGGATGAAGGTGATAGGAAAAGATATGTTTGGAGATATGATTCAAAATTATACAAAGAGGATAGCATGAAAAAACAAATTATGGATATATGGGATGAATATTGGATATGGAATGATAATAATGAGGTCAGCTTAGGAGGGGTATGGGACACAATGAAAGCGATCTTTAGAGGAGAATCAATAAAATTGAGTAGTTGGAAAAAGAAACGGAACATCAGCAGAACTCAGGAATTGGAAACACAATTAAAACAACTTCACCGGGAATATATAAAGGGTAAAGATCAGAGGGTATTACAGCAGATACAGAAAGTAAAGAAAGAATTGGAAGCCCAGGACATGGAAAGGGTAAAAAAAGATTTGATATTTTTAAAAAGAGAATACTATGAGCACAGTAATAGAAATTCAAAGTTATTAGCAAAAGCAGCGAGGGATAAAAAGAACAAAGGCCAGGTAGGAGTATTGGTAGATGAGAAGGGGAAGAGATGTAATAAAAGGAAAGAGAAAGCGGAAATAATAGAGGCTTTTTATAAGGAGTTATACTCAAAGAAGCAGGTAAATTTGAACAAATTGGAGGATCACTTCAAAAAATATGACACTTTTTTAATAACAGAAGAACACAGAAATATGATGGAGGAACAAATATCCGTAAAAGAAATTGAGAATGTAATTAATAAATTAAAATTGGATAAAGCTCCAGGAGAAGATGGACTTCCAGCTGAATTTTACAAGGATTTTAAGTTGTGGGTTGTTCCGAGATTACATAAATTATTTAATGGGATCTTAGAGGGAGAATCAACACCCGAATCTTGGAATAGATCTATTATCGCATTGATTCCTAAGCCAGGGAAAGATTTACATAAAATAGAATCATATAGGCCGATATCCTTAATTAACCAAGATGCCAAAATTTTTTCCACAATAATGGTGACCAGGCTAAATAGCTTCATAGCCAAATACATAAAAGACGATCAAGCAGGGTTTATAAAGGGTAGGTATATGTCAGACCTTACAAGGAGGGTAGTGGATTTATTGGATATAGCTGAAAGGCAAAAGGACAGGGTAGGTTTCTTAGCCCTGGATATTTTTAAAGCATTTGATTCTTTGCAATGGGCAACAATACATGAGGTAATTAAACAATATGGATTTGGAGACAAATTCCAAAAAGTTATCAAGAATTTATACAAACAGGGAATAGCAATAGTGAAATTTAATGATAACTACACAGGAGAAATAAAATTGGAGGCCGGAACTAGGCAGGGCTGCCCATTGTCGCCTACATTGTTTGTTTTGGCTATGGAACTATTGGCGAATTTAATACGGCAAGATAAAGAAATAGTTGGAATTGAAGGAAATAAAATAAGCTTGTATGCCGATGATACATTAATCACAATCAAACAACCAATGCAAGGAATATTAAGGATTAATAAACATCTGAAAACTTTTGAGGAAATGACAGGATTAAGGGTAAACTGGGATAAGTCCGAGATGATTCTAGTTAATGGGAGTAAGAAGGACGAAGAAGAAATAAAGCAAAAATTTAATATTCAAATTCCGGACAAAGTGAGATATTTAGGGGTAATACTTGCTAGGAAAACTGGGGAACTTAAGGAATTGAACTATGGAAAACAAATGAAAGAGATAGATAAAAAGATATTACAGTATAACAAGTTGAATCTATCGTGGTTTGGCAGGGTGGCAATGTGTAAAATGATGTTGTTACCTAAATTAAATTTCTTATTTGATGCTCTGCCAATAAAACATACAGAAAAAGAATTGGAAAAATATCAAAATATTATAAATAGATTCTGTAATGGGAAAAGAAAAGCAAGGATACCCAAGATTTTATGGTATATACCACAAAAAGAAGGGGGACTGGGTATTCCGAATATTAGCAAGTATTACAGAGCCTTTCAAATACGAAATGTTATTAAATTACTAAATAGAGAAGAGCCAATATGGGGAAAATTAGAATCAAAAGAGTTTTCTAGGAAAGGGAAGGCAATCTTTTTATGTGACGATAAGGATAAAAAAATGAGGATTCAGGGTAAGATGATAAGAGCAACAATAGAAGAATGGAACAAAGTAAGAAAGGAACTTATTCCAGGGATCTCAATGGTTACAGAATTAGAAGATTTTAATAACTTTCCGATAAAAATAGAAGGTAGGATTAAGGATATCTTATTAAAAAATGGGGTCTCTCTGCTGAAGGATTGGATCAAAATTTGTAGGGATTTGGAGAAGAGAAAGGAGCTTTATCTGCAACTGGAGTTGGATTGGTTTAAAGTCCTCCAGATTAATAATTGGAATAAGAAATTTCTTATTGAAATGGGATCAGATAGGGAGCTTACAGAATTTGAAACATTGCTGGTCAAATTGAGAAAAGGAGAAATAGGTTTAAAAGGGATAGTTAGTCAAATATATAAAATTTTAAATAAAGGAGGGAAGGCTCAACAAGTATTGAAAGATAGTTGGGAACAAGAATTGAATATAATAATTAATGAGAAGATTTGGGGGAAAATGTGGAGAAGACGTATTATGAGATCTATGTCGGTAAGAGTGAAGGAACATAATTACAAACTAATTTGGAGATGGTATAGAACCCCAGTAAAACTGCATCTAATGTATAAAGATGTGAGTGAGAAATGTTGGAGATGTAAAAAAGATAGAGGCACATATGAACACATGTGGTGGTCTTGTGAGGCTTTGAAGGATTTTTGGGGGAAAATAGAGGTTGAAATAAAAAATATATTGAATGTACAGGTTGAACTGGGTTTAAATACAATTTTGTTAACTGAGACGAATAAATATAAAATGAGTGAGGATAAAAATGAATTGATGGCGATAATGTTATCAGCGGCCAGACAATGTATAGCCAGAAATTGGAAAAATAATGAAAACTTACAAAAAAGGAATTGGTATAATGAAATGTGGGATTTGGCACTCAACGAAAAGCTCACTTGGGAGATAAATTTTAAAAAGGGTAAAGTAACTGGTAACAATTTCTGGAGGATTTGGAAACCTTTTATTGAATACGTAACAGTAAAGAAACAGGGCATACCCCCTGTATCTGAGCAAAATGACTTTTGGAAAATATAAGTAAACATAAATCCCCGGACATTGTATATATCACAAGGGTGGTTTTAAAGATAAGAAGAAAAATTGAGATAGAGAATAACATACATTGGTTATGAGGTGATAGATGGAAATATAGTTTGGAGATTGATGTAGTAAATAGTGTTTTATAATGAGTTAATAATTATTGATGGATGTTAACAATGCAGTATTGTTATATATGAGAGATTTTATTTTCCTTTTTGAATTCTCTGTTTATATTCTTTAGTTATGTAATTCATTCTGTTTTATGTATGTGTTCTGTTTTGTATTACTTTATATACCTAATAAAAAATATATATAAAAAAAAAGAAAAGAAAAGATAGTTTCTTACCTGCTGATTGCAATTAACAGCTGCTTGCTGGGGCCTAGTGCATTACAAAAGAATTAACAAGAAGTAGAAGCCACCATGATGTCTAAAGAAGAGTGACTTGGCAAATAAATAAGAAATGTTGCTCTGTGACTGAGAATGCTCTATCAGGCTTGCCATGTCATGGATGCCTGCCCTATTCTTCACTCAATAACATAACTGACTTCTTCCTTTCTACATGCTACAAAGATTCATCTCCCAGTAAGGAAGCATGACAGAGAATAAACAAAATGTATATGAAATGAAAGGGAGTTGCATATGCTTATTGAGAAAATGCTTCTCAAAAGTCTACACATGTCCTAGTTTACTGAGAAGAGTTTGAGATGCCATGAAGAAGACAGTCCTCTGTTTTAAGATGCCCCTTTTATGAAAGATTGTTCAACCTCATCCTGATTTAATTCACAAAAACTGTAAGAAGATTGAGTAGGAATCTCAAGGTTGCCCATTCGCAGATAGCCCTGAGAATACATATACAGTTGTACCTCGCTTAAAGAGCATAATGTGTTCCACAGGATTGCTCTTTAAGCGAAACACCATTGTAAATGACCAATTGTGGAGGGGATTGCGAACCTCGATTTATTTGTTAAGCGAGTTTTTGGTTGGTTTTATTTGTTAAGCGAAGCGAAGATTCAGAGAAAATTCTGCTCTTTAAGCAAGTTACTCTTTAAGCGAGGCGCTCTTTATGTGAGGTTTAACTGTACTTGATAGTTGATTATAGTAATTTTCACCTAAATGTATACATTTATATACACAAGTGTAAACTAGTGTCCTATTTTATCCTCTTTGAGCTTGATTTAGCTTTTCTTTTTTCATATGTATGTGGCCATTATGTTCCTTAATAGTTACTACACAAAACACATCTATCAGGAGATCCTTCTTAAGAAGTCTCCTGCCAAAATATATTTGTTGACCCCTACCACAAGTCTGTTGGCTATCTTGGCAAATGCAGCTGCAGTCCAGATAGAAGGACCTAGTTCCTTTACTGATGCCTGTCAATAATTAGAATCTTGTTCAGGATGTGTTTAATTCAAAATGACACACTGATTGATATTTTTCTCATGTAAATTATAACCATAGAAGAGCAATTTATTCTCCCTCTCTAATCTCAACTGCATATCTATTTCCTCATTACATAAGATAACATTCTATTCAAACATTAAGATGTCCATCTCAAACTTGCTGAGACATTTTGGTACTACTCCCCATTGAATCAGAGGTACTTCAGTTGTGACTGAAGAACCACTTCTGAATATGTGTTTCATCTGATAATGGTTCAAGGAACAAGCTTTGATGAGGTAGTTGGAAAACGTACTGGAGCACTTGAAGAATTAGGACAGTATTACAACATCACCATTTGAAGCCCAGTCCAAGCAAGACTTAAGTGTATGCTTTCCACCTGAGAGGCAAGGGTTGAGTTAGATGTTATGTGGCAAGAGAACTGATTACAGCACTGCCCAGCACCAAAATACCTCGGTGTGACATTTGACAGGACACTCTCTTTTAAGCAGCACTGCCCGAATACAAAAGCCAAAGTTAGTACAAGGAGCAACATCATGAGGAAACTCACAAACTACAAATGGGGAACCCAACCATCCATGCTGTGTATGCTACATACGGTACTTTGACCCTGAACATCTCTACAGCAGAGTATGCTGATCCAATATGATGCATATCCATACATGCAATACAAGTCCCTAAATATAAATTCAAGGTGCTGGTTATCACCTTTAAAACCCTATATGGTAGTGGGCCAGGATACTTAAGAGACCGCGTCACCCTGAGAAAATATGTCTGTCCCACTAGAGCAGACCGGAGGGGCTCTCTGGTTGTACCTTCAACTAAAGAGGCTCATCTCTCTAGCATGAGAAGGAGGGCCTTTTCTGTGTCCGCTCCGGCCCTATGGAACCTCCTGCCAACAGAGTTACGTCTCCAGACGGAGTTGCTGCCCTTTAGGAAAGGAGTGAAGACCTGGCTGGCGGGGCATGTGTGGGGAGTGGGCCAGACGGCCAACTTGGTTGCCTGGCTCTTTTAAATATTCTACCTCTCTTCTTGGTGTTTTTAATTTGAATTTAAATTTTTTATGTATGTGTTTTAATTGTTTTTAGTTGTAAAGCCGCCCTGAGTCTTTGGAGGAGGGTGGGGTACAAATGAAATAATAATAATAATAATAATAATAATAATAATAATAATAATAATAATAATAATAATAATAATAATAATAATAATAATAATAATAATAATAATGCCAACATGCTCAAGTGGGGGCTGCTGGTGGACAACAACACATGGTGTGAATGTGGAGAGATACAGAATCCAGCTCATTTATTGGCCTGCTGATTACTGCCAGAAAAATGCACTGATGAGGACTTAAGTTTGGCCAATGACACAGCCAAGAAAGTGGTTTCCTTAAGTCCAGGGTTTGACTGGGACACGAAAGAATAACAATTTGATAACTAATAGTAGAAAATGGTTTCTGGGTGAACTACCCCAAATGTAAAAGAGAAACGGGTAGTTGTTCCAAATATTTTCAGTACAGCTCAGAGTTTTCAATCTCTACTGGTATAAATTAATAAACCAACAGAATGACAATCTTCAAAGTCAGTTAAGCTCAAAGGAGATCACTTTGCACAGATTCTATTGAAGGACTGGATTTAGTAAGTTTAAAAAAATCAATATGAAATGACTCTTCTGGAAGAAAAATTTAATTACAGGGATGGTGGTGGTGGAAATAGTTAATGACTATTAGATAGGATGCAAAAATTCTCTCTCTCTTTTTTTTTTGAATGACTACTTCGTTCAAGAGCTTTCTTTATGCAGATGTTTGCCTGAACTTTAATTGTTTTCTTCTGAACTTTGTCCTCTGCCAAGGGAGAGAGAAAATAGCCGTTTTTGTGCTGATGAGTTGCCTCCTATTGAAAAAGGAGACACTGTGTCCCTCTGCTCCTTACTTTACAAACACAACTTCACTCATATTTCTGCTAAAAAGTTTTCAGCAAAGTTGAGTCAGTATCGTTACAATGACTTAGACAGTGTTTCCTAACCATTGGTTTTTGTACTTCAATTCCCAGAAGCCTAAGTCAATTTTCCAAAGCACTGGTCAGTCAACATACTGATTTAGGCTTCTGGGAATTGGAGTCCTCCTGTGGGGTGTGGGCCCCACACTGGGAAACACTGACTTTTTGTGTCGGGTTACAGGAGTCATCGTGCCAGAGCAGATCAAAGGCTTCCTGCACCAGTATTTTTGCTAAGTGGCCAATCAGTTGTCAATGGGAATCACACAAGCTGTGACACATTCCCCAGCAGCTGACATGTTGAGGAATAATTTGTGGCTCAGTGGTTAAGAAGTTCACCTTGTTAGCTGGAAGGCCAGCAAGTCAGCAGTTTGAGACCCGGGTACTGTATGACGGTTTGAACGCCCCTCTCTGTCCCAGCTCCTGCCAACATAGCAGTTTGAAAGAAAGAAATTACAAGTAGATAAATAGGGACCACTTTGGTGGGAAAAGATCTTGAGGACATGAAAGGAGCCTCATTCAAGCGTCCCCTGAGCACAGATTCTCCAGCAAAAATCTTTCCAACCCAGAATAATTTCTGACACAAAATCATTACATAATTAACATAATTTTAATTCTTGCCCATTAAGCCAATTCTGACTTTTGATCTTGCAGTGTTTCCTAGATCTAATGTAATCAGAGGAGTTACTCGGTGTGGTGTGGCCCATAGAATTTTGGAATAGGACTCAAGAGATATAGCTTAAAATCCCTGCTTAGCCATGAAAACTTACTTGGGGACAGGTACTGGTAAAAATCACTTCTTAAATGTTTCACTTACTCTCAAAGCCATATTTGTGCCACCACTAGTCGGCCCTGACTTGGTAGCACATAGGTAAAAGGTTGCCCTTGTTCAAAATCTAGGGTTCAGTGCTCATCTCTGTTTATACTAAAAGAGCCAATGCTGTCTGTGTCTGCAGATGTTTATATGGACATGTGGCAGGCATGCCTCAACACCGGAGTGCATGGAACACTGTTTACCTTCTCACTGAAGTGGTCCCTATTTATCTACTTGCAATTTCTTGCTTTTGAACTGCTAGGTTGGCAGGAGCTGGGACAGAGACAGGAGCTCACTCCATCATGCAGTACCCTGGAATCAAACTCCAACCTTCCAGTCAGTGAGTTCAGTATCTTAACCACTTGAGCCACCACAGTCCCTTTCGTAATGAACACAAAAATACCCAGAAAGTGGTTTAGTTGTACTTTCTTTTGATCATGCAACTTGTCTAATGGCACATAGATGGCAGACCATGTAACCCCCTCTGCCATCCATGCTGTAGAACTTGGCAGAGATGTTGAGGTCCTTTTTGTAGAGTTCCTCTGTGTACTCCTGCCATTTTTAAAAATTTCTTCGGCATCAGCTAAATCCTTGCCATTTTTGTCCCTTATCATGGTCATTTTTGCTTTAAATGTTCGCTTGATTTCCCCAATTTTTTTAAAAGATCTCTAGTCCTACCCCTTATGTTGTTTTCCTCTATTTCTTTGCATTGTTCATTTAGGTAGGTTTCCTTATCTCTCCTTGCTTTTCTTTGACATTATGTATTCAATTGATTGATTTTTCCCCCTTTCTCCTTTACCTTTTTTGTTCTTTCTTTCCTCTGCTATTTTAAGAGCCTCATCAGACAACCACTTTGATTTCTTAGTTCTTTTCTTTTGGTATGGTTTTCCTTGCTGTCTCCTGTATGAGCCACCCTGAGTCAGTTGCACGGGCGGCATATAAATTGAATTAATAATAATAATAATAATAATAATAATAATAATAATAATAATAATAATAATAATAATAATAATAATAATAATAATAATAATAATAATAATAATAATAATAATAATAATAATAATAATAATAATAATAATAATGGCGACGGCGGCAACGACGACGATGTCGTCCCACACCTCTGTCCATAATTCTTCTGGCACTCTGTCAAGTCTAAGTCATTAAATCTGTTCTACACCTCCATTGTGTATTCCTTAGGGATGTTGTCTCTAGGTCATACCTGTCTGGCCTAATTGTTTTCCCTATTTTCTTTAGTCTAAGCCTGAATTTTGCAATCAGTAGATTATGATCTGATCAAACTGTTAACTACTTGAAATTATAGGCCCTAACTAGATGATAAAATATATGCCACATAGATATGGCTGTTATATAAATGCTAGGAGGTGTTCATTGGACAGATGTCAACAGAGAAAACTAGTTTATACTATAGTATAAGATATATTATAGGAACTTATGTCACTTACATATACAGTGTGCTGAGAAGCCTTGATCTCTGTTTTGGGCCTTGACAAACAATTTACAATTGCACAAACAATAAGGCCCCTGGGCTATTCAGTTGCTGAGACATGGGTGAGTGTGTGGTTATTCAGATTGAGGTCACCTGAATTCTTACTGCTACTTAGACTGAGTAGTGTGTGGCTTTCATGTTAGTGGTTGTATTCTGGAATTGTTCTCTGTGTTTTTTTTAACATACATTAATCAGCTCACACTTTTGCATTACACTATCAGGATTGTGTTAGGAGGCAGGTGGATTCACTGGCGTAGCGAGGGGGCAAGGGGGCAGCCCGCCCTGGGCAGCACTTTGCAGTGGGCGGCACTGCCACTGCCCTGGACTTCCCAGGACCCCCTGTCACCACCGGCGCCCTGGCCGGAGGGTGCGGGCCTGATGGCACGGTGGAGACCGGGGTCACCCCTCCTCCATCCCACTCTTTCCCAGGTGCCCCCTCCTTACGGCCTGCCGGACTGGGGTGGTGCAGCCTCAGTGGGGACCCCACCACCGGCAGCTCATCTGCCTTCTGCAGCAGCGGCACCCAGGAAGGTGGGAAGCAAGGCCGGCGGTCGCTGCAGCCCAGTGCTGGCCAGGCTGAGGACCCCCTCCCCCACAACATCTGGCTGACACTGCTCCAGCCACTGGGCTGCAATGACTGCCGGCCTTGGTTCCCGCCTTCCTGGGCGCCCCTGCTGCCTCCAGGCTAGGAGGCAGGGTGGCCTTGCGCCTGGGACCCCTACGGTGCAGTTGAGGGGCTGGTGAAGTGCGGCACAAGCTCAGTGGAGAGCCCACCATTGGCATCCTAGCCCCGGAGCTGTCCCGCCTCTGAGCCCGGCGGCGGCAGCTCCGCTGCCTTCAGCAGCAGTGGCGCCCAGAGGGGTGAGGCTGGTAGTTGTTGTAGCCCAGTGCCCACAGCCAGAGCAGCACTGGCCAGCCCTTGCAGGGGGTGGTGGTCCTCGGCCTGGCCAGCACTGCTCTGGCTGTGGGTGCTGGGCCACGGTGAACGCCGGCCTCACTTCATACCTTCCTGGGTGCCGCTCCCACTGAAGGCAGATGAGCTGCCGCCGCTGGGCTCGGTGGCAGGGCGGCCATGTGCCTGGGACTCCGATCGTGGGCTCCTTGCTGGGCCCACACCGTCCCAGACCCTAGGCCTCACCCATGCCATCAGGGTCCCAGGCATGCCTCCTAGCCTGGAGAAGCCCGAAGGCAGGAGTTTCCTACCTGGGGGGGCGGGGCGAGCCGGGGGCAGCGGCGGCGGCGGCGAATTTGGCCTGTGGCCCTGGATGACTGAAATCCACCCTATGCTACTGGGTGGATAATTTTTTTTCTTGTGTGGACTATAATCAAATAAGTATTAATACATTAAGTATTATCTGCCACCCTTCTGTGGCTTTTCCTTCTCTTTCTTTTCGCCTTATTGATGTAACTCATGTAAATGCCACAGTATGTTCTTCTTGTAATCTATTGGTAGAAGTAAGAAAAAGTAAGAAGTCACAAGTATTTCTCAGTTGAGAGGTTGTCCACACAGGCATATAGCTCACTATTTGGATCACTTTTGGTGTGATTTGGTTGAAAGCAAATTATAGCATCCACATGTTTTGACTTAGAGCATTCCTCCCAATTCACAGCTTGTTTTCAGCACTGATTCAGAAATGCTTGAAATTCCAAGTTTGTTTCATTCCATCTTCAAAACAAACATTTGGATACATATTGGGTCTATACTGTACCTCTATTGTCCTCTCACTAACTTACTTAGAGCATACATTAAGCTGCCTGACAGGTCTGTATGCTTCCAGATCTTACCTGAATTTCTCTTTATCATGTGAAGTAACATTGGCTACTCTCATATTCTATGGTCCAATGGCCTATATTAGGGACATTTACATATATTAATTAGCAAATCAATATTTTCCCATATGAATCTTAAAGGACTTTTAGGTGGATCCTAATTGTCCACTTCTTTCTTATGAATTGTCTGAACTTTTTTTAATAACTCAAGTGGGTCTCTGTGTGGTTGACCAGTCTTCACCAATCTGGTCCCCTCCAGCTATGTTGGACCACAACTTCTATCACACCCAAATTTAGCCAGCACAGCTAAGAAGGTTGGACATGGTAGTCTTGCACATTTAGACAAGACCAACTTGGGAAGAACTGTTAGACCAGGGTTTAAATTGCCTCCCTGACATGACATTCACTGGGTGCTTTGAACAAATGAACATGGTTCATCTTGATCCTTACTTCTTGGGAGGCAAGCTATGAGAAACCTAGGCAGCATAATAAAAAGTAGAGACATCATCCTGTCAACAAAAGTCTGCATAGTTAAAGCAATGGTCTTCCCAGTAGTAATGTATGGCTGTGAGAGCTGGACCATAAGGAAGGCTGAGCATGGAAGAATAGACACTTTTGAACTGTGGTGCTGGAGGAGACTCTTGAGAGTCCCCTGGACTGCAAGGAGTTCAAATCAGTCAATCCTGAAGGAAATCAACCCTGATTGCTCATTGGACGGATAAATACTGAGGCTAAATCTCAAGTACTTTGGCCACCAAATAAGAAGAGAACTCACTTGAGAAGGCCTTGATCCTGGGAAAGATCGAAGGTAAAAGGACAAGGGGCTGGCAGAGGATAAGGTAGATGAATGGAATTGTTACTGTGATGGGAATAGATATGACTAGGTTGTGGAGGATGTCAGAGGACAGAAGAACCTGGCGTGTGGTGGTCCATGGGGTCATAAAGGGCTGGACTCGACTGTGAAACTGAACAACAAAACCATTCAAAGAACAGAGCCCTTCTAAAAGTAATTGGGAGACAATAAATGCCTGAAATGTCAGGGAATAATTTCTTGCATATGTTGTTTCTGGTTGAGGGCTGGAGTAATTTGTTATTACTACACACAGTAGAAAACTTTCTTTTAAGCAGAAATGTGTGGACCCCCTTGCCCCCCCCCCATCTGCCAATACTGGAAAATGTGACACTGATAACCAGATGGGGGAGAATAAGACAAAGCCAAAAAAGCCAACAAACAAAAGAAATATTACAGCAGTAAAAGGAGAAGTTAATGGATGTTGCAGTATGAAAGGGAATCATGGCTAATTTACTATGCAAAAGAAATTAAAAATAGAACAAGAGAGAAAAGAAGGGAGGCAAAAGCAACCAACATTATCTCTTATGTATCAATCTGCAGTTTCCATTTGCTTCATAATGTGTTTCACACCTTGATTTCTGCCTCTGCAATTTCAGCTACTCTGCATGTGACCTATTGACTCACCTACCTGCACTAGATAAATGTCTTGCTTTTCTCTCTCTCTCCACTTATCATCTGATTGTGCAAGTTGGGTGGTGAATCTGCAGGCTGATGTTAGGTGCAAGTACTAGAGTTATCGGAATAAGCACCCCTAAATTCACAAGTGTCACGAGGAACAATGTCCCTTTCTCCATCTGAATGTTCTAAGAATTAATTTCAAAACTCTCTGAGATTTATGTGCTTTAGGAAACATTACACTCTGCACCCACCCTACCCCTCAGCATATGAATTCCCCATACCTCCAGTGGTGGGATGTCAAAAAATTTACTACCCCACCGTGATGTCATCACAGTGTGGGCGGAGCTAATGTCATGACATCATGATGTGGGCAGGGCCAACGAAAAAATAAAAAATAATAAAAAATAAAATTAAAATAAGCACACACACACACCTCAAGACTTTACTTAAAAACCCCAAGCCAGGCCGCCAGGCCTTTTTAGGAACTGTGGTAGTACGTCAATATAGGTAAAGGCATTAAATACACATTAAAATACACACAGACATACCACATCCAAAGGTGAGTAACTTACCGTGGGGAGGAGGCTATAGGGAGCTTCAGGCTAGCAGCTTCTCTTCCTCCTCCCCGTTTGGGAGGACAGCAAGGAAGCGTGCATACATGCCAAGCACTGTAGGCATGCATGCACACTAAGTGCTTGCTGCGCATGCGCAGTGAAAAGGTACGCCCCGAAGGTGGTTCCCCCCAAAAGCTGCTACTGGTTCTCCGGAACACTGAGAAAAGTTACTACTGGTTCTGGAGAACCTGTTACATCCCATCACTGCATACCTCTGTGCAATATGTGACATTGCTTGAATTCATATAAACCTTGCTTGAGAATGACCATAAATCTTTCTCGCACTAGGTCAGGCAAAAGGTACTGCAGAATGAATTTACCAAAAGGTGCCTTCATTTTGGCAATTTCACATCTGGCCTAGACAGGGAAGAAGAGGAAGGTGCATAACATTTGAATATACAAGAAGGAAAATCTACTCAAGGGAGAAAACATCCATATTCTATTTCCCATTGCTCCTGTGCTCAAAATGGAAAAGAATCTGTTAGAATGAACAGATGTTTTTAAAGTCTATACTGTCTGTTCATGCTGGATGGAGATAGTCCACCTTATATGAAAGAATCAGGCTAGGGAAGATTATTATTATTATTATTATTATTATTATTATTATTATTATTATTATTATTATTATTATTATTATTATTATTATTATTATTATTATTATTATTATTATTATTATTATTATTATTATTATTAGGCAGTAAGCCCTTTGAACTATTATCAGATTCCACTAATTTACCTTCGCATAAACATGTTATAGTTTTAAGCACAGGTAATAGTTCAAGATTATCATGAAGCAGCCTCTGTTCCTTTGTGGCAAGACAGAGGCGTAGCTACCGCCGTATCAGCCGGATCAATTATACGGGGCCCCCGGGCTACGGGGGCCCCCAACGGCAAAAAATAAAATTAAAAATAAAAAAGAGCAAAAATTTACTGCGCATGCGCAGAAACTCAATCTGATGCATTGCGCATGTGTCAGATTGAGTTTCTGCGCATGCGCACTTTATTGGAGCCATTTTTGGCTCCAATTTAAAAAAAAAGCCGGAGTCGGAGAGTCGGAGTCGGAGCCGCAGCTTTTAAGCAGCGAGGCAGCCCCAACTCCGAGGCCCTCCCCCCGGTCGCCGCGGGGGCTCCCTGCCTGCGCCAGCCCGGGCGGCGCTCTCCACGGTCGACGCTGGGGTGGGAGTCCACCAGTTGCAGGACCAGCTCGCGGGCGCGCCCCGTCCCGTGGCAGGCGGCAGGTCAGCTCCAGCCAGGCGCAGCCACCTGGAGCGCGCCTGGAGCTGACCTACCGCGCGCGCCTGGAACTCACCTGCCACCTGCGTGCGGGATGGGGCGCGCGAGCTGGTCCTGCAGCTGGACTCCCACCCCAGCGTCGAGGTGGAGAGCCCCGCCCGGGCTGGCGCAGCCTGCCAGGGAGCCCCCGCGGCAACCGGGGGGAGGGCCTTGGGGCTGCCTCGCTGCGCCCGCTCGCCTTCCACAACTGCCCCTTGCCTTCGCCGTGCGCGGCGAGGGAGCGATCGTGCGATGGCAGCAGCGGCGGCGCGGCAGCGGTGACAGCAGAGGCGGAGGAAGAAGAGGCCCCAGGATTAAGGTAAGTGAGGTTTTTGTGTTTCGAGTGGGTGGGTGGGTGGGTTGAGGTGTGTGTGGTTTTTTTTTTTAACATTTTAATTCTATTTTATTTATTTTATTTTTATTTATTTTATTTTTATTTTGGCCCCGCCCATGATGTCATGACGTTGGCTCCCCCCACGACGTCATGATGTCATGACGTTAGCTCCGCCCCACATATAAAGGGCCCCCAAACAATTTTTATACGGGGCCCCGCCAAGGTAAGCTACGCTTCTGTGGCAAGACCATGTTATTCTGATCAATATAATTGCCAGAGAAGAGGGCATGAGAGAAGATTTTATCTCTGGAAAGGTCCTCCCCCCCCCCATGTGTCAGTGAAGGATGCCAGTGATTGGTTATTCTGGCAAACATCTGGAATTGTGCAGCCATGCAGCAAAAAAAAGTGTGCAGCTGAAAACAATGGCACTCACCAAACTGACTCCAGAGCGTATCACAGAGGAGCTTTCTTCTATGTGCCTCTTCTGGGTTGTAGACTACAATTACAGTGTTACTCAAGTTACAAATTTAATCTGTTCCAAGGCATTTTTATGTTATGAAAAATGCGTAACTCAAATTTCCCATAGGAATGCATTGAAAACCAAAATTCATAACTTGAAACATGGTTTCCCATAGGAATGCATTGAAACCCAATTAATGTGTTCCGGGGGGAAATAGTAACTTGAGCCATTATTTTCAATTGATTTTCACCTGTATTGTAAACATTTTGTAACTCGAACCATTTGTAAACTCGAGGTACCACTGTATCATTATCCCCAACAAGTACAGCTAGTCTTCAGTGATAATCAAAATGCATCTGGAGGGAATCAGGTTAGGGAAGGGTGTCATAAACTAGATGGTAAGGACAGAAAGCAAAGAATGTCCATGCAAGGAGGAGCTGACTCTAACATCTATATGATATGGATAACAAGAGAGGCTGAACATAGCTACCGGTAGCAATAAGATTATTCTTGTTCATGGGAGATACGGTGTTTCCCCGAATATAAGACACTGTCTTATATTTTTAAAAACTCCAAAATATGCACAAGGTCTTATTTTCAGGGGATGTCTTATTTTTCCATGATGAAGAAGAATACAGTACACATTTATTGCTGGTACAGTGGATCGCCAGGGCAAGATTTAGGTGAGTGCCTTATTTTTGGGGAGGCCCTTATATTTCCGAAGTGGGGAAAAATAGGGTGTGTGTGTGCCTTACTATACGAGGAGGTCCTATGGGGAAACAGGGTATCAGAGGACTCAAATTAAGAACTATACATTAAAATGTGGGGTGTTTTTGAAAAAGATTCAGGACCTATAGATATAACGTAAAGGTAAGGTTTATATTGTTGTTGAGATAGAAATGGTAAATGTAAGCAGCAGCAACTGTTTCATTTTTTGCCGAACATAACTCCTTGTGGCTGAAGCCACATGCCCAGCTGTCTGACTCGTGTGCCAGAAGCTGACTATGGAATTTCCCCTTGCATTGCCAGTCATTCACTAAGAATCCTTTAAACCAAACGATGTATGACTCTACAGTATTTAAAAAGGAGCACATGTGAGTGTGTGTTTGTGTTGAGGTGGGTGGGAATTGGTATGCATTTTTGTTCAAGTTTGTCCCTCTGTTAGGATCGCTTAAAATTCATCTTAAAGATTATCTGGAGGGTGTGTTGTAAATGTGTACGTGTACAATTGGGTTCACTAATCTTTGTTCACCAATTCCAAACATTTTTGGTACTTTGCTAGTTAAAGGTTACACTTAAAGGTTATCTTTTATTACAGTCCCAAACATACTGTCTTCCAGATGTACCAGGCAACAGGCCCCTTCATTACTAGTCATACTCTAATGCAATCGAGACTGTTACTCTATGTATTGTTGCTCTTGCAGATATTTCAGTGTCAACTGATATGAAATATGACTATCAAGATGTCAGTGGGAGCAAGAGATTGCAACAGGTGACACTGGTGTTATGTAAGTTGGCATTGGTGGTGGTTGTATTTCTTGCCCTTTTTAAATGCTAGCTTTAAATTTCAAAGCTGTGGACAGCATGAGATCAGGTCTCATAAAGTAGATTTTTGAGCTAGACCAGTGTTTCACAACTTTTGTTTTTTAGACTTCATTTCCCAGAAACCTAAGTCAATACCCGAAAGCACTGATCAGTCAATGTACTGACTTAGGCTTCTGGGAATTGAAGCCCCCTGTGAGACCTGGATCCCACATTGGGAATCGCTGAGCTAGACCATAATATCAGTGTTAGACGACCTTCTCATATCACTACCAGTAGGGTCAATTTGGCTAATAAACATGAGAAAGAAGATATTTTCCATGGTATCTTTACTTCTCCCTGCTAGGTGAGAGCCTTGCTGAGGTGTGGAGTCTTGAGCAGTCTAACTAGGCAGTGTTGCCCATCACTTGTCAATAATGTTAGGCCAGAACTAAGAATCATCAAAGCATCCTCTGTTGACTCCTTTGGGGAAAGTGAAAGCAGAGGGCACACATCATGGTCCACCTAGCCAACGGGTGACATGATATCCAAATGGCTAAAGAATAACATCACGCAGAGGGACTTGATTTCCCAGGTCCATTTGCATGTGCGGAATGCCGTTGTGGAGATGTCTACCAATGTGTGAACTCCTCACTGAATAATGACTCCAAGATATCCATTTATGGCACAATGAAGTCTCAATGTGCTTTTTGGAACAGACTTCAAAAACTTATCTATTCCACCTTATTTTGCCCGATGGCTCTATACAACTGCTGGTTTTGGAATTGTTTATTTCTTAGGTGAGCTTTAACAATTAAATGTTACTTACTGTCAATTTATTGCCTATTTCAATTATTTATGATATTTGTATTCTGTCTTTATTGTTATTGTTTATTTTTCTAACCCACCCTGCAATGGTTCTTTTTCTCAGAAAGACAAAATAATAATAATAATGAAAGATCCTTGCTTTGAAATTTAATTCCACTGGGATTGCTGGAAATAGATTTAAGCTTTTTTCCAAGTCTACATTCAGATCAAAATGTCAGTGTGTCTACTAACTTAGATCCAGGTCAGGAATTTAGCCCAGAGATTCCAGAATATAAAGTAGCAGCAAGTATACTTGCAAGGCTTTTGTTTCCTTTTTTGCCTGTCCCTTGCCTGTCGAAAGCAACGATCAGTCTAGAATTCTTTTCCTGCAACTCGCATGACAAAAGGAAATCCATAAAAAATAGTGGCTTGGTTAACAAAATGTTTTCAGAATGGATTAACTGGTTTTCAATGTATTCCAATGGGAAACCACGTTTCGGTTAACAAATGTTGGTTTTCAATGCAGTCATATGGGACATTCACTTTACAAATTTTTCACAGTACAAAGGTCCCATAGAATACATTGAATTTGTTAAACGAGGATCCACTGTATTCATTCTTCCTCTTGTGCAATATCTGATTCTGAATATTGGTGATCATCGTAACAATTAGCCATGAAGACTGTCCTGCGAATATAATGCTGTGGCCTTTCATCTGCCTTCTGCATCGTAGCGTGACACCTGTACCACTGATCCAGTTCTGCGAGTCACTTTCTTGTCCTGAGCCCTTTTGGCACGCAAAGTCCTCAGCAGCCCAGGCCAGTATTAATGAAGCTGCTGCCTTCCATCAAGATGTATTCAAGTGGGATTTAATCCATTTGGGGACCATCACCCGTCCCTGTGGACTTCACCAAGTACGCTAGTCCTCAGGGTTGTCAGGTTAGTTAACCGCCTCCTGACGCTTGGCGTTGAGTTGTTGGCAGTAATGTCTACTCTATTACCATAGCCAATACAGTCAAACCTCGCATAACGACGTTTCGCTTAGTGAAAAACTCACATAACGAGCAAGTTCTTCGCTAAGCAGTCTGACTCGCATAACGAATTTTACACGATGTGAGTCGGACTTTTCCCTATGGAAAAACTCGCATAACAAGCGTTTCTATGGGGAAAACTCGCATAACGAATTTTTCGCTATGCGAGTTTTCCCCATAGAAACGCTCATTATGCGAGTTTTTCCATAGGGAAAAGTCCGACTCGCATAGCGAAAAATTTGTTATGCGAGTCAGACTCGCATAGCGAATTTTTCGCATAGCGAGCAACCTTGCAGAATGAAGTAAATTCGTTATGCAAGGTGTGACTATATACATTACTCCCCTGAATATGTTCCCCTCATGATGTATTGGTAAAAATGGTGGGTCTGGATGTGGAAATCCCATTCAAAACACCATATGGTAATTTGGGGGGAAAGGGTAGCCTTGAGAAAAATTACCACTTCACAAATGAGCTGACCTTGCAAGGCCATTGTGTAAGTAAAATGAAAGTCCCACAAAAGACAAAAATAAGGTGAAGAAATAAATAAGCCTCACCAGTTGCTGACAACAGCCCAAGAGGGGGGAAAGAATATCTGCCATGTCATCCTGTTGTATATACCAAGTGTACACCATCTAAGGATCAGATGTTGAGTATCAGATGTTCTCGGCAAGGAAAATAAAAATGTCAACAGAAAGTGAATTGCACACAAATTAACAGCTACTTTGCTTCGTTTTTGACTTATGGGCTGTTTTACAGGGCTTATAACACCACAAGCTCCTTGTACATGATGAATTTTAATGGGTATGTAAATTAAGCAATTATTTTGATTTCTCCAAGGTTCATAAAAATAAATTGTGTTGAGAAATCATCACATTTATTTTTATGTCTTTTGGCAAAATCTAGTTTTGATGCCCTTTCATCAATAGCGAAACAGTGCTCCTCTTTTTCAAGAGAAGCTATGATCAGATTGTTGAAAGATTCCTACCTCAACTTCCTCTGTCTTCTTTAATATACTTTTGTTGTTCAGTCACACAGTCTGATACAAATATATAATCTATCCTCGAATACTTGTTATGAACATGTGAGTAATATGTGTATAACCTATCATTTCCTCTCATGTGTATACCTTATTGTTCCCTCTCAATTCTCCCCATACATCTTTTACATTTAAATCTTCCATCTTTTTATTTAATAGAGAGCTTTTCTTAATTTTAATACCTTTCCTGTTAGTTAATTGCCAACTGACACTCGGCGTTGAGTCGCTGGCAGTGTGGTCTACTCTATTATCATAGCAGAATAGCCTGGCCTGACTTAGGACAAGCTGTCCAACAACAGAGATATAAGAGGTTTTCAGCCACTGTTCATGGTAGCTGCAACTGCAAGCTTCCGGAACCAGGAGCTTAACTAACCTGACCACCTTGAGAACTAATGGCCTTGGGTGGCGAAGTCCACAGGGAAGGGTGATGGTCCCCAAGTGGGTTAAATTCCACTTGAATCCATCTTGATAGAGGATGGCAACTTCATCAGGATAAAGGAGCCTCCTGTGGTCATGGGAGGCTCGAAGAAGCTGCTGGCACCATGCGCCATGCCCTCCCGGCCCTGCCACCGGCCAGGAGGATAAAGGAGCCTCCCATGGCCATGGGAGGCTTGACACCGACGCCGTGCCCTGCGCCCTTCCAGCCTTGCCACCAGCTGGGAGGACAAAGGCGCCATCACAGGCACTGAGCCTCGGGCCCCTTCACAGATGTTGATCCCAGGCTCTGTCGCAGACGTTGAGCCCATGCTTCATCGCAGAGATTGATCCTTGGGATCCATCGCAGACGTTGAGCCCTGGGCTCTGTCAAAGACACTACATCTTTTGTTTCTATTTTGTGATATTGTACTTTGTTACACTGCATTGATGTTTTTGCTGTATTTTGCTACACTGTATTTTGTTAAATTCTGTAAGCCACCCTGAGTCGCCCTTCTGAGTAGGGTGGCATAGAAATATGAAAATTAATTTAAATCAAATCAATACTGGCTTGGGCTGATGAGGATTTTGTGTGCCAAAAGGCCTCGGGGCCAGAAAGTGACTTGCAGAACTGGATTGGTGATACAGGTGTCACACTACGATGCAGAAGGCAGATGAAAGGCCATGGCATTATATTCTCAGGACAGTTTTCATGGCTGATCACCATGGTAATTGCCTATATTTGCCTATATTAAAAAAAGCCTATACATATTTGGATTCAGATACGGGGTAGGAGGAGGAGGAGAACAAGAAGGAGGAGGAGGAGGGATCAGAAAGCACTCACAAAACATCTTGCATTCTTTATGGATTTATTCAAGGAATGTTGTTTGTATCAGCAAAGAAGATAGCCAAGGGATAGCCATGGGAGCAAATTCTCCACTCTGAGCCCTATAATGATACATTCCTATTTCCTTCTTGAGTTACAGTAATGCATTGCCACCTAAATTTTCCCCAAAATGGGAGTTGTGAAGGTTTAATTTTTCTTACTGAACTTATATAATGTGACACAATAATGAAGTTTGCACTCCAATATAGCAAACATGCATACTTTTAGCAAACACATATCCATTCAACAATACATATTCTCAGTCTAACACTGGGAGGGATTTGGGCACATTTTGGGGCTGTGCTGGAGGCCTCTGATGGCCAAAAATGGCTTCCAGACTGTGCAGCCAGAACTATGCTTTGCTTCATTCCAAATTAAAGATGCATTTGTTTCCTCCCACATTGGCAACCATTCACATGCGTGATCAGTAGTCTTAGATTTTAATCCATTTAGTTGTTTAATGAGTGCATGCACATGAACACATACAAAGGCACATAGACACACACATGCACAGTCATACATGCCATTTTCTAAACAATAAGTTGTTGAGAGAAGCTGCTGATTACTTCCACCAAGTTTTTTTTTTTAAAAAAACTGTTACTTCAAGGTACTTGTCATCACTGTTACATTATGGCTGGTTGCTCTTACTCACAAAACCCTGTTTATTTCCTTCATTTTCCTTCCCTTATCTATAAATGCTCAAATACTATTTACAATCACCGGAAATGTTTAACATGTCTGAAAGACAGTTTTGCAGGAATTTCTTTCCTGTTCTGCCTTTTTGTATAATGAACAACAGAGAGCACCAATCATCCATTCTTAGAGGGAAAGATTTGGTCCTTTCAAGGATCACATCTCACCCTAGATTTTAACATTGCCTTTGTGTAAGGGCCAAGGTCAGTGAACATCCAAGATGCAAGGAGAAAATACGTGCTATTCTTTGCAATGACAAACCATATATGTAACTGGGAAAGAGGGGCCTTCTTAGCTCTCATTCAACTAGGACTGCAAAAATGAGGGAACCGATTATTAGACCTTTGCTATCCACTGGGGCTATTGAACTATAAAATAGTAACTTGTGTTTTGATAGGCTGCAAACCATGCTGGAAGACCTCAGAGAAAAATGGGGATTGTTTTTTGTTATTCAGTTGTACAGTCAAGTCCGACCCTTTGCAACCCCATGGACCATGGCATGCTAGGCTCCTCTATCTTCCACCATCCTCCTCATCCCACTCAGATCTACACGCATTGCATCAACAATGCCATCTATCCACCTCATCCTTTCTTTTCAGTACTCTGCCTTACACGTTAGTATAAAAAGTATTAAAAATGTGGTCCAAGGCAGAGTAGGAGAAATGCCTCTGACAGCTGACTCTGGGGGGCAAGGAGTGGTAGTGGAATTTCATGAAGATGACTCTTCCATGCCACAAGATCTGCTCTCATCATCTCACAAATTAACCTGCTGCCCTCATGTAAGATGCTGTCCTTTTGCCAGTGCTGAAATAAAATGTATCCACCTTAATTGGTTCTATATATACACTTATTTCTTTGCATCAGAAGCATCATTGTGTAGTTAGTGAAATATCAGACATTTTCCAGCCAATAATAGCTAACACCAAGAACAACTGGGACAGTTAACACCTACTCTTCCATGGTGTCAGGAAAAAGACCTATTTCCTAATGTCTCCCAAGGCTTGAAATTGCTATTTTTCAGCTAGGCCTCATTATTGGCCTCATAGAAATCCTTTGTCTTCTCTCTGCCTCATGAACTCATGTCACAAGATTGCCTGTTTTCCAGTAATTCTTATCTTACTAGCTAGCTGAGATCCGTGTTTTGTCTATAGGCCAGAACATTGATTACACACATGTAAAAACAATTTATTGTTTTGAGAAAGTTTTCTCTGTTACCTGATTGGCTAAGAGTAACCCACCTGACTGCAGATTCTCCATGTTTGCAGAGAAGTGAGTTAGTTCTTTTTTGTCTCTCCATGGATTAAGACCTGGTCTGGCTTATGGATCTGTTATTTGTCTTTTTCTCACTATGATTCCCTAACAAACTTGGACTGTTTTTATTGGACTGAACTCATGGTTATGACCTTCTAATCTGCATTTTTCTATGGACTTTACTATCGATGAACCTGAAGAATAAAACAGCTATTTCTCTTTGAAGATTGTTGTTTTTCTTATCACACACACACACAAGGCAATTCGGCTGCATGCTACTAGAAGAAGAAGCCTCCCTTGTTCTGCTCTACTGCTAGAGCTCACTAAGTTCCTTTTAAACACGGCCCAGGTCTCTCAAAGTTGGAAGGTAAGGGTTAAATATGTTCCAGAGATGAGCACATGCTGAGGAGCATGAGTGGGGGGGGGGCCCTTACTGAGACGCCTGGTTTATCCTGAGAGGCATAGAGTCAATGGACATGTATGTAAAGATGCCTGTTTTTCTTGACCCTGTGTTGGTGCAAACCCCCAATTTCTTAGGTCCACTTTGTATCTGCCAACTCCTCCCCATATCCTATTAAGTGACTTCTATATAACCCAGTCAGCTGGGACAAAGATGGGAGCTCATTCCGTCTTGCAGTATTTGGGAATCGAACTAATGACCTCCCACTCTTCAGTCAGCGTTTTAGCCACTTGAGCCACTTGGACAGACTGATGGCTGAAGCAACTAGAGAAGCTTTGCGGGATGCATTTAGGCTTCCGTGGGCTGTATGCAGCCTCCAGCCAGCCTTTTGTCCTCATGTATATACTGCTGAAGTAGTGATGCTGTCTCTAAGAACTTTTCTCTTGCTTTTCCTCTTCTATTACATTCTGAAAAGGGAAGAAAGGCATAGCTGCTACTCCTCCTCTGTTCCTTCTAGCAATCTCTTTGCCTGCCCTTTCCTTCACTTCTGAAAACAGAACTGGAGGCCTACTTATAAATAAACAGGAGGGACTGCAGTGGCTCACTGGTTAAGATGCAGAACTTGATGACTGGAAGGTCAACAAGTCAGCAGTTCCAGACCCGAGTGCTGCATGATGGAGTGAGTGCCTGTCATCTGTGCCAGCTCCTGCCAATTTAGCAGTTTGAAAGCAAGAAATTGCAAGTAGGTACTGCCTCTGTAGGAAGGTAACAGCAGTCCATACACTCTGGTGCCTATTCATGCCTGCAATGTGACCATGGAAACATCTGGAGACACAGACAGTGCTGGCTCTTTGGCTGTAAATGGAGATGAGCACCGCACCCTAGAGTTGGATATGACTGGCTTTCAAGCAAGGGAGAACTTTACCTCTACCTAAAGTGGCTGCTGCAGCATTGAGGCTGTGTTCTCTTTCACTATTTGACAGATATACACACAAGGCCACAGTTTGTGTTCTCAAAATTTTAATGGGGGCTACCATTCTTAAGTTTCCCAACAAGTGACTAAACTCACCTTAGGTACCAGACACCAGCCTTTACAGGAGATGGTCAGGTCTTTCAGGACTGCTTGCATGGACTTTCTTTTTTTCCAACCACTGTTATGTGCCTGTTCTATGCAAACTTTTAAATATATATATTATGCTTTTTAGCTGGATGCATGCCCCCATTGACTAAAATGTGTTTGTACACATTTTACAAGTGAGCACAGTAACTTCTGTGCGCATTTTTGTGTGTGCATGTGTGTTGTCAGACATCTCTTTTGCAGAATTCTGAATATTGTTTGTGTAGCTTTCTAAACACAAGTACATAGATTTCCATACACAAATTGAGTCTGTTCTAGTGTTTGGTTCAAGAAAGGTGACATGGGATCAATCCAGTTGGATAGAAATTTGCTTTCTTTGAGAAGTATTTTTCTTGTATATCCTTCCCCTCAAAAACCCATTCCACCAAGGAGAAAGTTCTGTTGAGCCTTTTTTGAAGTTTTGTCCACTCTTTTCTTATCTCAGGAAAATGGTCACAAGAAACCCTTTCCTTTTCTTTCCCACAGATAAAAGATATTGTGTCACATCACTCTGGATCTCAAGAGTCCATGTCAAATAACCAAAATCAGTGCTGTGAATGTGAATTAAAGTGATTTTCTTTAGACTGACTGAGTCACAAACAACTGAGTCATGTTTCCCAGTCCTCCAAGAGTAATCCAAAAATTGTCATGAAGTATGTGTGGGCTGAACTGGTTGAAGGATGAATCAATCATATGGGAATATTATCTCCTGTTGAATACTATGCACATATTTATTTAACCTATATAATCAGCATAGCAGTTGAGTTACATGAACTTGCCTTTTATCTTGTCAAGATATCACAACAGTTGTGTCACTGAAGCTATGTTATCTCTTCTTGTGATCACATTATGGTGTTCAGCCAGAATGTGGTATACATTCTCTTACACAACCCACCCAAAGCTTAGTATAAGATCTTATAAGAAGCACATTACAAGTTTCCTGGGTCCCCACCCCCCAGCAATGGTGTGGTGAGTTGGCAGTATAAGAAATCTAAGTGTATTGTACAAAAAGAGGGGGAAATTGTGTGGGCACATGCCAGTTGAGTTGAGTAATGGTAGATATTTAATACCCGCAATTAAGAAAGGAAGTTGCTTTATGTTTAATGACTCATGATTAGAAGGACACAGATTGATATAAATAGTCCCATGATTTTATAGCACATGCTTTCTTGTATTGACAAATATTCTTCTGTGCTGTATACTTCCACTCTTAGAGAGATGAGAAGGAGCTTCTATTGATAGAGATGTCAGATGATGCCTAGTCAGATAAAAGTAAAGTAGGAGAACCAGAAATATGAATCAGAATCAGGTGGAAAGATGTGGCATGGAAATTTGCATAGAATATCAGTCTAATCTGTACACATAAACTAGCCAAAACCCTGTAATCAATATGACAAAATATATCAGATATGTTTATGTAGAACGTGATTGATCTCTTCTGGCTAATGCTAGGATAGTGCCCTTCCTCACTACACAAAAATGGGGAAGGAACTATAGCTTAGTGATAGATTATATGCTTTGTATGAGGAAGGTCTCTGGTTCAATCTCTAGCATGTCTAGTTTTTAAAATATGCCTAATAACTAGGTTAGTGTATTGCAAGAAAAACAACAGAATCTTTAAAAATAAACAGTTGGTGAAATGGACTAGTGTCTACCCAAGCTTATGCCAAATGCAACCTGCTATTTTTTAAAGATGTGTTTGTATATTTGTTTGTTTATATACTTACTTGCTTGATCAGCTGGGCGTTTGGAAAGAGTGGGGGTACCTTTCCAGTCCCCTTCGCAAGCGCATTGCTGACGTGCGCGTGCCTGCGGGGTGCTTGTGAAGGGGACTGGAAAGGTCCCCCCACTCTTCTCAAATGCCCTGCTGATGCAGAGCGTGTGTCAGTGGGGCGCTTGCGAACGGCAGGGGGACTTTTCCAGTACCCTTCCCAAACGCCCTGCTGATGCGCACGTGCGTGTGGGGCATTTGGAAGGGTATGGGGAAGATCCCCACACACTTCCCAAATGCCCCGTTGATGTGCACCGTGCGTCTGCGGAGTGTTTTGGAACATGGCGGGAGATTCCCTTGCCGTGTTCCAAAACACTCCGCAGACATGCCGCCCATCAGCTGGGTGTTTTGGAACATGGACAGGTGAGTCCCCCACCCATGTTCCAAAACACCCCACAGATGCGAAGCTTCTCATTAAGCGAGTTTTTGCTTGTTCAATGAAGCAGACATTTTGGGGAAAGGTCTGCTCGTTAAGTGAGTTACTCACTATGCGAGATGCTCGCAATGTGAGGTATTACTGTACAGTGTTTAATATTTCACTTTTTTAAAAAAAGTCCACAGAGCAGCTTGAAATATAAAGAAAAATGGTTAAACCAGATCGGGTACATAATAAAATGATAACCTGAAAAATCTAAGTAAGGAGCAAAGAAGAAAAAATACTTGAAGAAATAGGAAGATTTCCAGTTGCTATCAGAAAGAGAATGGATTATATCCATAATAAGCTAATTAGATGTTAATCCCACTAAAACCAATGGGATTTTTAAAAACCATAATGACTAATCTATTCCATTACCTTCAGTGGTTTTAAAGCGCATCTGACTTAGGCTACAACTACACAGCAGTGAAAATATGGTTTGATTTTTTAAAATTCAGTTTATCATACGGTAATACCTCGGATAACGCTAAGACTTGTTTCCACAAGTCTTGGTGTTATCCGATTTTTAGTGTTATCCGATGCATGTTAAAATCCTATGGGATGGATCGGATAATGTTAAAGCTCCATAGAGATACATTGTAACCGCACAGGTTTTAGCGGTTGTTATCTGATACATCCCATAGGACCTTAACGTGATTCGATCCAATTCTCCTCCCCAGATTACTTAACGTTATGAGATTTTAGCGTTATCCGAGGTAAACGTTATCCGAGGTATTACTGTATCTAGTTTTCCCAGGTGAAATAACTTCAGCCATCCAGATTTGTAGGATTCAGCATAGGCCAGTGATGGCAAAACTTGACACTCCCGATGTTCCTGAACTTCAATTCCCAGAAGCCCTGATCAGCAGGAGTGCTGACTTGGGGTTCTGGTAATTTAAGTCCAAGAACACCTCGAGTGCCGAGGTTGGCCATCACTGGCATAGGCAAAGACAAGGCAAGAGGCAGGGGTAAAGAGATGAACTTGCCCTGAATTCCAACAGCAGAAGCTGCCTTTAGAAGGTACCAACAAGTGTTAATTGGTAATTTCCATCTCCTTCTTTTTTTCTGTTATTGTTCTGTGTGCCCAAAGAAACTCCGCTCCAGTGCTGAATCCTTTTATTTTTAAAGAAAATGCGTTGGTGACAAGGGAACACTCAATTGACAAGAACTAATGCCGCTACTAGTGTCCCTTTGCATCGGGTCAAGCAATCACAAAGTAGACAAAAAAGAGGTCAAACCGATTGGAACAAATTTAAACCATCCCGGTGATTAAACAAAAGGCTATGTTTCTTCACTCAACATAGACAAGTCTATAACAGACTTCTTTGCATTTAGCTTTTCATTGTGTGATCAGTTGATTTTAATTCAAAGTAATCTGTGCCCAGTTTGACTTAATTTGCAGGGTAAATGGCCAGTGTAGTTGACCCTTCTGTCTATATTCCACCCAAAGCAGCTAATATCTGGCAAAACTCTCTCAGGAGATAGGTTCAAAACTGGTTTGTTTCTGCAAAGATGTCTCTAATTCTGATTCTCATCTGGTTGCACATATTTGATGGTGGTGAATGGGATGTAACAGGTTCTCACCAGTTCGCCAGAACCGGTAGTAACTTTCCCCAGTGTCCCGGAGAACCGGTAGCAGCTTTTGGGGGGAACCACCTTCGGGGCTTACCTTTCCACTGGTTCCCCCACTGCGCATGCGCACCAAGCACTTGGTGTGCATGCATGCCTACAGTGTGTGACACGTATGCACGACCTCCTTGCTGTCCTCCCAAGTGGGAAGGAGGAAGAGAAGCTGCTAGCCTGAAGCTCCCTATAGCCTGCTCCCCAGGGTAAGCGACTCACCTTTGGATGTGCTGTGTCTGTCTGTATTTTAATCTGTGTTTAATACTTTTACCTATATTGATGTACTTCCACGGTTCCTAAAAAGGCCTGGTGGCCCGGCAGGCTTGGGGGTTTTAAACAAAGTCTTGGAGTTACCTCATCAATAAGCTACGCCTGTGCTGTTCCAATTGCGGTTCCAATTGGAGAACCCTTAAGGAGGTACAGCTGTTTTACATTTACATTAAGGCATATTATCCTAGAGAACTGGTTAGGCAAAGACTTAGTACCTAACTTCTTTAACTGTTGAAAAGTGCCAAAATGAAGCCATCTTGTGGTGAGTTCATTCTGTAGTTCCTTCCATCTGACCTAGTGTGAGAAAGATTAGCCAGAATAAGCTTTAAGCTCTGGTTTAAAAGCTCTGGTTGATTTGTGTTTGAGGTGGGTGGGTGTTTTTGTATTTTAATGTATTTTTTTATTTTTTTATTTTATTTACAGGTTTGTCTTGTGTTGTGGGTAGGTGGGTTGAGGGGTGTGTGTGCTTATTTTTATTTTATTTTATTATTATTATTATTATTATTATTTCTTTGGCTCCGCCCATGATGTCATGATGTAATGAAATTAGCTCCGCCCACACTGTGATGAAGTCACGGTGGGGTAGTAAAATTTTTGACATCCCACCACTGGTGGTGAAACCAAGAGAAAGCCCTTCAAGCAAGATTTTAATACATGGATAGGGCTGTGTGGCAATTTTAATACCTTGGCATCATAGGTGTTGCTCTGCTAGAAAACAACCAAAATGTTAGGAGATAAGTCTCCCTGTAATCACTGGTCATAATTCCATTAACATCTGAAAGGTCAGTGCAACTTCAGGCCAGTCTAAAAACTTATATTTGAATGACAGGAATAGCTTTGCGACCAACTGTCCAAGTTAGGTAATATAAACCAAGAGATTAGATGTCAGAGAGACATTTTAAGTTGAAGTTGATTGACAGTTTTGTTTGCAGGAAAGTTTTAATCTTGTTCACAACTGTGTAAGGTCTAATCTTGTGCGCAATCTGTGATATATACTTAAAAGCAACAACATGCAAGCTTTATATATTTGCTTCTTTCTTTTAGAAACAAAGGTTTCTAACAAATCAAATGAGGTATTTCTATTCTGTGGTGTTTTAAAACAAAGCAAAACATGCCGCTAGCCTCTAAATATCCAGCAAACTAAACAGGTTTAAAAAATAAATTCAACGACCAATACATTTCCTCACTAAATATCTGTTACTGCACTTCTTGTGTAGGCCCTCTAAAGCAGTTAAGCAATTCTGGGACATATTCTATCAATTAAAAAAAAGTGGCAGGTTGAGTAAGGACAGTACTGTCGGGTGATTTGTTTCGTGAATTTGAACCACAGCTGAGTTGTTGCTGGTGGTTCTCAAGCCTGTTTACTTCCACATCCAGAGAGAAGGCGAAAGTTGGAGAGAGACTTTTATTGAAGGTAGGAAGGTTAGAAAGAAAGTGTGTGTGTGTGTGTGTGTGTGTGTGTGTGTGTGTGTGTGTGTGTGTGTGTGTGTGTATCAGGACCCACTTTCTTTCTTACCTTCCTTCCTTCATGAAACAAACACTTTGACAGCCTATTTACTTCCACATCCAGCGAGAAGGCGAGAGTTGGAGAGAGACTTTTTTTGAAGGAAGGCTAGAAAGAGATTTTTTTGTTTTAAACCTTCATAGAAAATGTTTCTGAAGTCTGATCCAAATTGTATAAGTGTCACAAGAAAGGTTATTTTGTCCTCTATCAATCGCACTTTGGATCACTTCAATTAGTTAATTGGTTTGGTCGCTGGCTCACTGCCAACCACCTCCTCCCCCCAAAATGTCATTTTACGAGTCAAGTTTTTCCTTAATATCCTCGTTGTTGATTCCTGCTTTGGTGTCATTCTTCTCCATATGTTGTATTCAAACTGTATCTACCTCGGGAAGTTGTCATATTCAGTTTCTAACACGTTTTCCCTTTTATTTTTGTGTTTTTGTGACCTAATTTGAGTGGTTTTTTGTAATTCTTGAGTGGTTATTCTTTCCTCTTTCAAATGCACTTTGGGTCACTTGAATTGGTTGTGTGGGTTGGTTGCTGGGCCGCTGAAAACTGACCCCCCCTCCCCCACAAAGATTGCATTTTTTGAGGCAACTTTCAGAAGCAATGACGTCATTGCTTTGTATTTTTGGCCAATGGCTCTTTACATTTCTGAAAGTTGCTGAGATGAACTTTCGGTCGATGTAACCATTATTTTCATGGGTGCTTTAGTTTTGTGGTGGCAGCTCGTCAAAAGTACATGATTTTAGTTACATTGCAAAAGCTGCCAGACCACCAAACTGAAATGTAAGACGTTCATAGAATTCATGTCAAAAGAAGCCACTCTTTTCTGACACTCTCTTCTTTGAGAATCGCATTTCCAGTCCCCCTTTCTATACTGAAAAGCTGCTAGTGCTGGCATGACTTGTGTGCAGTGATGGAGAAAGTGGGGTCTCCCACCAGTGAATTACTAGATGTGATCTATTTACAAACTTTGTTAGTTGCCAGCAGTGTGATATGCTTGATTTATGCCCTTATGGGCAAAGCAACAACAATATAAAAAGTATATTCCTCCCTGCCCCTTTAGCCATAAAGGGCTGATATATCTTCAGATTGATCTATTCTTAATTGCTAGAACACTGTCGTCAGAAAGAAAAAGTGATGGTCATTCAATAAGAGAGAAAATAATGACATTCAATTGGTTTTTGGATATCCTTTTACCAGTAGTGGGATTCAATTTTTTTTTTTTACTACCTACTCTGTGGGAGTGGCCATATGGCCATGTGACTTGGTGGCCATGGCCATGTGACTGGGTGGGCATAGCCAGGTGGCCATGTGAGTTTCTGGGTGTGACCATGTGACTGGGTGGGTGGTCTAGTTATGCCTGCTACATGACCACAAAAACGTCTGCAAACACAGCACTGGCTCTTTGGCTGTAAATGGAGATGAGCACTGCACCCTAGAGTCGGATATGACTGGCTTTTGAGCAAGGGTGACCTTTACCTTTACTAACCACTTGCAGCTAAACAGGGCCAAACTTCACAGCAAATACCAGTCAGGGATCTTCTGTGATAAGGTAAAGGTAAAGGTTTCCCTTGCTCGAAAGCCAGTCATATCCGACTCTAGGGTTCAGTGCTCATCTCTGTTTCAAAGCCGAAGAGCTGGTGCTGTCTGCTTCTGCAGACATTTCCATGGTCATGTGGCAGGCATGACTAGACATCAGAGTGCATGGAACACTGTTTATCTTCCCATCAAAGTGGTCCCTATTTATCGACTTGCAATTTCTTGCTTTCAAACTGCTAGATTGGCAGGAACTGGGACTGAGATGGGAGCTCATTCCATTGTGTAGTACTCAGGTCTCAAACTGCTGACCTGCCGATCTTCCAGTCATCAAGTTCAGTGGCTTAACCACTTGAGCCACTGCAGTTATTGCCAGCTGTAAAAAGCCACACTGATTTGTAAACTTATTTGTTATGCTAGCCAGCCATTGTGTGCCCAGTGGACTCGATCCACAAAAGCTCACATTTATTTATTTTTATTTATTTATTTATTTAAATTTGTTTATCGCCCTCCTCCCCGAAGGGACCCAGGGCGATTCCCAACACAAAAACAATTTAAAACCAATTTAGAAATTAAAAGTTTTAAAAGTTTTAAAATACATTAAGATACAGCAGTTAGTTTTTAAGGTACCACAATGTGGTTTGTTTTGGTCTTTTTGTTTTGTTTACTCTCTGATATGCTTGCACAGAATAAAATGGCTACCAATTCAAAACTTTTGAAATGGTAGCTGTGTTAGTTTGTGTTTCAAGCATATCAGGAAGTAAATAAAACAAAAAAGACAAAATGTGGCACCTTAAAGACTAACTGCTGTATTTTAATGTGAGCTGTCATGGAACAAGTTTCCGCCACCAACACAACATAGGGACTTCCCTCAGCAACAGCTCCTGTTGCTCCCTTCGCTTGTGCCTTGCCCCCCCCCCCGCCAGGCGGGTACCTATCTTGGAGGTGGAATGGACACCCAGCTTCTCAGCTTGGGGTACAGAGCTGGCAGTGGCGGCTGCAGTCATGATGGCTTGGGTAGTCCCTCTGGCCACTGGGGAGCCCTGCTGCACCGCTCTAGTGCTGATGCCCACCATTGCCTCCCATGACTCCACTTGCTGCAGCAGAAGCGGTGGTGGTCCCACTGGGGGTGGGAGGTCCTGGCGCGGCTGCCCCAGCCTCAGCCATGTTGTAGCCCACCTGGCCGGAGGTGGTTTCAAGGGACGTGGGTTGCAGTTGCAAATGCTGCTCCTGCCACCTCCTCCGCCATCCCCTCCAATGCCGCCTACGCCGCCTCCGCCTCCTCAGCCTATGCTGCTGATGCCTCCACCACCTCTGACACCGATGCCCCCAGGCTGGTTGCGATGCCCATCGGTGTGTTCCCCTGCCGCCGCCGGCTACTCCCTGCCACACTCAGCTCCCTGACGTCGAAATCCTCGGCTTGGCGTGGTAAACATGAGCTAAGCTCTGCAGCAGCGCATGTGCGAGGACACAGGGAGGGAAGATGGGCGGGGCCAGTCAGACATTTTACTATCGGTTCACGCAAACCAGTGTGAACTGGTAGAATCCCATCACTGCTTTTTACCAATATTCAACTTGGCAGGTTCATCTTTTGTTTCCATTCTTAATCATCCCCCAAAGCAACTTTAAGATGACGATGCCTGCACACCTCGTCACCAAGCAAGCAAGAAACAGTCTATTTGCTCAGTCTATTTGCAGCAGTTGCTACTTGCACTGAACACAAAATCATAAATTACTAAGGACCTGGCAAACTATATAAATCTGTGTGCAAGATGGGCTTAGGTGCCTGTCTGTGAGAATAGCATGGAATCATAATTTCCCCACCACCGCCATGGTAGCTGCTCTGGGCTCTTGCCCTTCTGGTCCTTTCCATTTTTAACCTCCTTTTCTGGGACCTTTGAGGTTAGAACAAAATGCTGTTCAGATCAGCTGAAGTCATAGGCTTAACACAACCATTTGGGGATGTGACCTGGACCTTGCATATACCATCATGTACACGTTATTAAACTGTTATGTTTATAGCAGGTCTCAGGGTCAATCTTTAGAATGCCTAGTTTTAAAAATTTCTGAGTAGCTGTGTTAGTCACAGAAACACCAAGAAAGAGGCTCAAGACACCTTAAAAAGCTGCAAGTTTTATATGGCGCAAGATGGGATGTAACAGGTTATCACCAGTTCGCCAGAACCGGTAGTAACTTTCCCCACTGTCCCAGAGAACAAGTAGCAGCTTTTGGGGAGAACCACCTTCAGGGCTTACCTTTTCACTGGTTCCCCCACTGTGCATGCACGCCAAGAAGCACTTGGTGTGCATGCACGCCTACAGTGCTTGGTGCGTATGCACGGCCTCCTTGCTGTCCTCCCAAGCGGGGAGGAGGAATAGAAGCTGCTAGCCTGAAGCTCCCTATAGCCTGCTCCCCAGGGTAAGTGACTCACCTTTGGATGTGTGTGTTTGCTTATTTTTATTTATTTATTTTCTTTGGCCCCGCCCACATCATGACATCATGATGTTAGCTCTGCCCACACTGTGATGACATGATGGTGGGGTAGTAAAAATTTTGACATCCCACCACTGTTTTCTTGCCTATCTGTAGCTCAATCCATGAAAACCCACATACAAAACTAGATAGTCCTTAAAATTGTACAGTCTTGTACAGTCTGTAAAGTGCCAATAATTCTTGGGTATTATGTGCTTTCAGGTTGGAACCAACCTATAGTGACCCTGATAGGGATTTCAAAGTAAGTAAGATCTTTAATGAGTGTCACCATGAAAGGAGCCTCATTCAGGCATCCCCTGAGCGGAGTTTCTCCAGCAAAAATCTTTTCAACCCACAGTAATCTCTGACACAAAATTCTTATTATTACCCTTTCAATGAGTTTCCATATCTGAGCAGAGGGGCTGCGGTGGCTCGGTGGTTAAGAAGCTTGCCTTTTTAGGTGGAAGTCCGGCAAGTCGGCAGTTCGAGACCTGACTACTGCATGACAGATTGAACGCCTGTCTCTGTCCCAGCTTCTGCCAACCTAGCAGAAAGAAAGTAAGAAATTGCAAGTAGATAAATAGGGCCCACCTCAGTGGGGAAAGATCTTGGGGACTACCTTACAGAATGTTTGTCTGGATGGCTGAACTACCCTATTGCTTTTGTAGACTAACAGTTAGTCTAGCCCTGACCAAGAGACTTGGGAAAGGAAAGAATATCTTTTCCACTGACACTTATCGCTGCATTCTCATTCACTTACAGGTGACGTGTAACTTTCCCTGATGTTTAAAAGACTTCTGGATTTGGCTATATGAGCTTCCTTTAGTTTTTCACTTGACATTTAACCTCCCGGGGTTGGAAGCTCTGTCATTTGCCAACCAACTGGGGAGTTACACAGCAGGCAGCTGTCTTGTTATTCTGGCTCCCTTCCTGACAACCCTTATGGAGTCGTGGTTTGAAAACTGACAAGTGGAACCTCGCACTTGGAGGCAGAATTAAGTGAGAAAACCAGCCCTGGGACTGGAATAATGGAGCAAGATTGACAGAGTGGTCAGAAAGGAAATGGCACCAACTTTCCCCTTCTCTCGCTGAAGCAGTCATGCAGCACCTCTTGTCAGGCACATTGTAGAAGCCACATCACAGCGGTACATGCAAAGAAGCAATCACCGCAGTAAGATTCAGCCAATTAAACTTCATCATCAGTTCTTACCTGGGAGTGCTTTTCCAACTTTTTATCAACTCATCCAACTCATTCGCTTTACAGGAACAAAGTGCAGTGGAAACTGTTTCTGTCATTCTTGGCAGATCAACAGACAACTCTTTTCTGTTCACTCTTCCAGCCTAAATGGATCTGAAGGGCATTTGGAGTGTCATCGGCAATAAAGGAGTCTGGCAAGATCAGTATCCTCAAGAATCCTTTGACGTGGGTCTAAGAAAAAGGTGGAATCTACGGAAGAAAGAAAACAGAACTTTATCATCTTGGGGCAATTTAAGAAGTGGGAGATGCAAATTAACTGCTTCATAAGCAAATTCTAAATGTTCATTTTGTATTTTTCTTGTTTTAGTAATTGTTTTATTGCATCATTGCTGAATTGTATGTTTCTATATTTTTGACAGGGTGAGCATTGCTCATAGAAATCTGGCTATGGGTTTGTTTGTTTTTTGAAATGCAACAGAAAGGGAAAGGTTGCTGCCACTGACGTCTCCACCCTCCCCTGGACTTGAAACACCAGTCCAGGGGGGACAGAAAAGGGCCACTGGCAGGAGCCTTGGCCGAAGATGCTGCTCCGGCCGTGCGGGTGGCCACTTTCACCGCCCTGGTTGCACAGGCAGCAAAGGACGCTTTGCCCCATTGTTCAAACTTTTGTGCTTTTCCCTTCTTGGCGCCCTTGTTTTGTTATTTATTTATTTATTAGTTCAAATTTATATTTTCTAGTTCTATATTTTATATGTAAGTCGCCCTGAGTCACCACAATGTGGCAAGTGGGCGGCTATATAAATATGAATTGTAAATCAATAAATAAATGAATTGGTCACTCTTGCTCGAAAGCCAGTTATATCTGACTCTAGAGTTCAGTGCTCATCTCTGTTTATAGCCAAAGAGCCAGCACTGTCTGTGTTTGAAGACTTTTCCATGGTCATGTGGCAGGCATGACAAGACACCAGAGTGCATGGAACACTGCTTACCTTCCCACCAAAGTGGTCCCTATTTATCTACTTGCAATTCCTTGCTTTTGAACTGCTAGGTTGGCAAGAGCTGGGATAGAGATGGGAACGGTCTGGTGTGCTTGTTCTTGTGCAGCAAAAATCAAAACTTTCTTTCTTGATGGTTCCTAGTTTGCAGTGGCTAAGATGCTGACTGGAAGGCAGGAGGTCAGCAGTTTGATTCCTGAGTACTGCATGATGGAATGAGCTCCCATCTCAGTCCCAGCTCCTGCCAACCTAGCAGTTCGAAAGCAAGACATTGCAAGTAGATAAATAGGGACCACGTTGATGGGAAGGTAAACAGCATTCTGTGTGCTCCAGTGTCTAGTCATGCCTGCCACATGACCATGAAAACATCTGCAGGAGTAGACAGCGCTGGCTCTTTGATTTTGAAACAGAGATGAGCACTGAACCCTAGAGTCAGATACGACTGGCTTTCAAGCAAGGGAAATCTTTACCTTTACCTTTAAGTTCAGTTGTTATCATGTTTCCCACCAATATTTCTGATCATGTAATGGTTCATTTTTTCTCCAGTTGTTTAATTTATCATCATTTCCCCCTTATACTGTATTTATTTCTGCTGTTTTCAAAATACTTTCTATTTTTTCTGCACTGCCCCCTAGAGTTGGACACAACTGTTTTTTTTTTTTTTGAGCAAAAAAGACCTTTACCTTTACTTATCTTCAGTAATGCTAATGAATTTACTACAGGATCCCTCATTGGCTGGGAGAACTCTAAAAGGTACCCCAACCAAAGCAGAGAGGAAAATTAAATAGAAGCAAATGTGATCAAAGAAAGCACACAACTAACACATTCTTTGGGGAGGGGGAGAGAGAACTATTTCTCTTTCACCTCTGTACTAGTTTTGATGCGAGAATTGAAACTTCTTTTGGAATAGACCAAGTACACAGATAACACTCAGCCACCTACCCAATATACATTTACTTATCACAGCCAGACAACTAAGGCTTTCCGGATTTCCATGCAAAATGGTCAATGCCTGAGGAGGTAAAGGCCAGTTGGATCTTCATGCCACCAGTTGCTGCTGTTGTTTGTTGGTGTTCTTATATTGCACTTCCTAATTCTCAGCGTTGCTGATGCACGAGAGTGATCATTTTGCATTTCAACAATTGCATTTTATTCATTTTGCACAGAAATCCTTGTCTTTTGAAATAAATTTTTACAAAATGTTCTGGGTAAAATGCAATTTTTGCATTTCATGGATTTTTCAAGGGGGGGGGGGGAATGCTAAAATATATTTTAAAATGCACAAAATTTCCACATTTTTTTGTTCTTGATTCCAAGAATGAAATAAGCAAAAATGTACATCCTCTATGTGTGTGTGTCCTTCTTTGTGCTTATGTATACAGTATATGTAAAAGGGACTGCAGTAGCTCAAGTCACTAAGACGCTGACTGGGAGGCGGAAGGTCAGCAGTTCGATTCCCGAGTACTGCAGGATGGAATGAGCTCCCGTCTCTGTCCCAGCTCCTGCCAACCTAGCAGTTCGAAAGCAAGAAATTGCAAGTAGATAAATAGGGACCACTTCGGTGGGAAGGTAACAGCGTTCCATGCGCTCCGGTGTCTAGTCATGCCTGCCACATGACCATGGAAACGTCTGCAGAAGCAGACAGCGCTGGCTTTTGGCTTGGAAACAGAGATGAGCACTGACCCCTAGAGTCGGATACGACTGGCTTTCGAGCAAGGGAAACCTTTACCTTATACAGTATATGTATACAACACACGTGTACAAGAATATACCACTGTATTTTACTTCTTAGCAAACTTCTTTGTGGAGGTATTAGTTATAGAGGTGGCATAAGGATATTTTAAATAGGAGTACGTAACGGTTTATTTATTTGCTGTATTGCTCAATTATGTTGCTACATTGTATTGCTATTTCTTTTCTTTTTGCTGTATGGTGCTCTGTCCCATTGCTTTGTTATATTCTGTTGTTATCTTTTGAAACTGCATATTCTATTGTTATCTTTTGAAAATATTTTTGTACCTCTGTTAGCCGCCTAGAGTCACTCTCAAAGTGGGGCGGCATACAAGTTTAAAAATTAAATTAAATTAAAATTAAACAGCAATAGTTATTAATGTGCACATATATTTTGCACTCACACATATTATTATATCAGAGAGTAAACAAAACAACAACACAAGGCAAGAAATGTTGTGGCACCTTAAAGACTTAACTCCTGTATTTAAATGTGAGCTTTTGTGGATCAAGTCCACCTTGTCAATCATAAGATTGAGACTTCATGGCATTTTGTCTATTTTTTTTTTTAATGGCTGGCTACCACTTTAAAAATTTCATATACAGTTGTACCTCGCTTAAAGAGCATAATGCGTTCCACAGGATTGCTCTTTAAGCGAGTTTGCTCTTTAAGTGAAACACCATTGAAAGTGGCCAATGGGGGGGGGGATTACGAACCCCGATTTATTTGTTGAGTGAGTTGTTGGTTGGTTTTATTTGTTAAAGTGAAGCAAACATTCAGAGAAAATTCTGCTCTTTAAGCGAGTTACTCTTTAAGCGAGGCACTCTTTATGCAAGGTTTGACTGCATTATTATACATCCCATGCACCCTTAAAGATCAGTGTTAGGCATTTGATATTAAAACGACTAACATTCGTCACCTTCCAATTTATGCAGGTAGAAGCAATGTCTTAGGGAGAAAAAAGCCCCAGCACTGAGTGACAGAGGGTGGAGGAAGCATTTGCAAGAAAGTTGTATACCCAGCAACTAAAGCAGGTGTTCAGAGTTACCCAATGCTCTTTTCATAATATGATTGCCTTGCACAATTGGTCCACCCATCCCTCCCTGTTTCCTCATACTGTTTTCTCATGCCCTGTCTGGTACCCCTCAGTTCTTATTGGCATCATGAATTCTGTGAGAACGCAGATCAGTGGTTCCCAACATGTTTTTGGCCATGCCCCATCTAAGTCTGCTGGAATATAGAATACAGTCAAACACCAGATAACGATTGGATCGGATAATGCTAAAATCGCATAACGTTAAGTAATCTGGGGAGGAGAACTGGATCGAATAACGTTAAGGTCCTATGGGATGGATCGGATAACAACCGCTAAAGCCTGTGCGGTTACAATGCATCTCTATGGAGCTTTAACGTTATCCGATCCACCCCATAGGATTTTAACATGGATCAGATAACACTAAAAATCAGATAACACCAAGACTTGTGAAACCAAGTCTTAGCGTTATCTGGTGTTTTACTGTAATATAGAACCAAAGAGAATCCATCTTTGTCCTCTCAATAACCTACAGGTGGAGTCACAGTGAGTCAGCTTAAGTTTGCCTGCCTATTGTTCAGGCTGATGTAATAGACCCTTCCTCATTAGAATAGGGGGATCATAAATTACCCAACAGTACAAGATGGGGAGATAGTAATTACCCAATAGTAAGTGTGGTCTTGGCTATCAGCCAATACCAAGTGTATTATTTTGATCCCTTTGTCTTTTAAGCCAATGCCAAGTGTTAAATCCTAAGCCTTCCACATGGGGTGAAGGTCATGTATTTCCTGTTTACTGTGTATATAAACTCTGTGTTTTGAGCCCTTCGGGGTTCCCAGATTTGAATTACAATACTCTCTGTGAACCATTGTGCAATAAAATATCCTGATCTGTATGACCCGGCAATTGCTGTCCCGTCTTCTGCTACAACATAAGCATCTCAAAATCCTGATGCCCCCCCTTCCCCATGACATATAATTCTTATTTTTCAAAAAGTGAACTCCTATTCATGCAGAGCAAGCCATAAGGGTCATTCACTCATTCTCAAATTGCCCTCCTTAAAAATCAAATTGCCCTCCTGTGGGACGGGCCTCCCACGTTGGGAACCATGGACTTTAGAGGTATAGCAGGTTGCTGATCCATGCTTTTATTGGTTATCTTTTGGAGTGTGACTCCCATTGATAATGCTATTTGACGGGCTTCCTGGACCTGTAGTCCAAAAAAGTAACTTTCCCAAGCTATAGTTTAGAACAGTAGTTCTGTTCTCAAGTTTTAGAAGCTGGGCGCCAGGTCACACTCCCTCAGACAGCTTTTGTGGACAGATAGCCATTTTGCCCTTCCTCCACCACATGCCACCTGGGTGTGGAGGAGGCGGGGGGGCACCACAGGCCACATCTGGCCCACAGACTTCAGGTTGAGAATCCCTTGTTTGGAACAAAGCATTCTTTCATCAGTACAACAGAACACTACTTTATAATCTGCCAAATGAGGCTGCTACAGACACATTGCTGAGTTTGTAGAATGCATGGAGTTGTGCTCTCTGGGGATTATGCTGGCAAATAATTCCAAAGGGAATTGTCCTCCTTGCCCTTCTCGCCTGCCCCCATGCAAGAATGCCAACAATGCAAAATGAAAACATAGAAGTGCTTGAGTTCCCAAGCACACTGTGGCACCATGAGTGCTGATTCAGTTACAAAGTCTTCTCCTGCAGTGGAAAGCAGCATGAATCCAAGTTGCCAAGTCAGGCTTTTAATCTTCTTTTCTTCTGATTCCAAAGCCTGCTGTGTTGGAGGTCAGGGAAAGAAAGAAACATGGAGGGGGTGAGGAGGGGTGGGGTGAGGGGGTGGTGGGCTGGACAGACAGGCAGAGAAGCAGCAATAGAAAATGCTAGTCAGACTAGTGGCACAAAGATCCAGCCCCTTAACTCCCCCGGCAGCAACCATTTTACAATGTGCTTCTCCATACATAGAAATCCTGAAAGCCATATTTGTCTGGCTGTGATAAGCAAGTGTATATTGCTGGAGTTCTTAACCTTTTTAAACCGAGGGCTGGGTCACGCTCCCTCAGTCAACTTTGGTCATTTTGCCCTTCCTCCACCACATGGCACTTCCTGGTGTGGTGGAAGAAGTGGGGAGGGGGGGCGCACATGAAATGGTGCTCTATTAGGCTGCATAGGGCCTGCAGCCCACAGTTTGAGAATCCTGGTATATTGGGTAGGTGCCTGCGTATATCTGTGTACTGTACTTGGCCTATTCCAAAAGAAGTTTCAATTTTTGCATCCAAACTCATACAGAGGTGAAAGGAGAATATCTCTCTCCCCTCCCTTGTGTAAATTGATTGTTTTCTTTGATCCCATTTGCTTCTATTTAATTTCCCTCTCTGGGGTACCTTCCTGTACTATTAGAGTTATCCCAGTCAAACAGTGAATTCCCCAGATACTATGTACTGTACAAAGGTTTTCCTTTTATCCATCCTGAAATTAATTAACATTACTGGGAATAAGTAAAGGTAAAGGTCTCTTTTACTCAAAAAACAGTTGAGTCTGACTCTATGGGTCAGTGCTCATCTCTGTTTACAGCTAAGGATCCAGTGTACACCCACATTAAGAATCCTGCTACGGCCCTGCAGTGGAGTATTTCACCCCATCCTCTAACTTAAGTGTGTGTGTGTGGATATAAGTTCATAAATTGCTGAGTGATATTAGAAATTTGACCAGGTTGAAGAATTCAACATTCCTCAATGTAGGTGTGGTTGGACCAAGTCCATGCCAACTTTAAGCTAATTATGCACCATCAAGTCAGTACCAGTTTTTGACGACCCTTTCTGTAGTATTCTAGCCACCTATATTCTAGAGGTGCTTTGTGTGTCTGGCCAGGTTATCCTGCTATGTGACTCAATGGGGATCATCAAGCAGCAGTCAACTAACCTGACAATCCTGAGGATTAACAGCCTTGAGTGGTGAAGTCCACATTATCATAGCAGGATAACCTGGGCAGACTTAGGATAACCTAAACAACACTTTCTTGGCTTTGTCATTGCCCAAATTTAAGTCCTCAACAGTGCATGTTTCTGGTAGTTGTCAGCAGACCAGCCAATGAACCAATGGATTCCGTCTATCTCCACATTCACACCGTGTGTTGTTGACCACCACCAGCCCACACTTGAGCCTGCTGGTCTTGCTTATAGGGACTCTGACCATCAGACTATTCAGGGTCCTGCAAGGGATGTTGGGGAGGTTAAGATCTTCAGCTAGGTTAAGATTCTCAGCAGTTTGAGACCCGAGTACTGTACAATGGAATGAGCTCCCATCTCAGTCCCAGCTCCTGCCAACCTGGCAGTTTGAAAGCAAGAAATTGTAAGTAGATAAATAGGGAAGGTAAACAGTGTTCCATGTGCTTCGGTGTCTAATCATGCCTGCCACGTGACCATGGAAAACAGGACTGGCTCTTTGGCTATAAACAAAGATGAGCACTGAACCCTAGAGTTGGATACGACTGGCTTTCGAGCAAGGGCAACCTTTACCTTTACCTAATAACAGAAGATCCCAGATTGGTATTCAAATTTGCTGTGAAGTTTGGCCCTGCTTAGTTGCAAGTGGTTAGTAAAGGTCGCCCTTCCTCAAAAGCCAGTCGTATCTGACTCTCAGATGCAATGCTGATCTCCATTTATAGCCAAAGAGCCAGTTCTGTCTGCGTTTGCAGATGTTTTCATGGTCATGCGGCAGGCATGACTAGATCGTCCTCCCGGTCACATGGCCATGCCCACAAAGTAGGCCTAGCCCACTGTGTGGTAGTAATTTTTTTGGTGCCCATCACTGACTAATGGCCTTGAGTGCCCAAACCCACAGGGAAGGGTGATGGTCCCCAAGAGGGTTAAATCCCACTTGAATCCATCTTGATAGAGGACAGCAGCTTCATCAATACTGGCCTGGGGCTGACGAGGACTTTGTGTGCCAAAACAGCTCAGGACCAGAAAGTGACTTGCGGAACCGGATAAGTGGTACGGGGGTCATGCTGCGATGTGGAAGGTAGATGGGAGGCCGCTGCATTATATTCTCAGGCTGATCGCCATGATGATTACCAATATTTGGATTCAGATAAAATAGTAGTAGTAGTAGTAGTAGTAGTAGTAGTAGTAGTAGTAGTAGTAGTAGTAGTAGTAGTAGTAGTAGTAGTGGTGGTGGTGGTGGTGGTGGTGGTGGTGGTGGTGGTGGTGGTGGTGGTGTTTGTAGTCCCAAATAATGGCTCTTCTCCCAGGAGACACAATGACAAATCTAGCTCCTGATCTTTGGCTCTGAAATAAAGTTCCTAATCCACTGAGCTACCCTACTTATGAGTAAAGAATTAAAGATCTTACAGCTGGACTTGATATATTTCAGGTCACATTTAGTTTAACCCTGAACAGTTTGCCTCACTTTAATGATGAACCTTTGCTCATTTCTCTTGCAGGATAAAATGGCTCTCCAGTTGGACTGTGTCACCCGCTCGAGCGTCACCTCCTATTTTCCACATAGTTTGTGGTTGCCTCTATCCACTGAATCCGTCTCAGCCATTCATCAGCACCACAGGCAATCTAATTACTATGCAGCTGCAAAGGGATAAGCTCATTTATAATAAATAAAAAATCTCAGTTATGAAAATGTAATACCTTGAACTACATTTTATATCACCGCAAAAGGAAATGAATTAATTGCCTGGTGCGTAGGGGGAAGAGACGTCTCAAGAGTCTCGAGGGTCTGCCCCTTTCAATGTGTTCTCTCCCCCTGGAACACCTGCTGTGTGACAGTGAAATGCTTAAATTGTTTTGGCAAGGGAAATATTCTCAAAGCTTCATGTTTATTTTCAACAGCAGTGGAATATCTCTGAATGCAGCCTGCGCTTCTTTCTCCCCCTGTGGAACAGTTTCTAATTGCAGATGATGTTCTGGAAAAATGCATTCAAAACCCACGGATGGAAAAACTGAATTAAACAGAAGGAGAATAATGCACAAACAGCCTGTGTGTGAACACAAACCATTTTATTTATATATATATATATCAGTATGTTCTTGTCTGAAGAACAGTAATGTAATAGCACAAGGAATTAACAGGATCAATCCCTTGTTCAACAGAGATGCTGATCTCTTGTCCAGCATAATAGGGCAAACCTCCATATCCACCACGTCCATATATGCAATGGTCTTCCCAGTATTAATGTATGGCTGTGAGAGCTGGACCCTAAGGAAGGCTGAGCACAGAAGAATAGGTGCTTTTGAACTGTGGTGCTGGAGAAGACTCTTGAGAGTCCCCTGGACTGCAAGGAGATAAAACCAGTTAATTCTAGGAAATCAATGCTGACTGCTCATTGGAAGGACAGAAACTGAAGCTGAAGCTCAAGTACTTTGGCCACCAAATGAGAAGAGAGGACTCACTGGAGAAGGTCCTGATGCTAGGAAAGATCAAAGGCAAAAGGAGAATGGGGCTGCAGAAGATCAGATAGCTAGATGGCATCATTGATGCAGTGGATGTAGATCTGGGCAGACTATGGAGAATTATTGGCAGATGACAGAGGAGCCTGGCATGTGGTGGTACATGGAGTTGCAAAGGGTCAGACTTGACTGTGCGACTGAGCAACAACTATGTCCACATCGCAAAAGCAATACTACTAAAAAAAAACCCACCAGAAGACTCTGTCTAATGCATCCTTTACATACAACACACACTCATATAGATGTGAGCTCCTTATTAAAGAACTCATGTACAGTAACAGATATGGGTCAAGATATTTTGCTGGGATACCAGGTGGTACCTGTCTCTTTGTGTCAAAGTATGTAGAAGTACAGTAAAACCCCAGGTTATGGAATTAATCAATTCCGTGGGGTTTTTCCTTATAGTGAAAGTTCCTTATTGCAAAGTGCCCACAGAAATGCATTTTGTGGTTTCCCATAAGAATGCATTGAAAAAAATTCATTAAGGGAAATGCGGTTTCCCACAGGAATGCATTGGAGGAGAAACTGTTCTGAAAAATTCTGTAAGCCGAGGCATTATTTTCAATGGATTTATTTCCATAAGTCGAGTTTTCCATTACCCAAAGAACCTGTAACCCAGGGCACCACTGTACAAGCAAGTGGCACCCGATTCTTCTGCCAAGGTACATAGAAGTACCTTGAACAGGAAGTATTATCTCTGATCATGCAAAGGGCTAGTTTAAACACTTTCTCTTTCTCTACACTCTCAGTCTGTCTCCAGTTAAAATCTCATGTGGTATAAACATGTAGCATCCTTTAAAATAAGGTGCATTAAATGTGCAAACAAGTGCAATATACATATCATAAAACTATATAACCAGATTCATGTTGGATCACACAAAAGATCTATCTTCTATGTTCTGTTTGCACAGTATCCAACAATTGGGAATTCCTCCAGTAGCATATGACCACAACTGAACCTGCTGTGTTTCATATTCCCTTGCACAAAGGGAATTATTGCATATTGTCTTTGATTCTGGATGTGATTTACAGCCATCCTGACTAGCAGGCCTTGACAACAATAATCTCCATGAATTTATCTAATGTTCTTTTAAACTGATCAAAGTTGACAGCCATCCCAAAATCAAGTGGCAGTGAATTCCCCAGATACTATGTACAGTGCAAAGAAGGTTTTTCTTTTATCCATCCTGAAAGTCCCACTATTCAGCATCAAGGGCTGACCCTAGATTCTAATACTGAGAGAGAGAAGGAGAAAGGGAGAGAGAGAAAGAGAGAAAGAGAAAGGGAGAGCTCTTTCCCCCTGTACTTACATTTCAGCACAATATAACACAACACACATCATCCTACAGCCCCTACAGCCCATCTCCCTATGACACATAATTGTCTGATGTTTCACATTTTTTCCTTAAATTGTCTGCTTGACTCAGGCTGTGGTTGTTTCAGGAAGAGAAGGTGCTTGTTTCAACAGCTCCTATTGCTGAACCTAAACTGACCCCTCTTCTGCAGCAGCCAGCAGGCTGTGAGAGGCGAGGAGATTGGGTTTCTCCTTCTGATGTGGCTACTATGAGGGTAGACTTTTGAGGCAGGTGTTCAGCTGGCCATCCAACCCGCTAGTTGACTTGCTAGTCAGCCAACCAGAATGCAGACCTCATGTCTTTACTCTCTACTTCTCTTTGTTTATCAGTGTTTGGATGAGTCACAAATGGAAGATGAGTGGGACAGTGACAGTGACTTGTAGGCATAGTTTGCTGGGCTCCACAGAGCATGTGCTGCTTGCTATTTGTCTGAGATGAACTTCCTGATATGAACTCAGGTTGAGATGAACTTCCCACTGATTAGTAAAACTTGGCCAAAGCAACAGAGAGAAGGTACAGAGGCCAGATGCAGGTTACGGACATACCTGGCACTTGCTATAATGAGTTGATGCAGTGGGCACAGAGCAGGGCAGGTTGAGGAGGATGGTGGAGGATAGGGGTGCCTGGCGTGTGATGGTCCATGGGATTGCAAAGGGTTGGACTTGACTATGTGACTGAACTACTACTACTACTACTACTACTACTGCGGCGGCGGCGGCGGCGGCGGCGGCGGCGGCGGCGGCGGCGGCGACGACGACTACTACTACTACTACTACTACTACTACTACTACTACTACTACTACTACTACTACCCCTTTGTCACTCCTTTGCCATCTTTATAAGGCACTGGAATAGATGATTCACAATCACATCTCCAAATTTATTGATGGAAAGATCATAAAAGAGCAAGTAGGTTTCACGCCAGGCAGATCATGTTGTGGTCAAATCCTTAACCTTACAAAACACATTGAGGATGGCTTCGAAAGAAAGCAAATTACAGGAGTGGCTTTCATTGACCTAACAGCAGCATACAATACTGTCAGTCATAGGATTCTGCTCCAATAATTGGCTGAAAAAGCTATCTTTCCTCATCTAAACTTACTCCAGTGCCAGCCCTTTTGGGAGACAGAGAGACATTCCTGTCCTATTACTTCCATTGGGCAGATTGTCTGGATCTCATCATGCTCCCTCAAGAGACATGAATGAAGACACTTCTCTTTTTGGAAAATCCTTTTTTATCTATAAATTGGCTATTTAGGGAAATGAAGAATAATCTCCTTTTGATGTAACTCTTTCAGGAAAACAATGCCTGAAGGAATTAACAAACTCTAACCCTACTGTGCAAGGCCATTTCCTTCTCTTTCTGCTTCCTTCTTTGAGTTAAATATATACTGTGGTGCTTTCCTGTTTACACTAAAGCAGATATTATCTTCAAAGGCAAAAGGTCTGTGCTGTGAAGGTGTGAAATTCCTCATTAACCTCATCTCACACTTCATCTAAGCATTAACAGAGTGTTTTTGACTGACCAAAAGGTTTACCTTTCCCTTTCCCTGACAAGATGTATGTGTGAGATAAAAAGAGAGTGTGAGTGAGCGGAGCTATAGAGGGGTGGGTAAGTGGAGAGATACAGAGACAAAAAACAAACAAAACCCAAAACAAAACTTCAATACACCTTTGCCCAATGTAGTGGGCCTGTGGAATGTTTAATCTACATTTTTCAACCATTTCTCTGTAGTTGCATTGACCTAGAAAGAGAAAGGAGGGGAAAGCCAGTACTGTACTGATTGTTCTTGCTGCAAGTGGAGGAGAGGCTTATCCTGTCATTTCATGGTGACATTTCCCCATTGCTTGGACAGTGAACTAGCCAGGATGGAAGGAGAAAGGGAAGAGGGAGGAAGACCTGGGTTCAAATCCCCATTCAGCCATGCAAGCTGACTGAAGCTGGCATTGATAAAACTGCTGAGAAATTCACATTGTTTTTATACCATTGTAAAGAGCTATACATTTTGGGAGTTGGAGAAAAGTAAAAAGAGTAACTTTCCTCATCTCTGGTACAAGCATTTCTACTTTTGCTGAGAAGAATAAGTTCACTCAACCAACCAACCAACCAACCAGTTTCTTTTCCTAATTCAGGGGTGCCTAAACTTTTCAGGCCATGGGCTGGTCAACCAAAACATGCCTTGCAATCTGTTTTGCAATAGATATGTTTTGCACCAGGATGAGATAGATTTTAGGCTACCATTTTCTCTGCTTAAACCAGGGGTGCCCAAGCTACGGCCCACAGGCTGTAGTTTGGGCACCTCTGCCCTAATTGCTATAACAAAAATTTTCCTTGAGTTTTTCCAGCCATATAAAATGATTATCTCCCTACACCTAGCCTTTTGCACTTCTTTTGTCAGGAATTCCACAGCAGAAGCTTATTTTCTCCATGGCAAACCTACAGACACATAAGATGAAAAATCACCACACCTGGTAGTTTTGCTTCATACTGTGTAACAACCTTGCTATGCCACCAAGGTATTGACTGACAAATGTGAAAAGTTAGAAAGCACTGAATGAAACTGCCTAGATTGTTCCAGAATCGAAGTATTTTTAAAAGTGTTTAGAAATCTGAAGCTGTTGAGCAGTGATGGGATGTCAAAATTTTTACTACCCCACCGTGATGTCATCACAGTGTGGGCAGAGCTACCATGGGTGTCATGGGTGGAGCCAACATCATGACATTGTGGGTGGGGCCAAAGAAAAATAAAAATAAAATAAAATAAAAATATTAATAAAATAAAGTAAAAATAAGCACGCACACACACACACCTCAACCCACCCACCCACCCACAACACAAACCCATAAATTAATTAATTAATTAATTAAAATAAAAATACATTAAAATACACCCACCCACCCCAAACACAAATCAACCAGAGCTTAAAGCTTATTCTGGTTAATCTTTCTCACACTAGGTCAGATGGAAGGAACTACAGAATGAACTCACCACAAGATGGCTTCATTTGGCACTTTTCAACAGTTAAAGAAGTTAGGTACTAAGTCTTTGTCTAACCAGTTCTCTAGGATAATATGTCTTAATGTAAATGTAAAACAGCTGTACCTCTTTAAGGGTTCTCCAATGGGGACAGCAATTGGAACAGCACAGGTGTAGCTTATTGATGAGGTAACTCCAAGACTTTGCTTAAAAAACCCAAGCCAGGACGCCAGGCCTGCCGGCTCCCAGGTCTTTTTAGGAACTGTGGTAGTACATCAATATAGGTAAAGGTATTAAAAACACATTAAAATACACACAGACACACCACACCCAAAGGTGAGTCACTTACCCTGGGGAGCAGGCTATAGGGAGCTTCAGGCTAGCAGCTTCTCCTCCTCCTCCCCGCTTGGGAGGACAGCAAGGAGGCCATGCATATGTGCTAAGCACTGTAGGCGTGCATGCACACCAAGTTGGCACGCATGCGCAGTGGGAGAACCAGTGAAAAGGTAAACCCCGAAGGTGGTTCCCCCCAAAAGCTGTTACCGGTTCTCCAGGACACTGGGGAAAGTTACTACCGGTTCTGGTGAACTGGTGCGATCCTGTTACATCCCATCACTGTTGATGAAGCATACAGTCATATATCTGGGAATGAATTAATATAGCCTTTGGGTGGTTATCTAATCAATGATGAATACTAATTAATTAATAACTAGAACAGGCACTTTGCCAACCTTCCTCATGCCCAATCTATATTCTAAGCTTTGTCAGCAAGCGAAAGTAGCCATATGTTTACATGATTTTACAAATGACAAAGAAGAAATGATAATTTTTAATTTGATTCTTTCTCTCTCCCAAAGAAGAGCAGCGATGGGAACTAAAAGCTTAAGTTTGTTTCATGCTTTTATAAATGTTTAAACAACATTGTTGTGGTGTCAGGCTCTGTTTACACAGTATAGGGATGCTTAAAGAAACCCTCTCATCCACTGGGTGAACATTTTAATGCTGTGAAGGGGTTTCAGTGTCTTACGGAAACTGAGAGCCAACAGGAGACTAGACTCCTTAGGGATCCGTACAAATCTCGCCTCACAGGAGGGCCTTTCAAGGTGGAATGTTCAAAGCTGATACACCAGACTAAGATGCAAGCACCTTCTTCAGGAGCAAAAGTCACATCAGCAGATGAAAATTCATAATTCCAATTATGATGGGACAATAAAAAACCTTCTGAAGCTCCAATACTGGGCAGAAGCAGTAATGAAATGTGACACTGGAGGAAGATCTTTCACAGACATCACTAGTGACAGCTAACATTTGAGTACTGCTCAGAGGATGACAGTGGTAAACTATTGCTATATTTTCTTATCCTTACACCCTATGGTATTCAGAGTGACACAAGATATAGTGTTGTATGATGAGATTACCAAATCAGAAAGCACTCTGCCAACTTGCTGAGGAAATGCAAAGAACAATTATGAATAGCGGTGCCACTAATAAAACAACTAGACTAAACTTAAAATGACATATATTGGCTGATGTGCACAGAGGCAAAAATGAAGTGTGATACTGTACAACCCATCCAGTTGGAACATGGAACAAGAGAAGTAGGAATCAAGGAATGCTTGAAACTGAAAAGCAATATTGGAGTAGAGTAATACCTTGGATAACGTTTGCACCACATAACGCTAAAACTGCATAACGTTAAGGACGCTGGGAAAAATTGCATTGCGCAACATTAAAATCCTATGGGATGTATCACATAATGTTCGCTGAAGTCTGAGCCATTTACAATGTATCTCTATGGAATTTAACGTTATGCAATTCATCCCATAGGATTTTAACATTATGAGATACATGTATCGCATAACGTTAAAAATCAGATAATGCTAAGACTCGTGGAACCAAGTTTTAGCATAATCCAGAGTATTACTGTACAGTAATACCTCGGATAACGCTAAGACTTAGTTCCACAAGTCTTGGTGTTATCTGATTTTTAGTGTTATCCGATGCATGTTAAAATCCTATGGGATGGATTGGATAACGTTAAAGCTCCATAGAGATACATTGTAACTGCACAGGCTTTAGCGGTTGTTATCCGATCCATCCCATAGGACCTTACCGTTATTCGATCCAATTCTCCTCCCCAGATTACTTAACGTTATGCGATTTTAGCGTTATCCGACGTAAGCGTTATCCGAGGTATTACTGTATTTGGTTTGTGTAAACTAAAGTGAACTAGAACAAGACATTTGCAGCCAGAAAATTAAAATGTGTCTTAACCTAGCAACAACAAAATCAGAAGAAATTGTTGGTTCTAATACTAAGGCAAGATGTTGCACATAACCATCATTTAAATCTATGCTCCAGCTTCAAAATGTTTGAAGGAGAAGAAAGAAGGAGGAGGGGAATGAAAGCTTTTGTCCAAATGTCCAGGAGGAAACTGATTACACACAAAAACAGGATGTCCTCATAATTACAGATGACTAGAATGCAAATTCAGTAATACCTCGGATAATGTTTACCTCGGATAACACTAAAATCGCATAATGTTAAGTAATCTGGGGGGGAGAATTGTATCGAATAACGTTAAGGTCCTATGGGATGGATCAGATAACAACCGCTAAAGCCTGTCCGGTTACAATGTATCTCTATGGAACTTTAACGTTATCCGATACATCCCATAGGATTTTAACATGCATCGGATAACACTAAAAATTGGATAACACCAAGACTTGTGGAACCAAGTCTTAGCGTTATCTGAGGTATTACAGTATAGGAAACAAAGCAGAAACAAACGTGTTGGAGAATTCAACCTAGGAATGAAAAATGAAGCAGGAGAACAAATTGCTAGTGCTTCAGGCAACTAAATAGATGACTGTAGACATGAGTGTCACCAAATGGTCAACACCAAAATATAATGCCAAAAATATAATCTCGACAACATTTCTGATGAATTTGAAGTACAGATTCATATTAATAAAACTCAATTCAACACATGAACCAGAAGAACTGTGGATGGAAACTGGAAATATCAAGGAAGCTGCCTATAAGACCAGGCCTGTACTTTATCTCATTCTTCTCACAGTGGCAGCAGCTGCCTGATTGCTCTGATACTATTTGCTGCAGCTAGAGCTCAGTGCTATTTGTGAATGCAACCCTACACTTCTGATTGAGAAGTTGGAAATAGGCTGTGTGGCTGTCTGATTGCCTTCCTTCCTACCTACCTACCTTCCTTCCCTGGACCCAAGCAGTAGAGCCTCCTCTTCCTCTGATGGTTTCTAAAGCAAAATCCCAGAGAAGAGATTAAAATTTGGTGTTCCTTTATAATGAAGCTTTAGAAACCAGTGATTTATCAAAGAGACCTAACAAGGATGCAGGAATAAAGGATAATGATCCATTTAGTTTCAGCTGCAGCAGCTGAATCCTTGGACCAGAAAATATGAGCTCCATCATAATCTGTAGACAGATTGACTACTGAAAGATCGATGAGGTTTTGTTCACAATTGAAAAAACAGAGCCAGAAAATCTGATGGTAGAATACAGGGTATAAATGCCAAGAGGTAAAAAGCATAATACTAAGTAAAAGAATTTGAGCACGGCAGAATATCTACCTCCTATCTTATTTTTCCTATTTCACTTTTCTATTCTTTTTAAAAATATTTCCTACCATTTCTGCTACCCTTAAAATGAATCTATAGATCACCTTCTGGTCCCACTGTGCATATATTCAGATGCTGGGTAATACAGAATAAATAAAGGTGTTTCTCCTTTTAAACTATACTTAAGTCTAAGATAGGACAGTGTGACTCACACTATTTGCTGGCATCATGTCCACCAAATATGTACACAGGATTATTTTGATTTTTATTCATACACGACAGTTCAATGATCTGCAAGATACCTTATTACGACACATATTATCGGATCTTCATAGTCTGCCCTCTGGGGTGATCTGGTCTGTGTTTTTAAAAATGTCCTCCACATTTCTTGTACATTGGAGCAATCTGAGGCCAACCCCCCCAACCCCAATGTGCACCTTATGAGTCCCAGTCAACATTTTATATAAAGCTGGGTTTATAACTGAGAGCTTTAGAAGTCTGGCTCTACATCTCTGCTGTTCACCTCAGAAGAGCCAGCCTGTGTAGACTTGGGTGAGCTGCACAGTCCCAAGATGGCCTTAGAAGAATGGAACGGTAAACCAATGTTGACTATTCTCCACCTAGAAACGGCCCACCATAAGTCAGAATTGCTCTGAAGGCAAACAAGCAGGGGAAGTATATGGAATTGAGCACTGAAGTGTAAAGATGAAGGGAGCAGTTGGGAGAGTTTAGGGAAAGGAAAAATAAGAAGACATATAAGTATGACTGAATATTTGATATATCAGCCAAGAAATAAAAGAAAACAAAAGTAAAAGGGACTTGAGACTGCCCCCTCTTTCCTGTTGCATCCTTTCTTAGATGCTTTTTCTTTTTTTAAAAAAAAACATGGTATTACAACTTTATTATGTTTTTTTTCTTTTTTCATTATTATTTTTTTTAACATATTACATATATCACCCAGTGCACTAAGGTCCTTGAGTCTGCCAGTCATCCCTTTTACAACTCAATCATTCTGCCAAAAGTGCATTGTATTCGGTGCAGGTTTTTCACCTTTATTTTCCCTCAATGTATATTGCAAGAAAGGTTTCCAAATGTCCCAAAATCTATTTTGTTTTATTAACCCCCTTTTTATATTTAGTTCTCATGTAAGTTTTTAGATGCTTTTTCTAACTCTTCCATTTTAATGCTGTCCAGAGATAGACACGTGGAAATGTGCCCTGCTGAGCACTCAGTTTTAATTACATTTTCACATGTTTTCTTTAGTGAAGAACTATGCTGGAACATACGGAAAGCGTAACAGCTGGCGGATCACTAAATTCCAATCCACACATTCATCCCAGAAGGTGCTGATCCAACCCAGTTCAACTCAAAATTCACAAAGACTGCCAATTAAGAATGAAGCCTCTGTCTTCAAGGACAGTACTCCCATCGCCAGTTATGGAAGGCCAGGACTTAGAAGTGGCACACTCCATCACACAGTGCTGTTCTCGAGTTCTCCAGGGACACCCATTTGACCACTCCTAGAGGCTGGCCACCTGCTAAACGAGATAAAGAAGCACATCATGTGTTAGGTTGTGTTTCTCTTATAGACCCTGCACAGATACAATGGGAACACTGCTTCAGGACGGCAAATAATGTTTTCCTGTCAACAATATTCATTCTTCACTTCCTTTCCAGCAGCGTTCCCATTTCCTGCAACAGGCCAGCCTATTAAATCTAGACTGCCATCTGCTCTCCTTTGTTCTTTATGTTCAAAACTCAGCCTCCTTTAGGATGCAGTGCAAAGATATAAATAATAATGAAAACCACAACAATGAGGTAAAAGCAATTAGATATCTATCACTATTAGGAAACAAATCAACTCTGACAAATATTAAAACTCCCACTTTTCATGCCTCAGACCCTCAAGCAACATTTGCCAATTAGTAGAAGAACAGAAAGAAATTCCAGCATTTAAGTTGTTTTTTAAAAACCAAGCTTCAGTCCCTTCTGCCTTTATTCCATGAAGCAGGGGTAGCCAAAATTTTCAGGCCATGGGCTGGTCACATGGTTCAGTGGGCCAGTCACGTGGTTACTCCCACTGTAAACAGAAGTAAAAGGCACCCATGCTTGTGCAAAATGTTGCCATAAATGCACTTGTGGCTGTCATTTTACTTCTACTTCCGGGAGCGGCGAGGACAGCACAGGCTTGGATGATTTGGTATCGGGGCCGGATCTGGCCCACGGGCTGTAGTTAGGCCACCCCTGTCTTAAAGCCAAGTCAACCCAGAAAAGAATTTGAGTGTGATTTATTACAGATGTGCATTTGAAAGCTAAGCTGAGCTGTTCCTTCAATTGCCACCTCCCCAGGCTTCCAGCGACTCTCCCTTTTCATTTGGACATTGCTTCCGTGTTCTTGGGGAGGTCTAAGAATGGGACCAGCTACTTTGAAGTATTTCTCCAATGAATATTATTTTGCCACTAATCAAGTTGAGAGCTGTTGAACAGTTATAAAAGAAAGAAATGAAACAAAGGCTTCACAGCCTGTTCCTTCTTCAAGCATGTCCTTCCAGGCTGCTTCAGCTGCCTGGCAAACAGAATCCATATAACACCACCCCTACTCCCACCATCATATTGCAGAGGAATACCAGGAGAGGCATTCTTCTGTACTGAGAAACAGCACCAGGCAACTTCACTAAGGCAAGGCAGGAAGGGGAGAAATGGAAAGCTCTTCCCAAAGCTTTGTGCTCAGTGATAAGACTACCAGCCCAAGCATTAAAAGAAAGATCCATTTGCAGTGTTGTCAGTTTTCTAGCTGATGTCTGAGAGAACTACTATTTAAATTGAATGTTGAGCAACCCCCACCCCACCCCTGCCAAATAATAATAAAATGTGTGCCCACATCCCAAAGCATGTTGTTATGTGGTCAATATTTGAACAGTTTTCAGCATCTGAAATGGCATTGTGCAATACATTGTGTGTCTTGCAAATAAATCACATTGATAAGAAACATTCATCCACAGATATGTAGCAACAATGAAATGTGACTCATTCTTTGTTCATTTCCACCTTGTCCCAGCACTCACTAGTGTAAGGCAAATTGTGTTTGTATAATGTTTGCCAAACACACAGAAGCAAAGCCAAGGCACTGGGGAAAGAGCCAGTTGGCCAGTTATGCTGTTTGGAGCAAGTCTGAGACTGGAATACCAACATCACAACCCCTGAGCCCCCTTGTTGCATGGATCCTAGTAGTTGCAACAGAGAACCAGGACAGAAAGTACCCTTTGTATCCACAAGTCCAAACAGCACCACGAGCTTTATAAAAAGTTCCTGGGTTCTATATGTGCTCTTGGTAAGCTGAATATGATTTGACTCCTGGCAGGAGTGGCAGCTACTGTTACAGTTGCTGTCAGCCTGACCCAGTAGCGTTGCATGGATTTCAGCCGCCTGGGGTTTAAGTCAAATTTGCCGCCCCCTGGTGGATGCCAGTGCCCACTCCCTTTTCATTCTGAAAATGAAAAGACTACATTCTGGGAATTATAGTCCAAGAACTCCCATACAGTCAAACCTCGCATAACGAGTGTTTCGCTTAGCAAAAAATTCGCATAACGAGCAACTTTTTTGCTAAGCAGTCTGACTCGCATAACAAAAAAAAATTGTTATGCGAGTCGGACTTTCCCTATGGAAAAACTCACATAACGAGCGTTTCTATGGGGAAAACTCGCATAGCGAATTTTTTCGCTATGCGAGTTTTCCCCTTGAAATGCTCGTTATGCGAGTTTTTCCATAGGAATTTTGTTTGTTTTGCATAGCGAGCAACCTCACATAGCGAGCAACCTTGGATAACGAATTAAATGAGGTATTACTGTACACCCAAAAAGTGCTGCCCAGGGCAAGTCATTCCCCCCCCCCGTACCCCCTCAAGTGACGCTACTGGCCTGACCTCCAAAATTTGAAACGGCTAGTTCAACTTCTTGCAACACTTGTCTGTCTGTCTGTGAACCCATAATAAACTCTCTCTGTTCCAAGGTTTTGGCCCTGAGATCTCATGGGGTGGAAAGCGGTTGACTTGGCAACCTACAGATCAAATATAATTACTTCATGGTCATAAGTATTCCTATGCCACAGTTGTGTGTTTCGGTAATACAGTGGAACCTCTGTTAAAAAATTTAATGCATTCTCTGGGACCTTTTGTACTACAACAAAATTTGTAAAGCAAATTTCCCATAGGAGTGCATTGAATGCAATTTCGCATAAGAAGGCATAGATACCAAAATTTGTTAACCAAAATGTGGTTTTCCATAGGAATACATTGAAAACCAATTAATCCATTCTGAATTTTTGTTTGTTTGTTAACTGAGCCACTATTTTCTATGGGTTTCCTTTTGTTATGTGATTGTTTTGTGTTAACCGAGCCATTTGTTAAGCAAGGTTCCACTTTATGGCTTTCTAGACTTAAGTAAGGTCACATGCTATATGGTACAGTCAAACTTCACTTAGCGAGTAACTTGGTTAGCAAAAAACTCGCATAACGAGCTGGTTTTTCACAAAGCAATCTGACTCACATAATGAAAATTTTCACTATGCAAGTCGGACTTTCCCTATGGGAAAACTTGCATAACGAGCATTTCTAGGAGAAAACTTGCATAGTGAAATTTTTTCAGTATGCGAGTTTTTCCCCTAGAAACACTCATTATGTGAGTTTTCCCATAGGAATTTTCGCTATGCGAGTTTGTTTCACATAGCAAAAAACTCGCATAGCGAGCAGCCTCGCAGAACGAATTAAATTTGTTTTGCGAGGTTTAATTGTACTATGCTCTCTTTCATTTTAAATGTGTTAAATCAGGTCCACTATATCAGAGAGACCTCCTGCAGCTCATTTTACCAACTAGGTTCCCAAACATCTGCCCAAGCAACCACCCTGATCACAACACAACCTTGTTGTTGTTGTTGTTCAGGCGCACAGTCGATTCCGACCCTCTGCGACCCCATGGACCACCGTCCGCCATGCACTCCTGTCCTCCACCATCCCCCTCAACTCGCTCAGCTCTGCACCCACCGTCTCCACAACACCATCTAGCCATCTCATCCTGGGCCTTCCCCTTCCTCTTTTGCCCTCGACCCTTCCAAGCATCAAAGCTTTCTCAAGTGAATCCTCTCTTCTCATTTGATGTCCAAAGTACTTTAGCTTCATCTTTATTATTTGACCTTCTAATGAGCAGTCAGGGATGATTTCTTCTAAGATTGACCTATTTGTTCTCCTCGCTGTCCATGGGACTCTCAAAACTCTCCTCCAACACCACATCTCAAAGGCGTCTATTCTTCTGCATTCAGCTTTCCTAATGGTCCAGCTCTCACAACCATACATTGCCACAGGGAATACCATTGCTTTGACTATGCGAATTTTTGTTTTCAATGTGATGTCTCTACTTTTCACTATGTTCCCCAGGTTTCTCATCGCTTGCCTCCCAAGACACAACCTATAAACATCCAAAGACAGAATAACATAAACTCATGCAAATAATCTTGGAATCCTGGTTTGATCTGGTCAACTTTCTCTGACCATCTGCTTTTGAAACAATGCTCAGAATGAATTCATTAACAACTAATTCACTGCCACAATTCATTAACTTTTTAGTAAGTGGTTTAAAATGCATTAGTTTTAACTGTTAGACACCAATGACATACTGTATTTCCAAGTAATGATTAACCATTTTCAATTCTTCGATTCATTACTAGACTTTTTATTTATTTATTTTTAATTTGTGGAAGATTTTATTAATTTATTACATGAAATTCTCTTCTGTCTTTTGAAGATGACAAATTATGTTTCTATAGGGTCTTAGCATTAGCTAGTTGGCACTAACTGTCTTATATTGAGCTAGGCCAGCAATGGCTAACCGTGGCACCCCAGGTGTTCTTGGACTTCAATTACCAGAAGCCCAAGTCAGCACTCCTGCTGATCAGGGCTTCTGGGAATTGAAGTCCAAGAACACCTGGAGTGCCAAGGTTGGCCATCATTGAGCTAGTCAGTTAGTCCATCTAGATTGGTACTGCTAGCATTGACCACTAGTGTGTATTTTCTGGATTCTGGAAACCATTTCTTCCTAGCCAACCTGAAGATATGTGTGTTATGTGCTCCCCAAATTAAAATTAATTTATTTAGACAACAAAATTGGAATACATTGTGCATAAGCAAAAAGATTGCTGCTGCTCAGCTGCATTCCCCCCTCCCCCCACAACAAAAAAATCCATTTACTTACATGCAAAGCAATCCACCTTTCACTCAGGGTAGATTTGTTCAGGAATCACAAAAGTTGGCTCCAATCCAAGTTTCTATCTAGGGAGGGGGGCCTTCAGAAATTACATTGTCATTCACTTGTGGAGCAGGTTTGACTGCTGTAAATGTGTGATCCGGTAATTGTTTCATTAGTTGTTCATGGGAGTCACATTGCAGTCACTATATTTTTCATACTTGCTCTCCTTATAGTAATAGAAAAAGCAAACTAACTCTTCTCCTCCCTTAATGCAGAATCAGGATGATATTAACAATGGAGGACATTAATACAAATATTAATAATAAATATTTGAAAAGCACAAAAATGCTGCAACTATTGTTTAACACGAGATGCTAAACAACGAGTGAATGGAAAAATATTCTATACGCCTCCTCAGAACAGCTAGTTTGGTGTTCTGTTTTTATAAAGTTTAATTTTTTTTAATATGAAAAGTGGATGGAGGAGAGACAGAAGCCCCTCAAAAGCCTGTTACTTTACTTGTGTGCTTCAGTTGACACTTTTATTTCCCAGTAGTAGTCTCTGACAGACTTAGAAAAGCCCAGCCCACTTCTAAACATCTATACCAGGGATTCTTAACCTGTGGCCCGCAGGTCAGATACGGCCCATGGTGCCATTTCATGTGACCTACCACCACCTCCACCACACCTCCACCACACGCCATGTGGTGGACAAAGGGCAAAATGGCTGTCCAGCCCCTGAAGCTGTCTGAGGGAGTGTGATCCGGCCCCCGGCTTTAAAAGGTTGAGAACTCCTGAGCTATACTTTGGATGTGAGGGAAACTGTTCTGGGTTGGATCAGGAGATGGGGCTTCTCAAACAGCTTAAATCAATGTTTCTGTTGACATGGAAATGTTCACTTCTCCCAGGGAGTTTCAAGGAAACAGGCCACATGCACCTGAGTTGGCTGTAATTAACCTCTCTTCTGTCATTTATACTGGCCTCTTCTCTGCCTCTTTCTTACCTTCTCCTTCATCTCCTTAACAGAGACTGCAACTAGACAGGGAAGCTCTTGGGGCTTATTTGACAGAAGATGGCATCTGATAATGTAGTTTTAAAAATGTCCCAACCAGAAACAGCAACAGAGGAGGTGGTGGTCCTGCTGTACAGGAGGATTTGGAGTGCCGCTTCTTCTAATTATAGAGGAAAATAACACTGCATGTTTAATATTAGGAGTTTAGATGTTGAGAAGTGTGCGCCTTGTATGTAAAGCTGAGCCCAAAGTTAAACACAATAAATGTCAACGCTTAAGTTTTGTATTGATTTTTTAAAAAAATCAACAAAAGTAAGTCAATAAATTTTAAAAGAAGTTTTTTAAAAAACCAGTCATAATTAAAATATTTCTGAAAATGAACTATAAGAGATAATAAATATATCAAGCAAGCATGCAATGGTCCGTGGGGTCACAAAGGGTTGGAACCGACTGTGCGACTGAACAACAACATTTTTGGCATAAAGGGCTACAGTTTAGGACTCCAAAAGATGGCAAATGTTCCTAGAACAGTTCCTTAACATCCTGTTCTTTCCTCTAAGCCAGGGGTTCTCAACCTACAACCCACTGGCTGGACCAGGCCCACAGCACCATTTCATGTGGCCCATGTCATCGCCACCACCACCGCCACTGGTGTTAGTTCTGTCCCCACATCTACTCTGATAATAAATTACAGGTCCCAACAATGTCGTTCACAACATCAGGGCCTGTTTATTTGTTCCCCTATGCCTTCTCTGTGTTCGCCCCGGCCCTTTGGAACCTTCTCCCAACTGAGCTGCGCCTACAGACAGAGCTTCTGCCTTTCCGGAGAGGCTTAAAGACCTGGCTTGCGGAGCAAGTGTGGGGACCCAGAAATGTGGGATCCCATGTAGGTTGGCTGATTTAAGGGACAGCCAACCCTTCCTGCTCTTGTTTTTATCTGTTGCATTGTTTTGATTTTTTGTGAATTTTTAAGGTTTTAAATATCACTATTATATTAGACTTAATCTGTGATTTTAATCTGTGTTGTAAGCCGCCCAGAGTCGGGTCCACCTGATTGGGGCAGGATAGTAAATATGAGTAAATAAATAAATAAATAAATAAATCATTTGGTAATTAATGTCCTTCTGCACTCTGTGTGGAACAAATAGGAAAATCCCTATGCAAAAGAATTGTTGGACATAAATCTCACATCAGGAATGGCAATACACAAAAACCTGTTTCAGAATATTTTAATCTATTTGAACACTCTGTGAATGACTTGAAAGGCACTGTTCTGGAGAACAGATTTGAAAGAGAAACAGATGAGATAAGGTATACATGGATGCTGGAGATCCACTTAAAGGGACTGGAATCAATCAAGGATTCTTTATTACCAAGTGTGAAATACTAGATTGATTCATGCAGTTTGCCACAGATGTCAACCATGCTATTGCTGCCTTTTAGACTGACACTTGACTTTATCCATAGCCTGATAGCCTAATGATCCCTTACTAATGAACCATTGTCATGTGGTTCACTATCTGGAATCCCACCTGATCAGGAAGTCATGTATAAATATGAGAATCACATAGTCTCACTCTTATGTCAGAGGAAGTAGACTTGAACCACAAAACGTACATTAAAATACAGTATAGTATAGCAGTCTGCCACAATTTTTTCCTCTCTTTTTTGTTTTGGTTTTATATTTTGGCCAAGATACTGTATTAACTGAGATATTTGATTATGATTAATTTTAATAATTAATAATTAAAAGTTTGAACCTAAATGTTGGCCAATTGGTCTTTATATACTCATACAAGCCTGTCTCCTTTTCCACAAAATGCTTTTTCACAGGGGATCTGAAAGCTGTCAATAAAATTGGATAGATTTTGTTGCATCTGTGAATCTTATTTTATAAACATGTAATGAGATTCTAGAGATATTAGGCAATGATACATTTTACAACTCACTGACACTACCTTTGTGTTAAGGAGACTGTAATTTAGGCAGTGACTATGGACACTTAGGACTCCGCTAAATGGCTCATTTGGAATAGACTAGAGTAGATAAATGGGATCCCTTAAAGTTGCATAAAGGTACAGTAAGCCATTTGGTGCAATTCTTGCATCCACATGACATATGCACCTCAAGTAACCCTGTTTGCCTGTCCTACCTTTAAAGGGAAAGAGAGAGAAACCCCACCCCATTTGCCCCCTTTCTGTCTCTTTCCTAGAGGAAGTTTTCAGTTTTTTAAAATATTTTTTCTAAAAGGTGCAGAGCATCAGTACTGCCCTAACAGACCTTTTAAAGTGCACTAAATGACTGTTAAAAGCCCTTTGCTTCATTACTCACTCACTCCCAATACAGTATCATGATCTAGCTAGGTTTAAGCCACATCATGATATTAGGAAATTGAAGGCAGATGTGGAATTGACAGTAAGTCACCTGATTTTGTTTCTATCCCAGTGAACTGCACATGCTGGAAATGAACCCAAGTGGAGTCATCCTACACACACCTAAAATGGAATAACACCCGACAGAGCTCCAAAAGCTGCAAGTGGGAACACTTTGGGAAGGGGCTGTTTAGATCTAGCATTTACAATGCATGGTCGCCAGCAAGGAACGAACCAGTCCTTCCCTAGAGTGAACCAAAGAATGAGCCAAAAACCCATGTAAAGGTAAAGGTCATCTTTGCTTGATAGCCAGTCATATCTGACTCTAGGGTTCAGTGCTCATCTCTATTTCATAACTGAAGAGCCAGCACTGTCTGTGTTTGCAGACGTTTCTGTGGACATGTGGCAGGCATGACTAGACACCACACAGAACACTGTTTACCTTCCCACCAAAGTGGTCCCTATTTATCTACTTGCAATTTCTTGCTTTCGAACTGCTAGGTTGGCAGGAGCTGGGGCAGAGATGGGAGCTCATTCCATCCTGCAGTATTCAGGTATCAAACTGCTGACCTGCCACCTTCCAGTCAGCGTCTTAGCCACTTGAGCCACTGCAGTCCATTGATTAATAAACCATGACTTAAAAAGGGAGGCATAACTTCATTTGCAAACCACGTCCATCCTCAGATGTCTAACCCTTGTCTTTTGGCAATAATATCATTTGAGGTTTGTGTGCATTTATTGCTCCACAGTAATGCAATAGCGTTCAATTAAAATTAAATAATGGGCAGCAGACAGTTGGCTTCTATTCTTTACTAGGATGGATCTCTGTCACTCAGCTGATAATTGTCATTGACTACCTCATAATGAGCTTTCGCCTTGTCCATGTAAGAAACACAAAAACACTCAGCTGTATCTAGTTTCTATAGATAAATGTGGACCTCCCGTGCTGATGGATTCCACAATACTGTATCCTTTGCATCCCTTTCTATTCCCCACCCCTACCCCCACAGAGAGTGCAGTTCTTGCTTGCCTTTTATGCTAGTGAATAGTTATACTGAGGAAGAAGGCATGTGACAAACACCAGTATGTATGGCTGCTTTGAGAAACATTTACAAATCCTTCTGGCTTATTTTCCCAGTGGCCCAAATCCACACAATGTTCAAGAATGATCTTCAGATTTGCACAATATAGGTAGTAGCCCTGGTCCAAATGAAAGAACTGTAGATCTGTAGTATGGGTTTCTGGGCTTGAACAGCCAAAATTATGCCTGGAGTATTCATGGAGAATTCTCAATATTGGAGTAAAAACAATATGAATGGCATCTCCCTAGTAATTCCTTTCTCCCTGCTACTGCCTGTTCTCACAGCCAAGGCACGCTGAGGAAGTATGGCAAAGAGGAAAAAATTACCCATCTCAGGTGATGTTTTGGCGTCAAAAACTCTCAGGCAGTGGTGGGATGTCAAAATTTTTACTACCCTACCATGATGTCATCACAGTGTGGGCGGAGCTGATGTTATGGGCGGAGCCAACACCATGACATCATGACATTGTGGGCGGGGCCAATAATAATAATAATAATAAAATAATAGCATAAAATAAAAATAAGCACACACACACATACTCCTCAACCCACCCACCCACAACACAAACCCGTAAATAAAATAAATAAATAAATAAATAAAATAAAAATACATTAAAATACACCCACCCACCCAAAAAACCCACCCACCCCAAGCACAAATCAACCAGATCTTTTAAACCGGAGTTTAAAGCTTATTCTGGCTAATCTTTCTCAGACTAGGTCAGATGGAAATAACTACAGAATGAACTCACCACAAGATGGCTTCATTTTGGCATTTTTCAACTTTTCAACAGTTAAAGAAGTTAGGTACTAAGTCTTTGCCTAACCAGTTCTCTGGGATAATATGCCTTAATATAAATGTAAAACAGCTGACCTCCTTAAGGGTTCTCCAATGGGAACAGCAATTGGAACAGCACAGGTGTAGCTTATTGATGAGGCAACTCCAAGATTTTGCTTAAAAACCCCAAGCCAGGCCGCCAGGACTTTTTAGGAACTGTGGTAGTACGTCAATATAGGTAAAGGTATTAAATACACATTAAAATACACACAGACACACCACATCCAAAGGTGAGCCACTTATCCTGGGGAGCAGGCTATAGGGAGCTTCAGGCTAGCAGCTTCTCTTCCTCCTCCCCACTTGGGAGGACAGCAAGGAGGCCGTGCATACGCGGCAAGCACTGTAGGCGTGCATGCACACCAAGTGCTTGGCATGCATGTGCAGTGGGGGAACCAGTGAACAGGTAAGCCCCGAAGGTGGTTCCTCCCAAAAGCTGCTACCGGTTCTCTGGGACACTGGGGAAAGTTACTACCAGCTCTGGCGAACTGGTGCGAACCTGTTACATCCCATCACTGCTCACAGAGTCTAGGCATCCCACCCATTCTCATGCAAAGAGTGAGCAGTAGCAGGGAGAAATGGGCCAGTGTGTTCACTAGATCAAGATGCAGAAAACAGATGCAACAACCACTCTTCTGTCACCCAGAGAAGTTCACTGCCTGTGGCCATTGCCTTCATTTGGTTGGTGGCTGGGCTGGTTCTCTCTCTTTGGAAACGGATCCTGGGTAGTTTACTGATGATAGATAATGCTGGCCAATATGGCAAGGATTCTTTATGTCTGTTTTCCCCACCCCCAATCTCTGAGCAATTATAAGGAGAATGTGATGAGAACAAAGAACTGATCCATAATCTAACCTAACTTCAGACAATACCTTAAAGTCAAAAAGTTCACAAAACATTCTGAAGTAATACAAACCCTCCTTGTCTAGCGGTATTTTGTTAATGAAGCGGCAAGCTAGGCAGCAAGGAGACCAGGTTAAAAATCGGATAACACTAAGACTTGTGGAACCAAGTTTTAGCATTATCCAAGGTTTTACTGTATCTAAAGTGAAGTAAATTGGAGCAAAGGTTAATTAAATGAATTCTCCATCACATCTCACCAGTTCTATCTTGCTGTACACCAAGAGCCCCATCTCCAATGCCTCTGGATATCCTAATCGCGTCTTTGCATCTTTCTTAGGTTCCATTTTTTTTTTTGCATGTGTATACTGTAATGTGTATGTATAGCATTTGCATGAGGGGATTATTTGGGTTGAGGAAACTCAGGTTTCCAACAAATGCCAGAAGCAAACAATTCCCATTGGAAGAACTCATCTTCTCACTTCTGATGTCGATTTGTTCTGTATCTCACAGATTATTGATTTGATTCGCCCACTCTCTTTAATCCTCATTGTCATTGGCTGCACGTTGCGTGTGGGGGGATTGAAATGTGGTGTATGCATTTCTTAATTACCTTGCTCGCCTTGTTTCCTTTCCTTGATTATGTAAACTGTCTTATTTCTTTTTAATTTGCATAAATATTGACTTTATGTATCTTGTGCTAGACTTCTTTGTATTTTATTGTAACCACATAATGGGGCCCTTATGATTCTTGTTAACGAACCCTAGATAGGTGACATTAATCTCTCTGTGTAAAATTGTTATAAAAACCCTCTCCTGCAACGGATCTTCAGCATTCCTTCAACAAAATAGAGAGGAGGCTCATTTTTCAGGGTGGGACTTTATCAATTAAACTTCTTTTCTTAATCCTTACTTTGTCTGTGGTTTCCGAGCATCTCTGCCAGTGCAGAACTCCTACAATGTTAAGGTCCTTTTTGCTCCATCAGCTGGTGATCTGTTGTTCTGCTCTACCTCCAGTCTTCAAGCTAGCGGAGTCTTCAGCCCAGGTCCATGGTGTGGAGTGGGTAGTGGGTTTTTCAGGTAACAGAGGAACAATAGAGTACATTTGTACTCCCCCCTTTCCTTTGTTAAAACAAGAAAGGCATATCTATCTATCTATCTATCTATCTATCTATCTATCTATCTATCTATCTATCTATCTATCTATCTATCTATCTATCTATCTATCTATCTATCTATCTATATGTTCTGCCCTAGCCAGCTAACACAGTCAGAATTACATTTTTCTATTTTTCTTCTCATTTGCATGCATAGGTAAACATCTCTCCTACAGTTCTTAACATGCCTAAAACAATCATGTTTCTCCTCTACCATTGAAAGATAACAAAAACTTTATTTCATCCTTTGTCCCACCACTTCCTCTCTCTTGCCCAATAAGATTCTACAGCCATTGTCTAACATTTCCCCTTCTGTTCTCACAGACCTAGCATATTTTGGCTATCCAAGAGAAAAGGAATTCTCACTTGGCCCGAAAGCCAAATTCTAAGCCTCTCCTTCACAACTTCTTAGGAAGGAAGGAAACAACAGCATCCATTTTAAACTCACAAAACCAAAGGCTCCATTTCAATTAATCATACATTGCTTCTGACTTATGATGGCCTACAACTGTATTGCCTTCAAAAAGTCTTATTATTTAGCACTCCTATTCAGGTCTTGCAAAGAAAAGCATGTCTTAATCCATCATATGTTAGCATCTTCCATTTTTCCTAGCATCATTGTATTTCCCAGTGACTTTCCCATTTTCCCCTGGCATCGTCCCATAATATTACTGTATAATGTTTCTACTCAGGCATATCACTCTGGGCGGTGAACAAACAGATAACAAATAACAAAACACACAGCAAATCAAAACAAACAACTGACAAATACATCACAAACTCAACTAAAATAAATAAAATAAAGTGTCTGAGGGCATAGGAACTCAACCTGGCTGGCTGGCTGAGTATATCTTTCTCTATGTGTATAACAACCTTGCACGCACACACACACACACACACATGAGAGAGAGATGATAATGTAATCTGCTTCCCACCCTCAGTCTGAATGTAATCTACTTAATCTGTGCTATAATTTTACCCTTCCATCCCCATGTTCACTCAGTGCTAAGCTAAGGACTTGTCTGCACTGCTGAAACAAATCAGTGGTTAGTTCATTTTTAAAAAGAAAAAGAAAATCAATTTAATGTTAATGTCATGTCACATGCTATTTGTGCCAGTGCAAACCTGCTAATGGGGCCACTTGCAACTCGACTGAAAGCTGTGCACTATATTAGTGCAGGGAATTACACAGGATTTGAAATTGCTACATTTGCAAGTGATTTGGCAGTTTTGCACTCCAGAATGGAGTGGGCAATAAACAAGAAGTGAGGCTCCCGTGCACAGTTTTCGACTTCAGCAACACAGCCCTGGTTCCATGGCTCTATTACTGCCTAAAACACTTACTGTGGTACTCTTTTTCTGTCTCTCTTCTTATCCAAATCATGTGTCCTCGATTATCTTCCTAATACAGTCAAACCTCGCATAAAGAGCGCCTCGCTTAAAGAGTAACTCGCTTAAAGAGCAGAATTTTCTCTGAATGTTCACTTCGCTTAACAAATAAAACCAATCAAAAACTCACTTAACAAATAAATCGGGGTTCGCAATCCCCCCCACACACAATTGGTCGTTTACAATGGTGTTTCGCTTAAAGAGCAAACTCGCTTAAAGAGCAATCCTGTGGAACGCATTATGCTCTTTACGCGAGGTACAACTGTATTTCCTTCCTTCCAAGCCAAGAAGGTAGTATCATTTTGGGAATTTAAAGCAGGGGTGCCAAAACTTTTTGGGGTGTGGTATATGGTCACGTGGTTCAGTGGGCTGGTCACGTGGTTCCTCCCACCAGGAACAGAAGTAAAATGCACCTTGCAATCTGTTCTGCAACAGGATTTTTAAGCTGCCCTTTTCTCTGCTTAAACCAGGGGTGCCCTAACCATGGCCCACAGGCCCGATCCGCCCCACAATGCCAATTTATCCAGCCCCGTGCCACCCTTGTCCCTCCTGGAAGCAAAACATGCCCATATGAGAGCGGTGTGGGCTGGATGAATTGACATCAGGGGCGGATCTGGTCTGTGTGCCGCAGTTTGGTCATCCCTGGTTTAAAGTTTGATCTGGACACATAAAAAGAACTTCGGTGTAGATTTTTCTAAGCTTTCACTAAGACCAGATTTCAACGCACATATAGAAAATGTAAAGTTAACGATTCCACTGTTCACATGCAGTTCTGATTATTATTTTTTCATTTATTCTTATTACTTAAAACACTTAAAAATTGGCTTTCATCCTTACGGGTTCCAAGACAGTGATGGTGATGTTGTGTTATTCTTTGCAATTAAGTGACTATATTCTTTTAAGACATGGCTGACATGGTTTGTAATTTTCAGCTTGATTTTAAAATGTTTCTGAGTATTAATAAGTTGCGTGGCTTATAACAAAACAATTTCTAGTGGCATTGATTGTTTTCATTGTTCCTTTTAAAAACCTGAAATCTTAACCACCTTCCTTCAGTTTTTTAATAACTAGATTTAACTGAGGTGGTGCTTGATTTTTAAAGTGAGGGGTGTTTTTAAAAAGAGTTTGAATTCATGTGTTTTAATCTCATATTGTACAGCACTGAGTACATATGCAAGTTGATGAATTTTAATATATTTATTTATTTATTTGTTCCAATTTGTTATCCCGCCCCAATCGGGTATACCCCAACTCTGGGCGGCTTACAATACAATTTTAAAAAATATACATAGCTTAAGACCACAGTTCATAAGTCAATATAAAACCAGTAGGGTAGCTCCTAGTGGTTCTTCCAGTGGAATAGGACTATATGTGTATATTAGATGGGTTCAGAATGCCAAAAACCCTGTGCCAAACATTATGCCATGTCAAGGTAGAATAATATGGATCAAAGCTACAGTGCTTCATGTGCTCAATAGTCCTGTGGCTGCTAGTGAGTCCTGCCTTTTGATCTTCACTCCCATTACATTGAAACAGGAGGATTTTCTATTCCCTTTCATTTATATTAGTGCAGAAGCCTCCACATAATCAGGGATCCTGAAGGGGGGGAAGGCTCTGTTCCGGGCGTGGAGACACTTTGTATGATTTAGAACCTATTTTTCTTCACAGATAGAAAAGGATTTCCTTCCCCCTACTGCAACCAATTATATTGAGGGAGATGAGATGAGGACAGTGCTTGTGTTGGAGATGGCATAGGGAGACTGGACTCATTTCTCTGGTTGGTGTATTATTATGGATCAGGTATGGAATGCCTGAACAGGGCTATTGTGTCACATGGAGAGAGGATTACTTTCCATGGCAGCAAGGAAGGGAGGTTCTACTGCCCTCCTCGTTCTTCAACAAGCAAAGATACTGAAGAAGATTAATGAAAGAGGACAGGGAGTGTTAGCTCTTTCATCTCATCAGTACTATGCTGTAACCCTTTTGGCTATCTTTGCTATTAATTTTAGGGGAGGAGGGACTGAAGGAAATGGTGCCAGAGGAGGAAGCAGGGATTTGGGCAATGGAAGTTGTTGTCACAATCGATCTCAACACCTTCCTCCCTTCACATTTATTTACAAACATCAGTTAGCAGCCCCCTGACTGTGATGTTGCAGTGACATCATAGGTAAGGTGCTGCACTGGGCAAAGGAAGGTGCTTCAGCAAAGCTCTTTGGAAGCCTAGAGTGTGGGTGATGGATTTAAACAAATGAACAATATGAATTTTGAGTCTGTTAAAAAAAATATTATCAATCAAAATTTGTTTTTTTAAAAAATAGAAATACAGCATTGGAGAAAATTTAAGAACAGTGAAGGGTGATAGTCCCCAAGTGGATTAAATCCTACTTGAATCCACCTTGATGGAGGGCCACAGCATCATCCATCCGCCCCTCCCCCTGTGCCTATACCAACTGCTAGGGGAAGAAGCCAGGGCAGGATGAGGACCTTGCCGCCCCTCCCCCTGTGCCTATACCAACTGCCAGGGGAAGAAGCCAGGGCAGGATGAGGACCTTGCCGCCCCTCCCCCTGTGCCTATACCAATTGCCAGGGAAAGAAGAGGCCAGGGCAGGATGAGGACCTTGCCGCCCCTCCCCCTGTGCCCACCCCAACATATTGTAATGTAATGTAATGTAATGTAATGTAATGTATTGTCTGTAAGCCGCCCTGAGTTGCCACGGCGAGTGGGCGGCAATATAAATTTGAAATAATAATAATAATAATAATAATAATAATAATAATAATAATAATAATAATAATAATAATAATAATAATAATAATAATAATAATAATAATAATAATAATAATAATAATAATAATAATAATAATAATAATGAGGACATTGTGTGCCAAAAGGGCTCAGGACCAGAAAGTGACTCGCAGAACTGGATCAGTGGTAGGGTTGTCATGCTGTGATGTGGAAAGCATATGGAAGGCTACAACATTATATTGTACCCAGGACAATCTTCATGGCTGATCACCTCAATGAGGATAGCCAATACAGTATTCAGAATCAGATACAGCACTTGAGGAAGAAGACGACGACAAGGGTTCTGGAACCTAGAAATCCTGTTCTTGTAACTTACATAGAATATTATTTGGAGGAGAGAGGTAAATGTTTACATGACAAGGTGCACCAGCAATTCTGGTTTGGGTTTTTAGTGTGGGTAGACAAGAATGTTGACCAAAATTAAATTGTCAGTTTTGTTGAGCATTTGACATGTGTTGACCTTCCAGGAATTTCTAAGTATAGCATGTACAGAAGTGGTTCATCACACCCTGCTCTGTCTGGGACTAGGCAACTTGCTCAAACTCTGGACAAGTAGTGGTGTATGTAGCCCCAGTAGCCACACACGCTTCAGGTGGCCTTTCCTGGCCCCTCTCATGGGAGACCGAGAGGGTATTCAGACTCCCTTTCCCTCACTCTGCAGGCAGGCATCCCAAACAACTGGACTATACTGGCCTGCAATCTAAATGTCCTCAGCCATAAAAGAATCAAGAAGAAAATGCCAAGCACCATGTAATCTAGTAGGGCCTCATAGGTGTGAAATAATTCAAGGTTTTAAAAATGCTGTAGTTTACAAAAGATAAAAATAAAGGCAAACAAAAGCCTCAGAGCAAAAGAAACTGAAAGGATGGCAAAGTCAACTGCAATCTCCAGTAATAATACTATTATGAATTATTTATTTATTTAGTCATATTTGTATTGATGCCCAATTCAGCAAGCGACTCTGGCTGGCTCACAACATTAATATTAATCATTACAATCTTAAAACTTAAAAACCCTTAAATACCCTAAAGATTACCCAACCCCACCCCATCAATTGAAAGATAGCAGCTAAAAGAGAGGAAAGAAACAAGAGCAACCTTCATTATATAAGCCAGCAGGGGGGAGTCACCACATCACCGGTGCCCCACACGTGCTTTGCTATCCTGAAGGGCAACAGCTCCATTTGGAGATGCAACTCAGTTGGCAAGAGGTTCCATAGGGCCAGAGCCCTCCTTCGGGTGCTAGAGAGATAAGCCTCTTTAGCTGATGGTACCTTCAGAGAGCCCCTCCGGTCTGCTCTAGTGGGACGGACAAATGTTCTCGGGGTGATGTGGTCTCTTAAGTACCCTGGCCCACTACCATGTAGGGCTTTAAATGTCTTCACCAGCACCTTGAATTGCACATCATACGGGTGATGTCACAATTTGCTTACCTCTTCCTTCTCCTGTCTTTTATAAACCAGATTCTATTAATGAGGAAGGTGATCTTCCACTCTTTCAATGAATTATTTCCCCTACACAACATCAAACACTTGGACAGCTATGCCTCAAGGACTCTCACTGTGTAGGAGGAAGCTGTAGAATGCAGGATGGTCCAGGTCGGATGCAGCACAAAAGGAACCATTTTATGTTATAGGAAACCACTCTGCAGTCTCTGAAATTAATTCCTTGGGATGGATCAGAAATAATCAATTCTGCTCAAACTGCCTTCAGTTAAATGACTAATGGTTTTGTTAAAAACCACACTGCTGTATTGCATGGGGGATACTGAGATGATAAGCTGAATTGAGCTACGCTTTCTGCTCTTTTACCTATCATGGCTTGAATATGCTCTTTTGGGGGAGGTACTCCATTTTGTAACTTATGCTATCATCTATGAGCACATCCACATCTTTCTTAATCTGTTTGATGCCGAGTGTTCAGAATTCTTCAGCCGACTGAACGTATAATCGCAGCTTCTCGGCTCTTCTTTAAAACCTTCCTCTATCCTTCCATACCCATGTGCTTCATAGAATTGCAATTCTCCTGTTTCATCACTGGAACAAACACTCAAAATTACACTTCAGATCTAAATTTTACATTCCAGAATGTTTTTTTTTAAAATCTAGCCTATCCAAACGAAGACATTCACATCATTGCATGTTCAAAATGTAAACTGGGTTAGACTGGATTTTTTTTTCAGATTAGTGGTAACTGTCATGAATTTGGTGTCTCAAATCCCTGCAACACTGAAACTAAACAAGTGTCTGCCTCCTTGTGCTTTATGTTGGCAATTGGAATCACAGTTTTCTAACTTAGTGTGTCAACATACTGCTAAAGTTTGACATCAAACTGTATTAGTGATGGTGAGCTGTTGGCACCACAAAAATGGCCAGGAACACATATGGCTTTTGAGGACGGTAAGGTGTGTGTATAACTGGCCACAAGGCATATCCCCATTTTTCTATAGCATTCCCTCAAGGATCTTTCATTTTAGCCAGATTGTTGCATCAATATGAAAAGTATTATTCTAAATAGGAAAATCCAACTTGCCTGACTTTATTGGAGTAGTGGAGAACAGCAGCTTTGCTTACAGTCAGATTGGTGGTGTGTCATAAAGAGTAAACTCATAGTTACGGATCCTTTTCTGGCCTTTTTGCAACACTGAAAGTGTTGTAGCATTTGGTGTGCTTTTAATCTTTTTAGATTTAAGTTTTAATTTTTAATTTTAACAGTTTTGTATTTGAGGTTTTTTAGGTAGTGTTTGTGTTTTATTGTGATGTTTTTATTACTTGTAAACCACCCTGAGTCACTTCAGTGAGATGGGCGGTGGAGAAATATGAAATAATAATAATAATAATAATAATAATAATAATAATAATAATAATAATAATAATAATAATAATAATAATAATAATAAAGTGCTAAATTGAAACAGAGGGGAGCACAATAAAAACAGCCCCAGAAGGTGGTCTCAGACAATGTGATTGAAGAAGTATGGATTGTGTGGATTGTTTTCATACTGTGTACAATGTGTATGTCAGGCCTACAGCACATTGTATGGTCCAGCTGGCATATGTCTGAAAAAGCCATTTATACTGTTGCCTGTGTAGACCAGCTAGGCTGGACTAGTCTGACTGGTATCAGTGTTCCTCGGAGATTGAGAAATATAAGTGTTTGAGAATACAGTTGTATCTCGCTTAAAGAGCATAATGCATTCCACAGGATTGCTCTTTAAGCGAGTTTGCTCTTTAAGCAAAACACCATTGTAAGTGACCAATTGTGGGAGGGATTGTGAACCCCAATTTATTTGTTAAGCGAGTTTTTGGTTGGTTTTATTTGTTAAGCAAAGCGAACATTCAGAGAAAATTCTGCTCTTTAAGCGAGTTACTCTTTAAGCGAGTCGCTCTTTATGCGAGGTTTGACTGTATATATATTTACATTACTGCTGCCTGATTCTTTTAACAGGAGAAGACAAGTATTTGATCTGGGACCTTCTGCATTTAATGCATGTATTCCGCCACTGTTTCTGTCCTTTCAAGGTGAGAGGGAGAGCAGAGTATAATGTTGAAAGCAAAGACTTTTCTACTTCAACAGTTTCCTCCCTGGGAAGAACTGCTCTCTGTCCCAGGGCTCTGGCAATAAGCTTTGCCCTGACCTCAGATTCCTTGTATAGGAAGAATTGTCTTTGCAGTCAGACTCTCTAGAGCAGGAAAACCTCTGAGCTGTTTACAAGACACCAGAAGAGGCTGTTTCACAGACAAGATAAGGAAGCTTCTCCTGCTGCCCCAGAGGGTCTGTCTTGAGAGCTTGTTCATTGCCCTTGTGTCATGTGGGAGCACTTGTCTGAAGTGGCTTTGTGCACTCCAGAAGAAAACTTGACAGAAAAGAACGATCCAGGTTCTCCTGCATTTCAATAAATTTCTGGGAGTGGGCAGGAAACAAAAAGCCCACAGTCCCAGTAATTAAGCGGTAAGGCCCACTAGGGACCAGTTGTCATCATGTCATCTGATAAGTGTGGAAGACCAAGGGGAGCCAGATGCCAAGTTGCCCCCTCCCTCCCCCCCGCTACTCCCCAGCAGGTTCTTGTTACCATGCTTGGAAGGTTCTTCTACAAAAGAAGGGGGAAAGGGAATGATTCACAAAACAATCCTGAAGGATAAATCTTGTAATTCAGAATGCTGAGCAGCTGGTAGTTTAAAGCACTGAACAGCAGTTTGCTGATTAATTTACCTCTTTAAAATGCAGAATAATTCAAGGCAGTGAAATACAGCTCTGACTTCACACTGGGTCTCTTGCACACAGGCAGACTTCCTCTCAAACTGCCTTCTTGTAGTGTTAAAAATAATTACAAAAATAATGCTAAGTAATAGCAGGAGGCAAGAAGGATAAGAAGCAGAGAACTAAAGAGAGTGGGAAATCCAGTCCTACATAGGAGGCTTCAGTCCATTTACTTCCACTAAAATGAAGCTGCCTTGGTGTTTCCTACATAGACATATTTATCAGTCAAATAGCCCATTAAGAGAAGTATGTATTTTCCACCATTTCAACATTTCCCCCTCTACCCATGCTTGAACAGTTAGATTTGCAAATGAAAGCTTCTTTCCTGCTCCCATGATTCATCACAAAAGTGAAGCATAAGTAAAGTGAAGCTGCTGTTATCACATGTCATCAAGCCATTTATGGCTTAGGAGAACACCAATATGGCATTCAAGGTAAATGAGATATTCAAGGAGTGGCTTCCCATTGGCGCCTCTAGCTCATGGGTTTCCATGGCCAAGTTGGAGGTATGAATTCTGATCTCCTAAATCTTAATCCAGCCTTCTAATTCAGCCCCTGAACCACCTAGACCAGTGTTTCCCAAATGCTGGTGTTTGGACTTCAATTCCCAGAAGCTTAAGTCAATTCCCCAAAGCACTGATCAGTCAATATACTGGCTTAGGCTTCTGGGAACTGAAGTCCAAACACCAGCATTTGGGAAACACTGACCTAGACCAGTGATGGCGAACCTTGGGACTCCAGGTGTTCTTGGACTTCAATCACCAGAAGCCCATATGTTGATCAGGCCTTCTGGGAATTGAAGTTCAAGAACACCTGGAGTGTCAAGGTTTACATTCACTGACCTAGACACTCCTAGTTTGGAGACATCTGGAGTTCAGGCATCCAAGCTATGGCCCCACAAATCACTCACTGAATTCCTTCCCAACTGGCTGCTGGTGGTCTATGACTATTGCAGGGTACTGTATCTTTAAATCTTTAACCCTAACTAAACATCACGTTTATTGATTTAAAGTACATCTCTTTCAAGGGAATTGCAGCCAAACCCAGCTCAGCCTGTATCACTGTTGGTGGACATGTGCCATGACATGTAGTTCTACCAGGCATGCCCTGGGATCAAAAGATTGACTCACCTGCATCTTTTTATGGTATGGAAATGGAAAAAGTGGTACTTGCCATAGCAACATAGCTCCCCAGCTTTAATATGGGATGTGAATTGCTTAAAAGGTCTGTGCAGCTGGGATCAAAATGACAATATGCTGATATATCTGTGGAATAAAACACGTTGAGTTTTTGAAGCCATAGATTATGATTTTACAAGAGTACATGCTGTCCATAGTGCTTAATGCACTCTCTGGGCAGATACCAAGGTAATTAGCATTTCCCCCCAATATGCTGTGTACTCAGTTTATTGACCTTTGCAGGATAGAAGGCTGAGTCAACCATGAGTCCTGACAGGATCAAACTCAGACCATGAGCAGAATTTTGGCTGTAGTACAGCAGCTTGCTTAAGTGCCATGAGTGTAAATGTGAGCCCCAGAACAGTTTAGGAATCTGAGAAAGGGGTTTCTTCACCCTGCAACTTACATATTCCATACATTCCTAGATTTCATTTCCCACCCTAATCTAGTGCTTAGAGGAGCATGCATTTCAGGTGCTTAGAGGAGCATGCATGGACACAATGGATCCACCTTCTTTGTTATCACAAGACTTTCCCAACCAAGCAGGGGAATGTAAACTTCATGTCAGGTCATTTCAAGCTGATGTCAAGCAGCATGGAATTAAATTAATGAAACACCAAGTAGTGGGCCCATAGGATAGCTGTTAGACCTAACTACTGGATCTAAATACACCACAAATTCTGGAACAAATCAGCCTGGTTTGGACTAATTTGTACAATATCCAAATCAAAGCCAGATTTTGGTTCTTGAGAAGCAAACCAAATATACCCAGAGCATAAATTGAATCAGGTGGGAGACAAATCATTTCAAATTGCTTTTGTTTTTTCTTCTGCAGTGTCTTGAATAAAAACCCTTAAAACTAGCTCTCTGAAATTTGGCAGCTATACTCCTTTATTTTATAGCCAAAGATGACTACACATTTCCATGTATCTCAGTAAAAGAACAAGTGAAACAAAAATTATAGCACTTTGCATTTTTTCAGTACCTTGACTTTACAAACTACTGTACTGTATTTGGGAACCAAAAATAAACTGGATTATATAAAATACATGAAAACAAACTCTCCTATGTTTATATCTTACAGAGTATCAGCCTTCAGAAAGGAGAAATGATTGTAAGTCATAATGTTCTTTCTCTTCTTGAAAGGTGATAATGTGTGTGAAGCAGTTCTGGTCCTCTTAGTACCACCTGATGCAGTTATTCACAAGGAAAGGATGTCTCAGAAAGGGAACATTTATGATCATTGACAGGCAAACAACAGCTCAGCTGTAGAATTCAGTACAGAATAGATGTGCTTTGAGTTGCAGAGATTTTGAAACAACACATGTCTACATTACAAGAAGGAAATCCTGGAGGAATGGATCAGCTTAGCTCACACTGGACAGATTCACTCCAAAAGAGAATCAAGGAAGAAGGAACTCATACGCCCTGATTTTTATTTGAAAGAGACTTCCAGGCTTCATTTCTTTTTAATGCTCACAGCACACCAAATCTCTCTCTGAAATGTTGATTGTACTTCCTGATGAGATGCTCAATTTACATATTCTCAGTTTAAATCTAAAGTAGGTGCTAATTGATTACCACTGAATGTTGAACATGTTCTGATAATCCATCCAGGATGCTGAGGGAGATGTTGCCTGTGAGAAATGACTTTGCATTTGTGGTATGGATGAAAGCTCTTTATTCTCTGATATTACAAAGGGGTTTTAATTATCTAGATCTGGCGTGCCTGTATATAGTCCCCTGTCATTTTATGGCAAGTGAAACCAACTGTAATACCTAAACCATTTGAGAGATGTGGTCAAACCACATTCCCTTCATCCATCTTCAAGAATCTTCATTGTATGAATTCCTTCCTTCCTGTTGCCGCAAATCTACTATGAGCGTTCATAGAAGACTATGTCCTGTAAGTCTTATCCTTTCATAGCTGAGCAGGACAGCATCAGACCATGGTATGTAATCTGGGAGATCCACATTAACATCAGTGAGAGATGTATGTTCAAGGACATCCTATGAATATGAGCATCTTCTACCTTGGTATGCCTTTGAGCATTCTGTTAGACCCTAGGGGGGTGGTGGTGGAAAGCAATAGGAAACGAGGAAGATAAGTTATGAAATGGATGGACACAATAAAAGGAGGCATAGCCTTGAATTTGCAAGATCTCAGCTGTGCATAGAAGATTCTTTTGGAGGTCACTACATCATATGGCTTATAGAAATTGGAAGTGACTTGACAGCACAACAAAAGAGTGAGCATAAGAGGGGCCATGAAGTTGTCCATCCATAGTTAGCATGTGGAATTCTGATTCAACAGGCTCCCACTTAGATGTACAGTGATACTTTGCTTAAAGAGCATAATGCGTTCCACGGGATTGCTCTTTAAGCAAGTTTGCTCTTTAAGCAAAACACCATTGTAAGTGACCAATTGTGACTTCTGGTGGGGGGGGGGATTGCGAACCCTGATTTAGTTGTTAAGCAAGTTTTTGGTTGGTTTCAGTTGTTAAGCGAGGTGACCATTCAGAGAAAATGCTGCTCTTTAAGTGAGTTAAGTCTCTAAGCGAGGCACTCTTTATGGTAAATCTGCCTGAATAATATTGAAAAATAATTATTCTTCTCTCGTGTCTAGGCCAGATGTGAAACTGCCAAAATGAAGGACCTTTTGGTGAATTCATTCCGCTGTTCCTTTCACCTGACCTAGTGTGAGAAAGATTAGCCAGCAACAAAAGGTTGCCATTACCAGGGTATGTCTGATTTTAGTTCAAAAATACAATCTTTGTACAATTCTGTGTACCCCAAAAATAATTTAATTGTGCATATCAATTAGCACATATCAATTAGCAAATCAATGCCTACTTTTGTCCTTGTTTTTCATGGCACTTGCCTTCCATTTTGATGATGTTTATATGGCCACCCTAGATACCTATGTGAGCAACGTGTATGCATAAGTGGATAATGGGAATCATGGGCAGATGTTGCAAAAGGCTAGCAGCTGATCGACGATAAATATTAACAGCCAGCCATAATAGCTGTTCCTGCTTATTCTTGTTCCTGGGGTTTTAAAGCTGGCCTACCGCTAAGGAGCTATATCTAATGCCTTTGTGGCTCATGTTCAGGTTTGACAGAGAGGCAATGGTGAAGGTTTTCACCCCTTTTGCCCCTCTCATCCAGATCATGCTCAGCACGCAGGGAGTTCTTTCCCCAAGAAAAGTGGCTTTGGGTTTAAGTCTCTTCATGTGAGAGACTTTTCTCAGCGTTTGTACTCCCCATGTGGTTTATGCCAGCATCGCGTGCTGCAGCTTTCCCAATTCATCATGCACTGCATGAGCTGTCTGCGTTCTGGCAGCAGCAAAGGGGGCAGCAAAGATGACACAGCAAGCTCGCTTCAGCCGGCAAGGTGGGAAAGCATTTGATTTTCCTTTGGAAGAGTTAATATGTGTAAATCCTCACTAAATTGCTCAGTTCCTTGTTCCATGTGGTGTCTTTGATACCCCTAAGAAGTGAGACAGAAGAGGCCTTCAGGTACATTCCCCCTGGGCTAGCTCAGCGGCTCTTAGAATTAGAGACACAAAATTCACACACAATGATGTTTTTATGCATTCAACTGCTGCGGTTGAGAGGGGTATGTAAAAAAAAAGTACAGTATACTGAATGCTTGCTAGGTAAGAAAACATTTTCAGAGCAGTAGCCATGTTAGCCTGTGGTTTCTTACAGCAAAATCAGCAAAGAGTCTTACAGAAGTCTTTGCTTCCTTGTAAAAAAAACAACACCAAACACAGATGGATGATACTTTTTATTAGGCCACTAAAATCTCATAAATAGACACAGTCTAGCTTTGAAGTGCAGCAGGAATCTTCTTCATCTGGCTGAGTATTTGGGAAAAGAAAGTGAAAAATTTGGAGCTCCCAAAATAATCCTTGCCAGATGGTAAGGTCAGCCTCTTTTGCTTAAAGCGAGCATCAAAATGGATGCTTCAACCTTTTAGAATCAAATCAAGCTAAATAGTTTCATTTCAAGCTACAGTATATAGATTTTATCATATTTCTCCCCTCCAATAAAAAAGGGTCTAACAATCTCCTCAGCATCTCTTTCTTTGCTTTATGCTGAAGCACATGGTTCCTGCCCAGCTGGGAAAAGAGGAATTCAAAAACATGGTCATCCCCATATTAGAAAATATGGCAATCATATTTAGAGTGGAGCTACATTGGTAAGCTTAACTAGAATGATTTGGTTTTGCAGCAAAACAAATTGGAGCCTGGTTGAAATGGTAATCAATTCTAACACTGGGCTTGCAGACTGAACCAGGAGTTGAGTGTAGGCATGGGCTGGGACACCAGGACAGGGGGATTCATCCTGGGGCACCCTTGCCTCTGGTGCCCTGGGGTGCAAATAATAATTTTATTATTTTATCCGCCTGGTGCACTGCACTTTAGATTAAGCCATTGCTCCAAGCTCCCTCCTTCAACTTCGAGCAATGGCTTATTCTAAAGTGCTGCCCGCCGGACGGGCCAAGTGAGGGGCGGTGACCAAGTGGTTCCTGGGAACAGCCTTCTCCCTCATCCCTTGTCCAGCACCCTCCCATGGTGCCCAGCACAACCTTGGTTGAGTGTTCACATTCAATAGATGCAACTGACGTTCCAGTACACAGTCCAGAACCTTCCTTCCTTACTTCCGTCCGTCTGTCCTTCCTTTGGTCCCATTTATGCCTATCCTTTCTTCCTCTGATCTAACATCTGCCAATCCTTTTGAGAGTTCTCCATTTTACCAGATTGAGGTGTAGAATTAGAGAAAACAATCAAACTCACAAAAAGAAACCTCTTCAATGATCTCATTATACCAAACTGAGAATGTTAAAAATTGTCTTAGTAAAGACAAACAGTCAAGTTTTGAAATGCATGCACACAAACACATCCTGCTAAATTGGGGTCCTTCCCCTTCTTCTCCCTGTTTACTCAGTTATTGACACAGCAATAAACTGAAAGGCTGTTCTAGTGATAATCTACGTCTTTCTCCCCATCTGAAGGAATCTTTCCATTCCTTCACTCTGGGCTGTGGCAGAGGAAAAACAGCCAGGGCTTTGAAGTGTGTGTGTGTGTGTGTGTGTGTGTGTGTGTGTGTGTGTGTGTGTGTGTGTGTGTGTGTGTGTGTGTGTGTGTGTGTGTGTGTGTGTGTGTGTGTGTGTGTGTGTGTGTGTGTGTGTGTGTGCGTGCGTGCGTGCGTGCGCACACACACACAGACAGACACACCATGGTATTGAGATGCCCTCCTCCTCCTTGTATCAATTCACACACTGAGTGCGATAGATCTGTCTCTCTCCATCTGAATGGTGGCATCTTTTCTCTCCATAAAGAAGGACATCCCTGTAAAAATTCTTTCCAATTTCTTGTGCCTTCCTGACTTGTTCAGCTATTGACCTAGCAAAAAAGTGAAAGGCTGATCTGGTGGTAATCCCACATAATTAAAAAGCAAAGCAATCACACTTATATACCATCCCATAGCACTTAGTGCATTCTGGGTAGTTCACAAGTTAATTAGCATTTTGCCCCAAACATGCTGAGTACTCATTTATACCAACATTGGAAGGATGGAAGGTTGAGTCAGGATCAAACTCACAACCTTTTGGTTGCAGGACAGCTGCGTCATCAGAATCTGTACAGTAGTACCTCAAATAACGCTAAGACTTGGTTCCACAAGTCTTGGTGTTATCTGATTTTTAGTGTTATCCGATGCATGTTAAAATCCTATGGGATGGATCAGATAATGTTAAAACTCCATAGAGATACATTGTAACCGCACAGGCTTTAGCGGTTGTTATCCGATCCATCCCATAGGACCTTAACATTATTCGATCCAATTCTCCTCCCCAGATTACTTAACGTTATGCGATTTTAGCGTTATCCGAGGTAAACGTTATCCGTGGTATTACTATATAGCTGAAGGACAGGAAAGAAGGTGGCAGCATGTTCTCCCTATGTTACTGAAACATTGCTTACAGACATGACCCCCATCTTTATAAGAATGAATCAGAACTGACTGCATGGGGGGAAACAATCAAATCATTCTAGTGTGGAAAATATGGTAAAGGGGGAAAAAAGGTTGAGAGCAAAAAATTGCTGGAGGGATTTGAACTAGCTTTGCATCATGTAGTCATTAATAAATAAATAAAATTCACCTGTTGTATAAGCAGATCAAATCCCACGGTTTTTCATGTTGTAATCAGGCATTAATTTAAACATAAGGGAAAGAAACATTCCTTTGCAGAGCAAGATCAAAAGTACTGACTAGTGGCTGAAGGGAGATGTTGTCCTAAATTCAGCGCAGTCTTTTTGAGTAATGCTAGACCTTTTTTCCTCTGGTTGTAGATGTTGTTCTAGGCATCTATTCATGACATCTTCCATACTCCACCCAAGAAATGAAAAGCCATGTTGGCTTTGAACAAAATCCAGCAAGACCTTTGCATACGTGCAGTAAACCCATTCATGTGGATTTACAGGGACTTGGGCTTCTGGAAATTGAACAGAAGCTGGAGTGCCACGGTTTGCCATCACTGTCCTAGATAGAACAGCATCTGAAAGAAGGAGTAGAAAACCATTTCTGAGTAAACTATTTCCTCCTCCTCCTCCTCAATTATATTTTTATTTATTTATTTATTCAAATTTTTATACCGCCCTATTCGGTTGGACCGACTCAGGGCAGTTCATAAGCACAGAGAAAACAACAAATTTATAAACACAACATGTAAATTTAGGAAAAATAATAATCAGTACTATATATTATATTTTAAACTATATACAGTATTATATTTTAATTATATTTTAAACTGTAATTGTTTGTTACTTCAGTTATACTATATATCTGTTAGCCAATTGTAAACCAATTCAGGTCTCTTTTAAAGCCAGGAAGGACGGAAAGAAGTACTGGCAACTGATCTTTTTCTTTGTTCATGCTAGAAGCAATTCAAAGGTGCTTCCAGAGTGGAAGGATCAGCTAACAGGAGGCTGCTGTTGCTTAAATGCATACATCATCTTTACATCATTCAGGGAGGCTCCTTCTGTTTCTCTCACCAATAGGATGCAGTGTACAGACCATATTTGAGACCTCTGCCAGAGAATAACAAAGGTTTTCTCATCTCTTTCTTTCTTTTCGTTCGATCGTTCTTTCTTTCTTTCTTTCTTTCTTTCTTTCTTTCTTTCTTTCTTTCTTTCTTTCTTTCTTTCCACCAGCAATTACTTAATTACAAACACGGCTACCACTTCAAACCTTTCAGGTTTATATAACACTTTTCACATCTCCCTTCCTCTGTATAAATGCTGGCAATTAGATTTTACAGCACATACATGAAGGCAGATACATGAAGGAATATAGGACTCAACCCCTGAACAAGAGCTATAATTCTTTCAAATTGATGTGTCAAAGAAGTGAAACTCAATATTTTCCCCTTTTTTGTGATCAGAGGACTTTTACTAATCAGAGCACAGCAATTTCCCTCCCTTCCCTGTATTGTTCATAGAAATCATATAAGCAGGTTTGTATGTTTAGTCTTCAAGATTTCTCAGTACAGTACTTTACATCATGTGAATGGTTGCTATTCAGGATTGAAGGTTTAAAATGGAAAAACTGTCTAAAGAATCTTTAAAGAAAAAAGTTGTCTTTATTCTCAAAAGTCTATTTGACTACATATACACTGCTCGTTTTTACTTATGCAATACAGTATTGTATTTGCAAATAGAATTATATACTTCCAAATATATTAAAGTCTGGCCAGGTTATCTTGCTATGGTAATAGAGTAGACCATACTGCCAGTGACTCAATGGCGATCACAACTCTGAGGATTAACAGCCTTGGGTGGCAAAGTCCACAGGGAAGGGTGATGGTCCCCAAATGGATTAAATCCCACTTGAATCCATTGGGCAGCAGTTTCATCAATACTAGCCTAGGGCTGATGAGAACTTTGTGTGGCAAAAGGGCTCAGCACCAGAAAGTGACTTGCAGAACTGGATCAGTGGTATGGGGGTCACACTGCAATCCAGAAGGCAAGTAGAAGGCATTATATTGGTCCCAGGACAATCTTCATGGCTGATCATCATGATGGATACAGCACTTGAAGAAGAAAAAGAAGAAATATATATTACATTAAAATGTAAATAAAAAAATATGTGAACATTCAAACCTATCTAGAGAAAGCTATATTTAAGCAAGGGCATACCAGTCCTTACTCACGACTTAGGGAAACTAAGACTTGAACAATGATATTCAAGCATTTAATGTTGTCAATTTTTTATTATGGATATTTTCCCCATCACCTGCAAAGTGTTATAAAGCTACATAATGTATCTTCCTTTTTAGGTGGGATCACAAAGGAAGCTTCTAGAAATGACTTGCATTATTACATCATCTTGGTTCTAATTTTCACAGAAGCTGCACCTACATTTTCTTTTTCAATCAGTGTTGCGGGGAATCCACACAGATTATCTGTGTTTTCACTTTCTAAAGCTGTTAATGTATAGCTGGTACCCCACTCTTCCTATCTAACAAGGTAGCCAAGGTAGCAATGCTGAAAAGAGTTTCAGATGAACAGTTTTAATAAAAATGGAAAAGCATAATTTAGTCATGGATGAAAAGCTATTGAAAGAAAAGCGGTCTGAGCTTTTGAGGGACATGGTGAGCCAATCCAGAGGCCTCTTTCTTTTTAATTAAAAAAAGTCCATATTCTTCATTTATCAGGCTTTCCCCTCTCCATATTATCACAGGAGCCCTTGACAATCTCCAAGTGCTTTTACAGTTCTCCCACACATAAAAGCCTAGCATGCCTAATGTGGGTCAATCTGATTGTCTCAGTCATTCATGTAGCAAAATATATCCTGCTCTTCTGACAATAAGTTTCGGGTGGTGTATGTATGTTCCCCTCATTTTATGCTCTATGAGGCAGATTCAACCAAGACATGGCCCCAAGGTGCCTCTGAGCTTCATGGCTCACTGGGGATTTGAACCTAGAACTCAATACTCCAATGTCAATGTTTTAACCCAGGGGGGTTGAAACTAAGGCCTGGTGGCAGGATGCCCCCGACGCCAATTCATCTAGCCCGCGAAGCCCTCGTCATTCCTGGAAGTGAAAGTAAAACGTGCCTGTACGGGCGCGTTTTACATCCGCTTCCAGGAGCGACGAGGGCTTCATGGGCCGGATGAATTGGCGTTGGGGGTGGCATCTGGCCCCCGGGCCTTCGTGACTGGTTCCCTGGACCAGGTGATCGGCCCATGGCCCAAAAAGTTTGGGCATCCTTGCTTTAACCAGTACATCTTGCTGGTGTTAGGATGAAACATTTCTGACCAAAGCCTGAATGGCTGGAAGTCTGTGCTATGCGAAGAGTCCTGGTGGTGCAGTAGTTAAACTGCTGTACTGCAGCCAGAACATTGTGAGTTCGATCCTGACCAAGTTTCAAGGTTGATTCATCCTTCCATCCTTCTGAGGTCAGTAAAATGAGTATCTAGCATGTTGGGGGTAAATATTAATTAGCTTGTGAATCGCCCAGAGAGTGCACTAAGCACCAAGGGGAAGTATATAAGTGTACTTGATACTGCTATTGCATTAACATAGGCCTCTTCTAGTTATCCCCACCCCATGTAAAGAGATGTATGTATTTATGTATGCATAATATTTTTATACTGTCTCATTTAGTGACTAGCACTCTAGGCAATGAGAATTGAAGTGGTGACTACAACTGTACCTGCTGGCCTTGGCCCCATGTCAACCCATTATCTGAACATTGAGGTGAAAGTACCTGTATAGATTCATTCAAGACTCCGTTGAAGAACTGCAGGCACACATAACTAATGTCAATAATGTGTCATCTGGAGGCATGCCAATGAATAGGAAGGGGACATATCACATTGTTTTCCCATAGTTCTTTCACACATTTACTACTTCATATATATACTAGACATCTGAAGAAGTATGTGTTCATCTGTACACAGGCTCACCAGAGACTGTGCAGTGTATTCCATAATAATGCCGAACACATATGTATGCAAAGCTGTACATTAGGCAGTGCCCTTTGTCAGACTTCCTACAAAGTGCAGAATTTTTTAGAACCCCCATTTGCTCATCCACATTTGGCATGATGGGATTGTTAGAGATTCCGACACCTGTGAAGATATAGGTAATACCATCTAAGAGATTAAGATGTCTGATGGCTTACAGTACTCTCATATGACTAGATGGATCCTGCAAAATAATAATATTTTTGAATAGGAAACTATTTTTGTATAGTAGTATGTCAGCATTTTTGTTGTTGTTCAGTCACACAGTCGATTCCGACCCTTTGCGACACCATTTATTATTTATTTATTTATTTATTCTTCAAATTTATACCCCGCCTCGCTCAGGCTAACCTGACTCTAGGCGGCTTCCATATAAACAGAACAATATCCCACCAACCCCCCCCCCCCCTTATTGAGTCCTCTATAGCCGCCCAAAACCCCCAAGTTCTCTCCCTTCGAGGCCGGGTGGCCGAGGGAGGCCACTTTTATCTTCCTCCCGGCCGGTGACGGGGGCCGGGAGGGTGCAGCGGCGGCGGCGTCATCTGGCGCGGCGGCGTCATCTGCATTCCTTCGGGCCTCCCCTGGCCGAGGGAGGCCCCTTTTATCTTCCTTCCGGCCGGTGACGGAGGCCGGGAGGGTGCAGCGGCGGCGGCGTCATCTGGCGCAGCGGCTGCGGCTGCGTTCCTTTGGGCCTCCCCTGGCCGAGGGAGGCCCCTTTTATCTTCCTCCCGGCCGGTGACGGAGGCCGGGAGGGTGCAGCGGCGGTGGCGTCATCTGGCGCGGCGGCGACGTCTGCGTTCCTTCGGGCCTCCCCTGGCCGAGGGAGGCCCCTTTTATCTTCCTCCCGGCCAGTGACGGGGGCCGGGAGGGTGCAGCGGCGGCGGCGTCATCTGGCGCGTCGTCGTCGTCTGCGTTCCTTCGGGCCTCCCCTGGCCGAGGGAGGCCCCTTTTATCTTCCTCCCGGCCGGTGACGGGGGCCGGGAGGGTGCAGCGGCGTCGGCGTCATCTGGCGCGGCGGCGGCGGCTGCGTTCCTTCGGGCCTCCCCTGGCCGAGGGAGGCCCCTTTTATCTTCCTCCCGGCCGGTGACGGGGGCCGGGAGGGTGCAGCGGCGGCGGCGTCATCTGGCGCGGCGGTGGCGTCTGCGTTCCTTCGGGCCTCCCCTGGCCGAGGGAGGCCCCTTTTATCTTCCTCCCGGCCGGTGACGGGGGCCGGGAGGGTGCAGCGGCGGTGGCGTCATCTGGCGCGGCGGCGGCGTCTGCGTTCCTTTGGGCCTCCCCTGGCCGAGGGAGGCCCCTTTTATCTTCCTCCCGGCCGGTGACGGGGGCCGGGAGGGTGCAGCGGCAGCGGCGTCATCTGGCCACTGGACATGGACCACTGTCCGCCAGGCACTTCAGTCCTCTACCATCCTCCTCAACTCGCTCAGCTCTGTGCCCATTGTGTCTACAATACCATCTAGCCATCTCATTTTTGGCCGCCACCTTCTTCTTTTGCCCTCCACCCTTCCCAGCATCAAGGCTTTCTCAAGCGAATCCTCTCTTCTCATTTGATGTCCAAAGTACTTTAGCTTCATCTTTACTATTTGACCTTGAAAGGAGCAGTCAGGGTTAATTTCTTCTAAGATTAACCTATGTGTTCTCATCGTTGTCCAGGGGACTCTCAAAACTCTCCTCCAACACCACATCTCAAAGGCATCTATTCTTCTGTGCTCAGCTTTCCTAATGGTCCAGCTCTCACAACCATACATTGCCACAGGGAATACCATTGCTTTGACTATACAGTCGTACCTTGCTTAAAGAGCATAATGCATTCCACAGGATTGCTCTTTAAGCGAGTTTGCTCTTTAAGCAAAACACCATTGTATTATTATTATTATTATATATTTTTTAATTATATTTGGGTTTCTATACCGCCCTACTTGGCAGAGCCAACTCAGGGTGGTTTACACACATGTATAGTTACAGTAATATACAGTCGATCAATAGAGTTCACAATAAAGCAGTAAGTGACCAATTGTGGGGGGGATTGCAAGGTATTTGTTAAGCGAGTTTTTGGTTGGTTTTATTTGTTAAGCAAAGCGAACATTCAGAGAAAATTCTGCTCTTTAAGCGAGTTACTCTTTAAGCGAGGCGTTCTTTATGCGAGGTTTGACTGTACGAATTTTTGTTTGCAATTTGATGTCTCTACTTTTCACTATGCTCCCCAGGTTTCTCATCGCTTGTCTCCCAAGAATCAGTCGCCTTTTTATTTCATGGCTGCAATCACCATCTGCAGTGAGCTTTGATCCCAAGAAAGTTTAATCTGTCACTGCTTCTACTTCTTCCCCATCTATTTTTCAGGGATTGATAGGGTCTGTTGCCATGATCTTGGTTTTCTTGATATTGAGTCTCATTGGTTGTTCCTTTTTTGAAAGAAAAAGGAATGAATTAGTTGTCTTAGAGCAGGGGTGGCCAACCTTTTTCTGTGGTGGTCCTGACCACGCACCAAGACAGCATTGTGGGCTGGACCACGTCGCCCAGAAGCAGGCGCATTTATGACTGATGTAAATGTGCCCCACTTCTGCATTTACGCCAGCCACGGGCACATTTGCGCTTGTGTGGGTGCATTTTATGGATGATGTAAACATGCCCGCTTCCACTTCCAGGTGCAACAAAGGCAGCTACAGGTTGGGTGCGATAACATTTTGCAAATACTGTAACAAGCAAACATTACTTAACTTCAAATGTAACGTGTTGCTGGTGGCATCATTACTCACAATGTGCTATTTTTGAGCTCTGCTTGTGAAAGGAAGAAGGCTGTTTAACAAACAAGCCTGGGAATGTTGTGAATCAGTTCATAAACATAAGGCAGCAAACAAGGTAGATCATAACAATACTGAGATGTGATCAAGAGAGGTTGGCTCTTTAACAAGAAATTACACGCCTGGGAAGAAGTGGGTGGAATTGGTAGTGACTGCTGCCCTGAGCATGAGTCAAGCCCTACTGTTGTTTAATACACCCTTTAGAAAACCACGTTGGGGCTTTGCTCCGGCTGGCAGCGCTGGGAGGCTTCCCAGCAGTTGACAGGGCCCCAGAGTCCTTAGCTCTGACATACAGTGAAAATGGAGCTGCTGGGCCTCCCCCTCAAGCAAGGGCAGCTTCACAGTCTGTTCTGTGTTGGGAAGCTTCCAAGCTATCTTGGCACTTGTTGGCTGGCGACATTGTTCTTGCCTTGGGGGGAAGCAGGGACAGCTCCACAAGCTCTGCTTTTGCCACGTGTCAAGCAGGCATGGGCTCTTCTGCCCTGACCTCAGTGCCGTCGGTTGCTGGGGAGGCTTCCAGCACTAGCGGGCCAGCAAGGTAAAGGTCGCCCTTGCTCGAAAGCTAGTCGTATCCAACTCTCGTTGGATCATCTCTGTTTACAGCCAAAGAGTCAGCACTGCCTGTGTCTGCAGATGTTTCCATGGACATGTGGCAGGCATGGCTAAACACCAGGACACTGTTTACCTACCCATAAGTGGTACCTATTTATCTACTTGCAATTTCTTGCTTTCAAACTGCTAGTTTGGCAGGAGCTGGGGCAGAGATGGAAGCTCACTCCATTGTGCAGCATTCGAGTCTTGACCTGCTGACCTTCCACTCATCAAATTCAGTGTCTTAACCACTAAGCCACCGCAGTCCCATAATGTATTACTAGTAAATGGGAAAAGCCATAGACCTTGGGTTAAAGCCTATATTTTTTCTAGTCATTGCAACCCCAAGTGCAGTATTTCTCTCCATTGTACAGCACTTGGGTCTTGAACTGCTGACCTGCTGACCTTCCAGTCTTCAGTTCAACATCTTAACCACTAAGCCACCACAGTCCCCAGCTGGCCAGTGAAGAATAGCATTAAAACAAGATGAGTGTGGTTGGCAGGCTTGTGCCTATTTGTGAATAATCTGTAGTAACAAACGCTTTGCCATGGATTATTGCAAATGTGTATTTTCTGCCTAGGAAGCAGATTTTGATGAAAAACAATTACAAAATAGATTCAGGTTTTCCATACGTATCTCTTTGTTCTCAGAAACTGTGGTAAAAGTATAGAATAAATTTAGTGTTTAAACCAGGTGCCTCCCCCAAAATGGATGACAGTCTTGGTTTTAAAAGGCTAACATGCAGAAAAACGAAGGGAAAACACTACTATATTCCAATTAAGGCCAGCCAATTTTTTTTTACTGCTGAAGGGGAAGTAACAATTTGCCCATTTCCTCCTGGACTCAACAACTCAAAAGCATCTAAAACTAGCCAATATATTCTGTCACAAGAGTTAGATGCTCCCTGGAGTTCCTTGCCCCATCTCTGGAATGAAAACAATGAATTAAATAACTGACAGCTACTTGAAGCAACAGTCCCAGTTTAGCTAATGGGAGGACTGGCCACAATTCTACTGGAATCAAGAAGAAAAATAAATGTGAAACGATACTTTGTCATTTTATGCCATAAGAGTGTGGCATAAAATAATCTAAAGGTGACACACTTTACAATCCAATACAAATTGCAATGGAGAAATAACACCAGGAATTGCTCCAGCTTTCAGTCCAATCCAATCCTATTTGGATTCCACGGGTCGTTGGTAAATATGCTTCCTTATGTTTAAACTGAGGATTTGTGCCAGCTGCTGGCATGCCTCAGTACTGCTTAACTTGAGTTTAGGTGGGAAGCCAAATGTCATTTTCTTCTTGGATAAAAACGCCCTCCTCCCCATTAAGCTAGTGATTCAGCTACTTTCATTCCAAAGATTTTCAATACTTCATCTGAGCTTGTTGCACCAAATGTTAAACTGTGATCTCACAGCAGAAAAAGAGGGTGTACATCTGGCACAGGAGAGTTCTGGTCCATCAGCATACAGTTACAGGCTAAGTAATAAGGGGGGGGGACAGCATTCTCTTCTAGTTATTTATAAAAATTAGTAGCTGTGGAAATTAACGCTAGCAGTTGTAGACATATTACAGTTCATTTTATCATCTTTCTAAGACATCCCTTGAGGCAAGCTCCAGAAATTGGATGCTATTGTACATTGCAATAAACTCATAATTGATTATGCTATGGAGCTTTCCTATGGATTGAGAAACTGGATCCAGAAAGTAAATAATACATTCAAAATTTTGCTAGAAGGCTAAATTTAAAACTTATTTACTGAACCTTTGGGGATTATTTTGCCTTCAGCTAACGACAACACTCCTATCTTCAAAGGGACCTCTCAGCAGAAACCCATGGAAATGAATGGTGATTGTATAGGTACCGATCTTTGAGGAGAGGAGCTCTTCCATGTTGTCAATACAGTCAAACCTCGCATAAAGAGTGTCTCGCTTAAAGAGTAACTCGCTTAAAGAGCAGAATTTACTCTGAATGTTTGCTTTGCTTAACAAATAAAACCAACCAAAAACTCGCTTAACAAATAAATCGGGGTTTGCAATCCCCCCCCCCACACAATTGGTCACTTACAATGGTGTTTCGCTTAAAGAGCAAACTCGCTTAAAGAGCAATCCTGTGGAATGCATTATGCTCTTTAAGTGAGGTACCACTGTACTCTGAAAGGTGCTGCATATTGTGCTTGCTCTGGTCTTCTCTGGAGAGGTTTATCCTATATGTTGCTCCCACAAGTTTGTGAAGATAAAACTCAGCTGTTCATTATGAGGCAGATGCAGTAGTGGGCTCAAACATTTTTTACTACCACACTGTAGGCGTGGCATGGTGGGCATGGCCAGGGGGAAAGCCCTGCATTGCACCCAAATTAGGACTACTGTACTTTATTTCAAAACTTGGGTGGGCGGGGCCAGCCAGAATTTCTGGCAAACTGATGCGAACCTGCTGATGCCAACCACTGGGCAGATGCATTCCACAAATAAGTCTGCAGCCATTTTCCTTTCATCATGTTAGCCACAAATGTGCTGGTTTGCCTCTATTCTGTGGCATCACTTTTCACGCAATATATTAGGTGAAATTCAGGGCAAAATCTGGCTACATTAAATATTTTTTTAATTAGGAAAAAGTATATTTGACCTGTACCGTTAATTTTTCAGTTGAAATAGGTGTGAATAAGGCTGCAATCCTAATAATAATACTGTAATAATAATCTTATATGGGTAGTAAATGTAATTGAATATAATGGAACTTTCTTCCAAATAAACAAGCATAGAACTGCAGGAAATATAGAGTTGCCATAATTCTCTTCCACAAAGAAGTATACTTGACAAAAATGGACGGGTTATCTACAAAATAGCTTTTTAAAAAACAAACATAATATAATGACAGCTATAAAACACTTTCACATTAAATATATCAATACACAAATGAATTTATTTACAACAGTTAATTCTTACTGTAAGATGATCTGTTGAACTTCTGAGAAGTTGCATCATAGTCAACTCTTAACATCTTCAGTTCCAGGAAACACACTGGTCACCCTTATTGGCCAGTGGTGTGAGGTGAGGACATTAAGATTTGTCTCCAGGTATACGCCAACTCCAACGTGGCAGGAAATCACTCCTTTGATGGAGAGAGTTCAATTTTATTTTAATTGTGTGCTACAACACACAATCAGTAAGTTTTAAAAATCCAGAACTTTAACATGATTTTTATTGAGCTGGCTGGGACAATTTTTCTGACCTTGAATCTGGGACAATCCTGGTTTTCAGGGATGTATGGCAACCCTAAGGAAATAAGGATTTGCTTTGGTTGGATCAAGTCCTTAGTTTACATTTTCTTTGTTTGCATGGAAAGATCATATGTTTTGAAATTTGTAAAAAATCCCTCTTATGGCTGACATTGAGAAAAATATTTACACTTTTCTTGACAGTTGTTTTTTTTTTTTTAAATGATTTGATTCTGAGATTACAACTATTAAAAGATTATGGGGATGATGACGCAACAAAAGATGAGCATTTGGGGTTGATATCCTGATATGCTTAATTAGAAATAGGCCCTGCTTGTTGCAAACCTTGTACAATTAGAAGAGAAACATTGCCACCAAGATTCCAGGAAGACTGTGATTCTAAATCATCTTGAGAATTTACAAGCGATGAACTCTATTCAAATGGGGAGGTGAGTTAGCCTCTTCCAGCAAAACAACTAAGAGGCTTGTGAACATTTACCACTGACAGATTATATATTTCCTTGGATTTCCATCTGCTTCCTCAGGTACCTGGAGCTTGAGGTGTTTATACTAGACCTTCAAGAATCTATTTCCAGCGTACATGATTGGGGGCAGGTTGAGAGTGATACTAAATGCAGGAAATGACTGTTATATTATCAACAACAGAAATAAATGCAAACCTCAGGGCTCATCACACAGCAGATACTTTGGAGGCATGTGGAATTTTGTTTCCTCCTTTTTAGCACAGTGAGAAGTGTGGAGAGCTCTGCCCAGTCTCCCCTCCTCTTCAAAAACCAAAAATGATCCATCTGACTGCCTCTTGGATGGAGGAAACCAATACATTTACTTGCTCTTATGGATATTTTTCTCTTTGGGGAGTAGAACATAAATAAAGAAGAAAGGCAACTAACAACAACAAAGAAGCAAGGAGGAGTGGTCAGTTTTGGCAACTTGGCCATGTGGGAGGGGAAAGTGTCACTGTTCTTTGGCACTCAGCATTAAAGAAACTCCACTCAGGGGATGCCTGAATGAGGCTGCTTTCAGGTTCCCAAGATCCATCGTGGAGCACTTGGATATTGAAACACAACTTTCCAGTTTCCAAGCAAGTCTAAATATAATATTACATTACCGTATATGCCGGTGTACAAGACGACTGAATATAAATTAACATGTTGAAATCAAATCTGATTACATTACCGTATAAGACGACCCCCCAACATTTCCACTCAAAATATAGTTTGTTATATACTCGCCGTATAAGACTACCCCCTCTTCCGCACACCTTCGACACACCAAATAAAACGTAAAAGAACATCAAATTTGATTTCAACATGTTAATTTATATTCAAATACTTATGACAGGCAGAAAAACTGTCACAAGGATGTATGTTATCAAACATGTATAGTAAACATAAAACAGTGCAAGTTTATTAAACGTAATTCACCAAAGACAATTCACTAAAGCTGAATGGAACAATAAACCTATGGGAGCTGCCATGCTGTTTGTTTTCTAATCTGTTAACCAAACTGGAACTGTCAATGATAGAAGGAAGATAACAAATAGAGGGAGAGAGCAAGTGCTAGGCAAGTCCCTAGCAAGTTTGCTGGTGTGACAGTTTGCCTTTAAAAGCCTTCAAACTCCTGTTTGTCATCTGATATTAAAGGTTGTTATCCAATCCATCCCATAGGACCTTAACGTTATTCAATGCAATTCTCCTCCCCAGATTGCTTAACGTTATGCGATTTAAGCGTTATCTGAGGGAAATGTTATCCGAGGGAAATGTTATCGGAAGTATTATTGTATTTTATTCAACTGAAGTGCACCCGGTGTACAAGACGTCCCCCCCCCCACTTGGAGGCATATTTTTCAGGGGTAAAAAGTCGTCTTATACACCAGCATATATGGTATTCACAAATTATTGTTTGGGGTTTTTTTAAAATCAGGGACAACTTGTGAGATATTTTTGTAGCAAAGTGTCCTAGTCTGGCTTTAATGATGTTGTTTTGGTCTGCAATAAGAAAAAAAAATTGAGAAACTTGGTTGTGAAATCAGACCCAACATCCTCCTCATAATGTCAAGTAGATTGACGTTACAAACTAACAAAACAAGGGTTTCCTGCTGTCTTGATATATCACTCCATTAAACCTGATGTGCTACAGTCACCTCCCCCTTCCTCACTGTAAGCAGCTCCCCCGGTGGCTTAGTGGTTAAGATGCTGAGCTTGGTGACTGGAAGGTCAGGTTTCGATACCCAAGTGCTGCACTTGGGGACATGAAGGGAGTCTCAAACTCCCCTGAGTGAAGTTTCTCCAGCAAAAATCCTTTCAATCCAGAGTAATCTCTGACACAAAATTATTATTAGTTACTACAAAGGTTGTCATTCCAGAAAATGGGACCTGGTTTGATTTGATACCCGATATTTGCAAATGGGCTTTAAAGTATCATTACATAAGGCTGGAAAACTGAATTTACAGTGTTGCTCCAGGCTTTTAAAAAGGAAAGTAAGGAAATGGTTTGGGACTTAGAGAAGTGCCAGAGATGGAACAAGGCAGAAGGCATATTGCCAGAAAACAACTGCACAGGATTACATCTTTGCAGCATAAGAATAGCTATTGTAAGAAAGAGAAAAGCAACCCAGTGTCAAATTCGCAATCAGGAAGATTTTTTTTTTTAAAAAAAGCAAAAATATACCGGTTTTTGAGAAAGTCAGGGTAATAGTGGCAGGGAGTGTGCTGTAATAAGAAAAGTCTTTCTAAGGAGAATTGGGTTGAGTTTCTTCCTCCTGGTGCAGATTGAGAAGCACAGAAAAGTATAAATGCCCCCTTCCTGCATTGGGTTATCCACTATCTAAGGCAGGGGTGTCCAAACTACAGCCCACATGCTAGATCCGGCCCCCAATGCCAATTCATCTGGCCCACGCCACTCTTGTCACTCTCAAAAGTGGAAGTAAAATGCACTCATTCCGGGAGTGATGAGGGCAGCGCGAGTCGGATGAATTGGTGTCAGGAGTCAGATCTGGCCCACAGGCTGTAATTTTTGGCAAGCCTGGTGTAAGCAGAGAAAATGGCAGCTTAAATCTATTTTATCCTGTTGCAAAACAGATTGCAAGGCACGTTTTACTTCCGCTTCAGGTGGGAGGAACCACATGACCAGTCTGCTGAACCACATGACCGGTCCACTGAACCATGTGACTGGCCCACGGCCCAAAATGTTTGGGCACCCCTGGTCTAAGGGTAAGTCTGCTAGCAATTACTGGCACAATTGGAACACTAACTGGTATCCTTACAGCTAGTTTTCAAATACTATCTGGCATTGCACATTTGGTATTAAATGTTGCACATCAGTGTATGCCACATCGCCACCTGTTCAATGCAGCAATTAGTATTGACACATCAAATACTGACTGATTTCATGTGCTGAATGGTGAGCATCAAGATTTTCACCGAGGAAATTTTAAGGCAACACTGGGGAGACCGCTTCATTTCAATTCTAATTTGCACCCTTTTTGTCTCACAGGCTCTATGCTTCCCCTGGGGAGATCTTCCATCTGCTCTCTTTCTAATCAGTTTCCCTCACTGCTTCTCAAATTATCTGTTTTGCAGCAGATCTGTCTCTGGAAAATAAAAATTCCAGATTCCTTCCCTTTCTTTCAGCTAGAATTAATTGAAACATTTCCATTCAAAGTATAGCTTGTGTTAAAAAAACTGGATGAGGAGCTGATTATGGACAGTGAGGGAGGAATAAGTTCTTTTACAGCCTCACATTGGAAGCATCTGGGCATTATCAGTAGCAGAAGCCAAGATAATGGCTTAGACTAGCCTACCCCAGCCTGATCTCCTCCAGAAGAACAAGATCAAAGCTCTCTTCCCTGTGGGATCATGATGGGTAGGTATGATGTTAATTCTCCAGGGCACCAGGCTGAAGAATGCTGGACTCTTCCTGCATAATATGACATAACAGCAGAAGAGAAAGGTAATTGGTGACATCAGTGGTGATGCTTCTAATGAACCACAGGTAACATCCAATCAGCTTTATTGTGGGATTTTTCTTAATCATCAGCAAGAGTCTCTTCCCCGCCCCCTTCTGCTTTTCTTCACTGGCCCAAGGGCAAAGGAGGATAAAAAGAGAGGATTCACTTGAGAAAGCCTTGATGCTGGGAAAGGTGGAGGGCAAAAGAAGAAGGGGGCGGCCAAAAATGAGATGGCTAGATGGTATTGTAGAGACAATGGGCACAGAACTGAGCAAGTTGAGGAGGAGGATGGAAGACAGAAGTGCCTGGCGGACAGTGGTCATGGGGTCGCAAAGGGTCGGAATCGACTGTGTGACTGAACAACAAAATGAGCTAATTTATGGCAAGGATGATAGTTATCCAAAAATTTCTGCATGTATTTTCCTTTTAAAAAACACTTTTTGTATTTTTTGAATCGTACACATTGAGGTGTGTCTTTGTGATTTTACTACTACACATTAATCATTTTTTTAAAAAAAAAAAATTGATTGGGTTGTATAGCTCTTTTCTTTCAAGATATAATATGTCCCTTCTTGGCTATCAGATTCTTCACTGCCCATCCACTTGGTACAAGTACCAAAGAGTGACGTAGATAAGGAAGGTGAAGCTCAGCTATGAGGCTCATATCCCTTTTCTTTTGTTTGCTGTGGTTCTGAGATCTTGTGAAAGGGGCAGGCCCTACAACAGAAATCTTCCCATCTGCTTGGATGCCACACAACAAGAAGCATTACAGAGATTCTTCAGACATCTCAGATTAAACACCCACCACCTGGGAAAGATTGGTATCCTTACACCTAGTGATTATGCCCCCCCCCCCCCGAGTGAATGACATTCTTGTCCCAATGATTTAGAGAAAAACACCAGACATTCAATAGGTCTTAGTTTGCCTGGATTAAGTCCTATGTAGGGCAAAGGTATGGCAAAGAAGGGCATTACAATGTCTCTAAAAAACAAGTAAAGATGCAATCGAATGGGCATTTACCCACAGTTTGGACTTCTGCATGGATGGGCTGGTTCACTCTTTTTTCTGGTGATCACACAAGAGTATTGCTAGAGCCTCTGTGCCATCTCCAGAGCTTTTCTACCCACACTTTTCTGGATCCCTGTCAGGGCTTCTATTATTTTGTTAGTATGGTTAAGATTGCTCCATTTTAGTTTCCAGTGCATGTGACTGCCAGAAATGAAGCAAAGCAGCTGCCAATGTGCCAGTATTATTCAGTGGCCTAAGAGAAGAGTGAGTTGACAAATTAAATATTTCCTCTGCTCAATGAAGGGACAGAGGAAGTAAAGTTTTTTTTAAAAAAAGACCGTATTATGATAGTGCTGATGAACAATGGAGGGAAGCAAAATAAGTAAATTAAATTAAAAACCAGTTTGGGCAGCACTAACGTGCTACATCACAGAAGAATTTTAAAAGTCATATCTTCCTCCTGGAAAAGGAGGAGACAAGAAAGATGGTGATTTTTTCCCTTCTTCCTTAAAGGAGCCAGACCAAATAGAATTGCTTGAGGTGTGTATGCCATTTGGATATAAGGAACACAGCAAATGACACATCAAACTTTTACTTGACCCCAAGTAACCCTATTTAGCCCACAGCAGCCTGCTCCACATAAGCCCATGTAGGCAAGCCATCAGAGGCGTAGCTACCGCCGTATCTGCCGTATCAATTATACGGGGGCCCCGGGCCCCGGGGGCCCCCAACGTGCGTAAGCAAAACAAATCTTTACCCTTCCTAAGGGCCCCCAAACAAATTTTTATATGGGGCCCCGCCAAGGCACGCTACTCTTCTGCAAGCCATAAGCGATTTATCTTAATTTTAGTTAAATGGCCTTTAAAATTAAGTAGAGTACAGTACCTCCATTCCTAGAATAGAAGCAAAAGTGCCTCCACTTAAGTGAGAATTTTTCCCAAGGTAATTTGCATTTCTGATGTGCACCACAAGATTGTGAAAAGAATGGCATTTGCTGACCTGACACTTTTTTTATTTTTGCAAATTGCACTTGCATAAAAAGGAATTGGTTACACAACTATATGAGGCAGGGAGCCAGGTTTTCAAACTAGTTTGCTTTAGCATCGTCCTCACAATGCAGCCAAGTAAACAGAACACCGAGAGCTTTAGATGTGAGTGGAGTCCGGGAAGATATGCAGGGACACGGGTTAGTCTTAAGGGTTGCCACTCAAGGTTTACCTTTGCCTTTTTAACCCCATAACAGATAGGCTGCCTAAACCCAACTAAAAAACATATGCTGCCTTAGTGAGTTTGGAATAGGCAGGAGCCTCTGTGTTAGCACAACTGCTGGCATAGGAACTAAAAAAGAAGCAGGGGGCAGAGAAGGGAAAGAAATCTGAGATATGCCACATCTAAACTCCTTTGAGTCTATCTAGACTCAAAGCCAATATGCCAACACAAATTTAGGCTGGGACGGGTTTAGATAGATTCAGGGCAGCCTTAGCTGGCTGAATGGCTGCAGAAACAGCCCTTAGCTATTTTGGGTGATCAGCATTGCATCCTTAAATGGATAGCTCTCTGAAAATTGAAAACAAAACAAAACCAGAATGGTCTATTCTGTTTGTTTGCTTACTTGCAATTAAAAGAAAACACCATGCAATGTCGCGTGTCCTTTCAGCCTTCTGTACTTTTTAGATATGTGGATTGATTCAATGGCAAGGGGCTGCATTCAATCAATGTCCCTCCCACCCACCAACCCAGCTCCACTTATCTCATAGTAATTGGCTGGTGTGTTTATGAAGCCTTTATTAAGACAAGGCAGATTTATTTTTAATTTGCATTAAATTGTTTATGCTCTTTTAAAATGCACTGTATCTTCTCTACTGAGTCTGCACTGCTATCTGCCTAGGAGTGATAAATGGTTATGTTCTAATGAGTACATTAAGATCCTGGGCTTTTGCGGTGGTCTGTGCTAAATTGCAAGCTGTCGGATGAACAAGAAAAAGGCAGGCAGGACAGAAGATGAATCAGGCAAGCATGAGGCTCACGCCTATCAGCTGATTATTGGGGTCAAAACCATTTAGAGATGCTCACATTGAGGCAATTAAATGGCTTCCATGCTATGAAAAATCACTGAGTAGACTTGGCCAAGTATGTGTGGAGATGATGTTTCTGATGAGACTTTATTGACATTAGGAAATTTCTACACACTTGGAATGGAAACAAATGCAATATTTTAAAACACTTGGCTGAAATCCTGTTGTGGAGCTACGCAAAAGGTGTTAGTTTTTGGAGACAAATTGCCTCAAGTTAAGAAATCCCCGTAGCCATATATGTAGCGTAATGTACAGTGATGGGATGTCAAAAATTCTACTACCACGCCATGATGTCATGGACGTCATGGGCGTGGCCAATGTCATGACGTCATGACATCATGGGCGGAGCCAACGTCATGATGTCATGACATTGTGGGCAAGGCCAAAAATAAAATAAAAATAAAAAAAATAAACACGCACACAGACCCGTAAATAACTTAAAGAAATAAAATAAAGAAATAAATAAAATAAAAATTAAATAAAAGTACAACCACCCACCCAAAACACAAATAAATCACCCACCCACCAGTGATGGGATGTCAAAAATTCTACTACCACGCCAAGACGTCATGGATGTTGTGGGCGTGGCCAATGTCATGACGTCATGACGTCATGGGCGGAGCCAACGTCATGACATCATGACGTTGTGGGCAAGGCCATAAATAAAATAAAAATAAAAAAATAAACATGCACACAGACCCGTAAATAACTTAAAGAAATAAAATAAAGAAATAAATAAAATAAAAATTAAATAAAAGTACAACCACCCACCCAAAACAGAAATAAATCACCCACCCACCCTCCCTAAATATAAAAGCCTCACTTACCTTCCTTGGCGCCGACGAACCTCCATGTGGCCTGGGGCCACCTGGCAAGACACGCTGCCCCCGACTGCGGCCGTTTCCTCCTACGAAGGCTGCGGCTGGCCCTGCAGCCCCTGGCTGGCCACCGAGCTCCCACGGGCACGTTGGTGCCTGCCCGGGCCATCCGCCGCTGCCGCGCCCTCCTAGGGACTTGGGCCCGACAAACCCCCATGCCCTGGGTAAGCCCGGCGGGGCTCGCCACCGCCGCATCCTCCTCCGCCGGGCGCCTGCAGCTTCCTCGGGGCAGTGCCATTTCGGCCCTGCTCTGGCTGAGGCCACGGGCGGCCAGGGCCTGCAGGGACCAGTGGCTCCAGCCCCTGGCTGCGGCTGGAGCCGCCACCATACCCACTGGTCCCCGCAGGCCCTGGCCGCCTGTGGCCTCAGCCAGAGCCGGGCCGAAAAGGCACCAGCCCAAGGAAGCTGCAGGCGCCCGGCAGAGGAGGATGCGGCGGTGGCGAGCCCCGCCGGGCTTACCCAGGGCATGGGGGTTTGTCGGGCCCAAGTCCCTAGGAGGGCGCGGCGGCGGCGGACGGCCCGGGGAGGCACAACATGCCCGCGGGAGCTCGGTGGCCGGCCAGGGGAGGTGCCCTTCTCTGAGGGCTGCCGCTGCTGCTGCCGGAGCCACTCTAAAAAGGGGCGGCTCCAGCTTCGGAAGAATTTTTTTAAAAAAATTGGAGCCATTTGGCTCCAACTTAGTGCGCATGACCAGAAACTCAATTTGACGCATGTGCAATGCGTCAGATTGAGTTTCTGCGCATGCGCAGTCAATTGGAACCATTTTTGCTCCAATTTAAAAAAAAAAAATTCTTTCGGTGAGGCGTCCGGAACCGGATGCCTCAAAAGTGGGTTACCCTCCCGGAGAACCCTCCGGAATTGGTCCTACCGGTTCCAGGAAACCGTCTGGAACCGGGGACATCCCATCACAGGTAATGTACAACTTGTCATGCAACAGATAAAGTCTACAGGGATTTCTTAATGTGAGCCAATTTCCTCCATAGAGAAATTGTGCAGGATTTTAGTCAATGTGTGAGAAAATGAAACTACTAAATTCATATATCCATGTTTAAAGGCTCCACCCCCCACCCCCACCCTGCTTTAAAGTTCTGGTTTTCAATTCATGTGTATTCAACCATAGTAGTGCTGAATTAGGGTTGGTGCTTCATTTTTTCTGATGGACTTTTCCTAATTAAAGAGCTCTGGTGGCACAGTGGGAATCTTGTATTGCAGCCAGAACTTTGTGAGTTCAATCCTGGCCAGGGGCTCAAGGTTGACTCAGCCTTCCATCCTTGTGAGGTCATTAAAATGAATACCCAGCATGTTGGGGGCAAAATGCTAATTAACTTGTGAACTGCGCAGAGAGTGCAATAAACGCTATGAGGCAGTATATAAGTTTAATTGCTATTGCTATTAAATCTGTGTGGCATGCAAGCACATCATATTATCCATTCCATGCTGGGAATACCAGTCCATGTAGAAGTTGACAAGTGCCTAATGTGGGAAATGGGCCCTGTAGTGGCTTGGTGGTTAAGATGCTTAGCATGATGACTGGAAGGTCAGCAGGATAGCAGTTCAAGACTCGAATGCTGTGTGATGGAGTGAGCGCCAATAAAATGTGGCAGCTCCTAACAACCTAGCAGTGTGAAAGCAAGAAATTTAAAGTAAATAAATAGGTACCACTTTGGTGGGGAAGGTAACAGCATTCGGGGGGGGGGTCTAGTCATGGCTGCCACATGACCACAGAAATGTATGCAGATGTGGATAGGGCTGGATCTCTGGCTGTAAATGGAGATGAATACTGCCCCTAGAGTTGGACACGACTGGCTTTTGAGCAAGGGCGACCTTTATCTAAGTGGAAAGTAAAGGTAAAAGTTTCCCTTGCTCGAAAGCCAGTCGTATCCGACTCTAGGGGTCAGTGCTCATCTCTGTTTCAAAGCCGAAGAGCCAGCGCTGTCTGCTTCTGCAGATGTTTCCATGGTCATGTGGCAGGCATGACTAGACACCGGAGTGCATGGAACGCTGTTACCTTCCCACCGAAGTGGTCCCTATTTATCTACTTGCAATTTCTTGCTTTCAAACTGCTAGGTTGGCAGGAGCTGGGACAAAGACGGGAGCTCATTCCGTCCTGCGGTACTCGGGAATCGAACTGCTGAAGTGGAAAAAACTGCTAAGTGGAAAAGAGGAAGACAAAACATGAAATGTATTAAAGTCACAACCAAATTGGAGATTATTTGTTTTCAATTTAGTTCTGAATAATTTATGCAAAAATATACATTTCTTTCTACTTTAGGTAGGAAGATTTTTTTAAATCAAATATTAGAGAAAACAAAATCAACAGAAACAGATCCCCCCATCTGATATAAACTCCCATTACTTAGTATCTGCTGTTTTGGAGAGATGCATAATGCAGTGTCCTGAGTGTTTACTATGAAGTCAGCCCTATGAATCTGAAATGGGGTTACTCTCAAGGAATACAGTATTGAATCCCAAGATTCATGGACTGATTCATGCTCTTATGCTGTTCTCTTGTGTGGATGCCTTATCCAAAATAATTTGAATCCTCATATTTGAAATTACAGTGCGATGGGCTTTTAGAGAGGGTTTGTGTCCTCTGAGACTAAAAACATACTGTCATTTACTTTCTGAAAGTCAAAATGTTTTAAAAAGCAGTACATTCACTTTTAAATAGTCAATATATTATAGAGCAGTGATGGTGATCCCTGACACTCTGGGTGTACTTGGACTTCAGTTACCAGAAGCCCAAGTCAGCAATCCTGCTGATCAGAACACCTGGAGTGCTAAGGTTACAGGTAAAGGTCTCCCTTGCTCAACAGCCAGTCATATCCGACTCTAGGGATCAGTGCTCATCCTGCAGTAGTACTAAAGGTTCTTTATTAAAATGAAATGAAAAGCAGAATCTGGAGCCAATATTATTTTCATTTGGTTCCATCTTAAAATTGTCCCTAGGTAATCAGTTAAGATGACCACATAAAATTGAGAAAAGACTGTATCAATCCCAGAAAATATGTGGGCCTATTTAGCTGAAGCTACCCACCAACATTTGTACCAAGTGACCACTGAGAACTCCATTTTGCCACCTCCATCCTCCAAATAAAACTGCAAAATCTAGTGACTGGTTTGCCCTATGCACAATGTCTGGGCCGAATGCGTTCATCAGCATAGTTCAAAAGCAGAAATGAAAAAGGGATTAAAGGAGCTTCCTTGGGGAAGTGGAAAGAGGGAAACTATTCATTAAAGACTCTTTAAACCAACTGGTGCAACAGGAACCAATGATTATATGCTATAGCTACAATTAAACTTTAATTTAAAAATAATTGTGCATGAAGGAGTATCAATTCTCACATTGCTCCAAGATTCTGCAAATTCATTGGGTGCCTATTTTCATCGTTTTTGATCCTGGTCCAAAGCTACAAAATCAATTTGATTCACTGTGGGTGCGGTATATTTGCTGGCAGCTGTACAAACAGAAGAAAAGCTAGGCAGGCACAGGCACCAGGCTGCTGTTATGACTGAGTATTTCTACCAGAGCTTAGAATAAGTTCCCTTTTGGAGACTATAGGACTGTGCTGGAAGAAAGGGGTGTTGTTGAAGGGATATAGCCCCTCAAAAACAATTTTCCAAGGTCTTGATTTTTACTGTCTAATGCAGGGGTTCCCAACCTTTTCAAGCCCGGGGCCGGGTCACACTCTCTCAGTCAGCTTCAAGGGCTGGATGGCCATTTTGCCCTGCCTACATGATGGGCATTTTGACCCAACAGCTCCAAAGGGGCAGCCATTTTGTTTCTCAAATGCCCTTAGAGGGTGGGGGCACATGAAATGGTGCCACAGGCTGGATCTGGCCCACAGGTCTTAGGATGGCAACTCCTGCTCAAATGCAACCTCCTACTTCCACAAAACGGAACAAAGGAAGTAAGTATAAATTTTGCAGGGGAGAAATTAAAAGTTATATAAAGCACAACAGATGTAAGCCGCCCAGAGTCGGGTCTACCCGATTGGGGCGGGATAATAAATATGAGTAAATAATAATAAATAATAATAATAATATTAAGTCTTTGATTTTTAGGGCAGAAACAGATGTTACAGATAACCCATTATAACAATTTAAAGCACAGTGATACTGAAGATATATTACTGAATGTATCATGTTAAAGAAAAGAGACTTCAGAATGCTTAACTGGTGAAGACCATTTACAAAACAAAACAAGTCTAATTGCACCTAGAGATGGGAGAAACTGGTGATGTGACACTCATACACAATCAACCCTAAAGGATTTTCCTGTTCTAATGGGTGATATCTGTAATGTCTATTTTTGCCCTATAGCAATGATGGCGAACCTTGGCACACCAGATGTTCTTGGACTTCAATTCCCAGAAGCCCTGATCAGAAGGAGTGCTGACTTGGACTTCTGAGAATTGAAGTCCAAGAACACCTGGAGTGCCAAGGTTCACCATCACTGCCCTACAGAGACTAGGAACAGGGACAGCCCTCCATTAGCCAAACTGAGGTGATCGTCAGTGTTGGAATGTACAATGAAGATGTGTAGTTTTGTGAGCCATTGGTTTTGTACATGTTTCTTGGCATATTCTTGTTCAAATTTTGACAGATTCAGTTGCTAATTAGGACATCTAATTAAGACAACTAGGTTAAGGAGACAGAATGCAGAGTATCAGCAATAGACAGTCTCTCTGACAATCCCACATTAAAATGGGTAGAGGTTCTGTAGCAGAGGTATTTGTTTATATCATATAACCATAATGAATATTACTTTTAGCAGATGTTACCAACTGAAATGATTTCTTAGATGTCCTCTTTGAATTGTTTCCTCCTTATAAAGTAAGACCATGAAAAAGGATGAGGTATGTCCCTACTGTGTGATTTTGTTGTTGTTCAGTCGCACAGTCAAATCTGACCCTTTGCCACCCCATGGACCACAGCACACCAGGCCCCCTCTGTTATCTTCTGTAGTCCACCCAGATCTATGCCTACTGTGTCAATGATGCCATCTAGCCATCTCATCCTCTGCTGCCCCCTTCTCCTTTTGCCTTCAAACTTTCCCAGAATCAGGGCCTTCTCCACTGTATGCTTTGTTGTTGTTGTTCAGTCGCACAGTCGATTCCGACCCTCTGCGACCCCATGAACCACTGTCCTCCAGGCACTCCTGTCCTCCACCATCCCTCTCAACTCACTCAGCTCTGTGCCCATTATCTCCACAATACCATCTAGCCATCTCATCTTGGGCCGTCCCCTTCTTCTTTTGCCCTCCACCCTTCCCAGCATCAAGGCTTTCTCAAGTGAGTCCTCTCTTCTCATTTGATGTCCAAAGTATTTTAGCTTCATCTTTATTATTTGACCTTCTAAGGAGCAGTCAGGCTTGATTTCTTCTAAGATTGACCCATTTGTTCTCCTCGCTGTCCAGGGTACTCTCAAAACTCTCCTCCAACACCACATCTCAAAGGCGTCTATTTTTCTGCGCTCCGCTTTCCTAATGGTCCAGCTCTCACAACCATACATTGCCACAGGGAATACCATTGCCCTGACTATGCGAATCTTTGTTTGCAATTTAATGTCTCTACTTTTCACTATGTTCCCCAGGTTTCTCATCGCTTGCCTCCCAAGAATCAGTCTCCTTTTTATTTCATGGCTGCAATCACCATCTGCAGTGAGCTTTGATCCTAGGAAAGTAAAATCTGTCACTGCCTCTACTTCTTCCCCATCTATTTTCCAGGGACTGATAGGGCCTGTTGCCATGATCTTGGTTTTCTTGATATTTAGTCTCAAGCCTGTATGCTTAGGGCTTGCAAAAGCCCTAAGCATACTGTATGCTTAGGGCTTGCAAAAAAAAAAAAAAAAAAAGCTCTAATTCCTACAGGTCTATGTACATAATGTTCTGTCCTACCTGGTCCCGTGGCACAAAATCCAACTGCTTAAGTGGTCAAGGGCAATTAGCTTATGTAAGTTATTCCATCACTAGTAAGCAATGGTTTGATTTAGCAAACACAAAACCTCTGGAGTCAGTGGAAAACTCGAAGGTAAACAAAGTCCCTTTCTCTTGCCTTCCATTTATACTGATGTTAAAAAAATGATTTGATTACTTAACCAAATGTCTGCCCTTCCTATTAATTAAATGCATACATGCTGTTTTGTAAACCAAGAGTACTGAGGGAATGAAGAAATGAGATTTCAGCTGATTCCTATGACAATTAGAGATTATTTATTTATTTTGCTACTACCCAGGATCATCTTAGAAACATCTTAACTTGGAACTTCCAATCCAAACATAATTTCAACTTTCATTAATATAAACGGATCTACGGCTGTGATCAGACTGGCATTTGTACCACTCTTTTGTGGGCTGTGGGGGCTGATCGGTCCACTCTTTTTTCCTAATAATTAATGAAATGAACCAATTTTCCTCCAGAGCACCCCTACATCCCTTAGCATCCCTAAACCTGTCAGGAGCTTCTACTTTTTTGGTGTAAAGAGGTAATCTCTATTTTAGTCTGTTCCCAACAAATGTGAACACTGGGAACAGAGCAAACACAAGCATTATGGCTGTCAAAGTTACCAAGCCTCACCTGCTCTCAATTTCTAATATTGAGAAGCCACTTCACCATTTCAGCAAATTGTGCCTCCATGGAGGGGCAGGTGAAATTTAAATTTTTTTAGCCTGCTAGATCATCACTGGTGCACTGAACCACTTAGATGGTTTATTTTAAAAAATTGTCTTTTTGTGAAGTGGTAATCAAAACTGTGGCTATGGAAAGTGGTTGTTGTTTTTTTTGGCACTACACACAAGCGAAGGAAAAAAGTTTATTTTATTTAATCAAAGTGATTCAATGAATCCGCAATGGTCTAGTACTGGCAGAAATAATACACACACACACACACACACACACACACACACACAGAGAGAGAGAGAGAGAGAGAGAGAGAGAGAGATTTAGCATCCATGGTTTCAGTTATCTGTGAGTCTAAAAATATTCAACAAAAATCCTGAAATACATAATATGCCTACTAGACACCACTGTGTGCACTGTGAAAATATAGGATTTGCTGTTATATGTAGTTTCAGGTATCCGCAATAGGACTCAGAATGTATCCCCAACTGATATAGGGGGGAACATCCTGCAATTTCACTCCCTCTCCACTGGTTCAGATGTTTTTCTTCAGGGGTTTGAACAATGAATGAAGACATTGCCCTCATGGCCTTTTCAATGGAGCTTCTAGTGGAGGAGGGGAGATCCTTTCCCCGGTAAATTCCAATTCTTGGTTCTCCAAAATTTGTTCTGATGAGAAGGGTACCTTCGAGGCAGTGGCTACTGTTCGAGAAGGGTCTTTGCCGCCCCGCCCCTCCCTGGTGGTCAGGTCGGAAGACAACAGTGTGGAAGATGGGGATTGGTGAATTTTGTATTTGGGGGAGGAGTTTGTTTGGAAGAGAGGGTGTGGTGTTCTGGAGACTTCTTGTGGGTTGGGATTTGGTCGGGTGCAGACGTGCTTTTGGTTTCGGGAAATCTTTGTAGGCCATGTCCAGGAAGAGAGGGCAATCGGTGGTCAGCTCTGAAGAGTTGGCTTCCCAGCCAAAGGGGGCCAGGGAGGCGGTAGAGGAATCGTCTGAGGAGGAATACGAATTGGGGTCCTTTGACGATAGGGTGAGGGCCCTAGAAGAGGAAGCGGGGGGTGGAATGGAGGTTCCCCGTACACAGAGTTCAAGCACCCGACGAGGAGGTAGAAAGGGAAAAGGTTCGTGGCAGGAGGCCTTCAGGCAGCTGGAAGAGAGGCTTTTGCTGCTCGAGGGGAAGAAAGGGGAGGCCCCTCAGTCGCAGGAACTGCTGGGGCCTTCGACCGTAGAAATGGAAGCGGAGGCCGGCGGGTCGGTGGGCCCGGCGGTGTCAAGCCGCGACGACGCGGGCCCGAGAGATTCCTCGGTGGAAACGTCGATTGACTTGGGTGGCGGTGCGACGAGCTCGGCCGAGACGGCGAACGTGAGCGCGTTGGCGCAGAGTCAATTGGTGTCGGTGCGGGGAACTGGTGAGTCTGGGGGCTCGGGAACTTCTAGAGCGACTCAGAGTGACTGGGGGTGGCCGTGGGGCTGCCCGTGTGGCCCTCAGAGCTGTGGGGCTAGGGAGGGTGGGAGTAGAACATCAGGGGAAGGGGGGATGGGTTCGGTGCCTCCGTGGGGGACGGGTGTGAGACAGTTGGGAACTGATAAGACTGGGCCGGCTATTTCGGAGAAGCAGAATAAGGGGGAAGAGACACGTGGTCCCGGACCCGTGGCGGTTGGGGGACAGGAGAGTGGTGCCGGCGGTAAAGGGGTGGAGACCCCAGAGGTTTCGGCAGCCGAGAAGAATGGGGGGGGGTGTCTTTGGGCGGGAAGGTTTCGGCGGGAGGAGATATGGGGTCGGGTGCGCCTGCGCGCAAGAGGCGCTGCCCGTTTGGAGATCATTTGTCTCAAGCGACCAAAGACAAGATTTTGAAAGGGGAGTATGTGGATTTGTTTTCTTTGCTTAATTGGGAGGTGGATGTGAAGGAAGCGGAGAAGTTGGATGAGAGGGAGAAGGAATTGGTGAAGAAAAAGAAACCTATTAGGAATTGGGGGAGCTGGCTGCCGGCCTATTTGATTTACATGGGGATCATTATTTACGAAAGGCCGGATAGGGTGCTTTCGCTGCTGAAATATTTGGATATAGTGTACAGGGCGTACACGGATTTTGCGGGGGGGTCATGGATGAAATATGATGAATTCTTTAGATCTTTGGCTCAGCAGGAGCCGGACATTAGGTGGGATGAGCCGCATTCCATGCTTTGGTTGCAATATCTGGCTCCGGCCAGGCCAATGTTGGGCGAGAGGCATGATAGTGGGCATATGGTGTTACGTGGACCTCCTTTGAGGCCCCCCCCGGGTTTCTGGGGGGCAGCTGGTTCAACCCAGGCTGGTCTGTTGGGAGTTTAATTCGCATGGATACTGTGCCCGCAAACAGTGTAGGTTCAAGCATGGGTGTTCGCAGTGCGGCGGCACGCATCCGGTCACAGCTTGTGGCCGGGGGAGAGGAGGGCCGGTGAAGGGGGTACAAAACCAGGTTAGACCTGGGGGGCAAGGACCTCCTGGGTTCAATTTACCCCAGCCCAATTAATTTGGAGAGATTGGACCATTGGCTGGCATTTTACCCTAGGAGGCAGGACGCGGAGCTTTTAGCAAATGGTTTTCGTTTTGGTTTTCGTATTCCAGTGGTTGGGGGGGTGAAGGGCCCATCGGCAGATAAGAATCTGAAGTCGGTTAAGGGGAACGAAGAAAAAGTGAGGGAAAAGATCAGGAAGGAAATGGTTTTGGGCAGGATAGTGGGGCCCTTCCGATCATGCCCTTTAGAAGGATTGCACATTTCGCCTCTGGGGTTTGTGCCGAAGAAGGTGCCGGGGGAATACCGGCTCATTCATCACCTATCCTACCCTGAAGGGGGGTCGGTGAATGATGCCATTCCTGTGGAACTAAGTTCGGTGAAGTATGCTTCTTTAGACGAGGCGGTGGCTATGATCAGGAAAGCGGGAAAGGAGGCTTTTCTTGCTAAATGTGATGTGAAAGCGGTGTTTAGACTGTTGCCTATTCATCCAGAGGACTTCAGATTACTGGGTTTTGTTTTTGAAGGGGGTTTTTATGTAGATAAGGCATTGCCGATGGGCTTTTCGATTTCTTGTTCGTTGTTTGAGAAGTTTAGTACGTTCATACAGTGGGTATACTCATCTAGGGCGGGGGGGGGGGTTTATTACTCATTATTTGGATGATTTTTTGATATGTTCTGGAAAAGGGGAGGAGCATTGTTTGGGGCAGCTGAAGTTGTTTCAGGAGGTGTGCGAGGAGTTGGGGGTGCCGCTGGCGCATGAAAAAACGGAAGGGCCGGCGCGTAAGCTTTCTTTTCTGGGGGTAGAGTTGGACGCGGAGCAGCAATGCTCCCGGTTGCCGGAGGATAAGTTGGAGGACTTGAGAGGCAGAATCAAGGTAATGAAGAGTAGAAGGAAGGTGTCGCTGCAGGAGTTGCAGGTTTTGGTGGGGCACCTTAACTTCGCTTGTAGGGTAGTAGCTCCGGGTAGGGCATTTTTGAGGAGACTGTGTGATGCCATGGTGGGGTTAAAGAAACCGCATCATAGGCTTAGATTAACGCTAGGGATCAGAGCTGATTTAGGGGTATGGGAGGAGTTTTTAGCTAGTTTTAACGGGGTGTCTTTTTGGAGGGATAGGTTGTTGCTCAGGGAGGAACTTCAGGTACAGACGGATGCGTCAGGGGCGTTAGGTTTTGGAATGTTTTTTCGGGGTGAATGGTGTTGCGGGACGTGGCCCCATAGGTGGGTGGAAATGGGAGTGACCAGGGATTTAACGTTTTTGGAGCTTTTCCCCATCGTGGGGGCTGTGTGGATTTGGGGTCACAGGTGGAGGAACCGGACGGTGATTTTCTGGTGTGATAATATGGCAGTAGTGACAGTGATAAACAGCCTTACTTCCAAGTCAAAGCGAGTGATGTTTTTAGTCAGGGCATTGACGAAGCGATGTTTAGAGTTGAATATGCTGTTTGTAGCGAGGCACATCCCGGGGGTTGACAATTGCATTGCGGATGCTTTATCCCGGCAGCAATTGGACAGGTTTCGGGAGTTGGTGCCTTCGGCGGTTCCTCGGCCCAGGTGGTTGCCGGACGAGGTGTGGGCTCTTGGAGAGTGCAAGTAGCGGAGGCTCTCAGAGGGTCCATTGCAGAGAGCACGCGAAGGTCCTACACGGCGGCGTGTAAGGAGTTCTGTGAGTTTCGGCGGGAGGAGGGGCTGGGGGAAGTTTGGCCGGTCCCGGTGGAGCACACTCTTCAGTTTTGTGTGTGGCTGCACAACAAGGGATTGGCTTCCAACACTATTAGAGGGAAGCTGGCGGCGGTGGCGTTTTATGCCAAGTCGCAAGGGTTTAGGGATGATTCCGGAGATTTTAGGGTTAAGAAGGTTTTAGAAGGGTGGGAAAGGATGGCGGGGAGGGGGGGATAGGTGCACCCCCTTTTCCCCGGGCATCCTACTCCGGCTTGACGGAGTGTGGGAGACTGTGTGCGTGGATGGTTTTGAAACGGCTTTATTCAAGGCGGCGGTTTTGTTCGCTTTTTTCGGAGCGCTGCGGATTAGCGAGCTAGTAGCGCGATCCAGGGAGGACAGTTCAGGCAAAGCTCTGGGCAGGGAAGACGTGGTGGTAGCGAACGGTAGGGTGTATATTTTTGTGCGTTGTTCTAAGACGGACCAAGGAGGATTGGGTAAGTGCTTGGTGCTGGGGCCTTGTCACATTAGGGAGTTGTGTCCAGTGCGAAGGGCTAAGGAGTACCTGGCACTACGAGGGGATGGTGGTGGTTTTTTCTTGGTGCATGAGGGGGGAGCCCCTTTAACCATGTTCCAGTTTAAGGCAGTCACTAATAGGGCATTGGTGGTGGCGGGTATAGTGGGCTGGAACTTTGCTTCGCACTCTTTTAGGATCGGAGCGGCTTCCACGTTGGCAGCCTTGGGTTACAGGGTGGAGGATATAAAGAAAGCAGGGAGATGGACCTCAGCCAGGTTCCGGTCGTATGTCCGGGACCTGCCGGGGGAATGTTAAGTTACTGATGTTGTTATGAGTTTATGTTTTACAGATTGGAGACCGCCGTGGCGGGGCGACGTTTGGATCATGGGGGATCGACATGTAGCGGGGGCAGCGGAGTGGACCACCAATCTTGCTGGGGGAGTCGCATCGGACTCTCCGACTGTGCGGTCCACTGGACGGGGATGGATGGGATAGGTTTTGAAGGGGTGGAATGGAGGCTATTTCCCAGGCCGTGGGGTTTTCGGCCACGTGTGGTAGTTTTACATGTGGGGGGCGATGAAGTGGGCCGGAGTGGGGTAGAAGATATTGTGGAGGGGGCGGTCCAGGCTGTTTCCCGGCTGGGAGAGGCTTGGCCTGGTACTAATTTTCTTTTTTCAGAAGTTCTGCCAATGTGTGAGGATTGGGAGGAGGAGGTCGGCATGGAACCCGGATTTTCAAGCAAGGAACAAGTTCGGATGTACCTGAATTATCGTTTGTCCCGGGTTTTCTTGAAGATGGGGGGCCGGGTTATTTCTCACCCGGCTATCTTAAAATCGAACGTGGCATGTTTTCGGGACAATTGGTGCACCCTCTCGGATACGGGATACACTTATTTCATCAAGGACATTCGCCGGGGGGTGGTTGCCTGTCTTTCCTAGGGGGGGGGGTCCGGAGTTCCAGCGGAACCCCGGAGTGTGGCGGAAAGCACGGGGGGAGGAGGTGTGTGGGGGCACACCTTGTGGGAGGGGGAGGATTTTGGGTATGGGCGGGGTTATGCTAATCTGGCCCAACCCAAATCTCCCCCCGGAGATTGACCCCCCCCTGTGCTTAGCTGGCCCCAGCGTTAGGGTTTGTTATATTTTATGTCACTTAATAAAGTGGCCTTGTTTTTTCCATATGGTTGTCTTGTGTCCTTTGTTGGGGGGGGGGGCCTGGGGTGGCAAGGGTACCTTTGAGGCAGTGGCTACTGTTCGAGAAGGGTCTTTGCCGCCCCGCCCCTCCCTGGTGGTCAGGTCGGAAGACAACAGTGTGGAAGATGGGGATTGGTGAATTTTGTATTTGGGGGAGGAGTTTGTTTGGAAGAGAGGGTGTGGTGTTCTGGAGACTTCTTGTGGGTTGGGATTTGGTCGCCCGTCCACCCGCCCTGAAATCGAGATGGCAGTAGTGGTCGCAATATTTTGGGCCAGGCAGGAATTTTTGGGGCTCAGCAAATTGGCCGGGCTGGGTCCTTTTTCGCCTGCCTCATCTTGAAGAGTAGGGGTTTTTAGGGCGACAGTTTTGTACGGGTTTGGGCGGAAAGCACGGGGGGGAGGTGTGGGGGGGCACACCTTGTGGGAGGGGGAGGATTTTGGGTATGGGCGGGGTTATGCTAATCTGGCCCAACCCAAATCTCCCCCCAGAGATTGACCCCCCCCCCGTGCTTTGCTGGCCCCGGCGTTAGGGTTTGTTATATTTTATGTCACTTAATAAAGTGGCCTTGTTTTTTCCATATGGTTGTCTTGTGTCCTTTGTTGGGGGGGGGGGCCTGGGGTGGCAAAATTTGTTTTTGAGTACAAGTCCAGAATGCTTCAGTCACCAGGGCCACTGGTAAAACCAATTGGCCACACTAGCTAAAGCAATTCTAAGAGTCATAGTCTCAAAATAAACTTTTACAAAGCTCAGACAAAATAAAGCCCCTCATGCTGTTTTTGTTCATGTGTCTATCCCACCCAGTCCCACAGTTATCACAATCTTACTCATGGGATGGTTTTACACAGGGCAGACAGAGAAGGAAGAAGCTGTCCTCACAGCAACTAGGTGTAAGTCTGTTGTCTGGCAACATTTTTGCTGAGATATATTAGTGGGCTCTCTGAGGCAAAATAAATAATATAAATATAAATGGAACAGGATAATCTGGCCCTCTGTGTTTGCTAAAGCTTGAAAGCAAAGAGCATTAGCTTCTTGGCGCTGCTAGCTAAAAAAAAAAGGTTTCACTGAAACAGCTGAGAAGTGGAGCAACCTTAATCTACCAAGCTGCTCATCCTGGTTTAGTGCAGCGTAGTAATGCAGGATAATGCTAGTGAAGAGTGTAATTGCTAAATGACCCTACTGAATCATGCAAAGCTTTAAAGAACTGCTTGGACCGATGATTTTAAAAATTCCAGCCCTTGTGAATGTGTCAGTATAATTATAAAGGTGAAATCTGGTCTTTACTGCAGAGATTTCTTGTTCTTTTCTGTATTGCCCTAGCTTCATAAAACAGTTTCTCCATTAGGTTCTCTTACTATAATTCCATTGCTATATTCTTTGAAAACAGTAACTTCTAAAACCTATTAAGCTGCCTTTTGTTGACTCAGTTCAGAGTTTGATAAATGACTTTCTAAAATGATAGGTATTTATTTGTTTGTTTATGGAGTTTGATACATAACTTTAAAAAAGTAGTTATTTATAGTTCCAAGCCCCCAAAGTAATTAATTGCCACTATGATTATTATTATTTGAAAAGTTATTTATTCATAACATCATAGGATCATAGAATAATGGAGTTAGACGGGACCAATAAGGCCATTGAGTCCAACCCCTTGCTCAGTGTAGGAATCCAAACCAAAGTACTGTATATCTGACGGATGATTGTATAATTTTCTTCTGAATATCTCCAGTACTGGAGCACTCAACACCTCCTTAGGTATTGGGTTCCATTGTTGTACTGCTCTAACAGTTAGAATGTTTTCTTATATTTAACTGAAATCTGGCTCCCTTTAACTTGAACCCATCCTAAACTCTGGGATGATTGGGACCTGAACCTGTCCCTCCTTGTTGACTATCTTTTAAGTACTGTATTTGAAAAGTGTTATCGTATCTCCCTTCAGTATTCTTTTATCAATGGTAATCAGCCCACTTCCTTCAATCTTTCACCATAAGACTTGACTTCTTGTCTCTTAATCATCTGTGTTGTGCTTCCCTCAACTTGTTTTAGTTTGTCACATGATCACTGCAGATGGTGATAGCAGCCATGAAATAAAAAGGTGACTGCTTGGGAGACAAGCTATGAGAAATCTGGGGAACATAGTTAAAAGTAGAGACATCACCTTGCAAACAAAAATTCTCATAGTCAAACAAATGGTATTCCCAGTAGTAATGTATGGTTGTGGGCAAAAGGTGGAGGGCAAAAGAAGAAGGGGGCGGCCAAAAATGAGATGGCTAGATGGTATTGTAGATGCAATGGGCACAGAGCTGGGTGGGCTGAGGAAGATGATGGAGGACAGAGGTGCCTGGCGGGCAATGGTCCATAGGGTCTCAAAGGGTTGGAATTGATTGTGTGACTGAACAACAACAATGTAGCCTAAAATTCCTTTTCAAAATCTCAGCGGTATCTAGACAGTTACTTAGGAGGGTCTTAGAACTATATCAGTAAATAATTGATGAGTAAAGGAGCATAGCAAACAGCCCCATATGTGGCTTTCTGGTAAGACCAGCAGATGAGGAGCAGAAACTTGAAACTTGAAAATCTATGGAGGACAGCTAGTATAAACTGACTAATTGAAAAGGCCTACTGTACGACTCTGGCAGGGCATCAGGTCGTTCCAATACTCCTGTTATAGACTCATCACCTATAATTTGCAGCTGGTGAGTGTGAGTGTGTTTATGGCTATTGAAAAAACCCAAGCTTGCAATAAAACTAATCTATTTGCATCCTATTTGGCAAAATGGCATAGTTGATGCAGTGGGCATAGATCTGGGCGGACTACAGAGGATGGCAGATGACAAAGGAGCTTGGCGTACTGTGGTCCATGAGATCGCAAAGGGTCGGACTTGACTGTGCAACTGAACAACAATTTGCATCCTCATTGTTGTCTATTGAGTCCTTAAACCAGGAAGTTCCCAACAAATCTGTTCAGTTTTGATATAATTCTGATGAAATTGGTGTGTTTGTACAAAAACATGGATAATTGAGCTTTATATTAGAACAACGTAATATTCCTAATGAGCTCCCATCTTTGTCCCAGCTCCTGCCAACCTAGCAGTTCAAAAGCAAGAAATGGCAAGTAGAAAAATAGGGACCACTTCGGTTGGAAGGTAAACAATGTTCCGTGCGCTCCGGTGTCTAGTCATGCCTGCCACATGATTATGGAAACGTCTGCAGAAGCAGACAGCGCTGGCTCTTTGGCTTTGAAACAGAGATGAGCACTGACCCCTAGAGTTGGATACAACTGGCTTTCGAGCAAGGGAAACCTTTAGACAAGATAAACAAAATAAAACAAAAACACTGTAGAACTCTAAGGACTAACTGTTATATTTCACTGTGAGCTTTCATGGTACAGTACTTCCAATTTATGATTATTCCTGGATGCTGATCAGTGGGTTGCCTGTGCTACTTTGGTCAGGTTATTTTTTAATTAGTTGATAGTTTGTGTTGCTGTTTTCAAAAACTCAAGTTTTCCAAGTTCTGATCTGGAGATACCAGGTGAAAAGACCACAAAATCACAAGAGGAGAAGAAGCAGCAGCAGCAAGTTCAAGAAACAGAAGTTGAGCCCTAATGGAGAAATCCTGGTGACATCTGATGTGTGTCATCCCTTACTGCCAATCCTGAAAGAGTTCTTTTCTGACTAAATCAGAAACAGGCAGAATGAAAAGTAATGCCACCCTGACCAGCTTTTCATGTACTGTACTTTAATATGGAGAAGCAAGCAGTAGTCCCCCCCAAAAAAAAAAAAAAAAAAAAAAAAACCACACACACCATAATAATCACTTAATCTTTAAGGCTCTTTTGTTTTAATCCCAATTGCTGGTTGCAACAAAGTCAAGATGAATATAAAGATCTGGATAAGGCCTCCTCCCACTGTGCCACACAACAGAATACGATTTGTCTTTCGGTCAGTGTTCAAGTACCATTTCAGTCACACCATGTCCAGTCTTCAAAGATCTCTAAGCACTTGGGAACATCTGTTAAGCCTCTAAAAACTCAGTGAGGTTAGAGAATTATCATTCTGGACTTTATGGACAGATAATCCAACACATACAAAAGTTTAAGTACTGAAGTTTCTCAGGGTCAAAGGCATGACGGAAACACAGAGAATTCATCCCCTCCTGATCGAATCGCCTTCATATTTTCTTTGTTTCTCCAGACTTAGTTCTGCTGTCCCTGCAAAATATTTGCTTTTTCTTCTCTGTCCCCAAGTGTCCTGGGTGTTTCATCTCTGCAATCAGCATCTTCAATTCTCTTGTGCTCTGGTTAGTAAAGGTCAAGGTCGCCCTTACTCAAAATCAGTCGTATAGGAATCTAGGATTCAGTGCTCATCTCTGTTTATAGCCAAAGAGCCAGCGCTGTTTGCATCTGCAGACATTTCCGTGGACATGTGACAGGCATATCTCAACACCAGAGTGCATGGAACATTGTTTACCTTCCCACTGAAGTGGTACCTATTTATCTATTTGCAATTTCTTGTTTCCAAATTGCTAGGTTGGCAGGAGCTGGGACAGAGAGGTCCTTCTGTCATGCAGTACTCAGGTCTCAAACTCCCTGTCACTCCATCGTGCAGTACTCGGGAATTGAGTTATATGTGGTTATATTTGTGATTTGTGATGATTTGTGATGATAATACAGTAATACCTCATATAACATTAGTATCGAATAACATGAAAATCGCATAACATCAAGGAATCTGGGGGGAAGAATTGCATCAGATAACATTAAGATCCTATGGGATGCTTCAGATAACAACCGCGAAAGCCTGTGTGGTTACAATGTATCTCTATGGATCCCATAGAGGATCATATAACACGAAAAATCATATAACACGAAGACTTGTGGAACCAGGTTTTAGTGTTATATGAGGTTTTACTGTATGTTGTATTATGATAATGTGGAACCTTGTAATTGTAACTGTACATTTTGTAACTTTGTTAGCTGCCCAGAGTCGCTCTGCGAGTGGGGCGAAATACAATAATAATAATAATAATAATAATAATAATAATAATAATAATAATAATAATAATAATAATAATAATAATAATAATAATAATAATAATAATAATAGTGCATTAAAAAAGAATGGAAGATAGGTGAGGCCATCCAAATACAATCCATTGAATAGTCAAGAAAGATCCTAAAGAAAAGCTGTATTTTTGTCCTCTAGTTGGATGGAGATTAAGGTTAAAGTGGATCATAGCCTCTATCCTACTTTTGAGTTTAAGTGGGATCCAGGAGTGTGGGATCCCATGTAGGGTGGCTGATCTAAGGGACAGCCACCCTTTTTGTTTTGTTTTAATGTTCTTCCTGTGAATTTTAAAAGTTTTAAATAAGTATTAGTATTATTATAGGCTTAACTTCTGATTTTAATTTATGTGTAAGCCACCCAGAGTCGGGTTTACCTGACTGGGGTGGGATAATAAATATGAGTAAATAATAAATAAATTAATAAATAAATTAATAATAATAATAATAATAATAATAATAATAATAATAATAATAATAATAATAATAATAATAATAATAATAATAATAATAATAATAATAATAATAATAATAATAATAATAATAGTCCTCAGTCCTGGATTGGAGAATGAACATTTGTATTCTAAGTGTAAAAAGAATTTGGAAAGTTACCTTTCAGAAATTACCATTATATAACTCATTGTAAACCCATAAAGTGGTAATTAACTCCTGACGGTACTTTTTCATTATTATTTTTGCAGGTGAAAAAAACCCCTTAGAATTGATAAGAGAATGCCATGAAAACATAAACAATTCCATTCAAAATATCATTTAAAGGGAACTCTTATCAGTAATTTGAAAATGTTATTCATTAACTTCCACAAGTGTAATTTCATTTCCACCATCACATTAGTTTTGAAATGTAACTTTATTATGTCCTTGTTACAAAAAAAATTTTTCCTAGCTGACAAACAATATGTGAATCTCGCTTGTTAAAGCATAATAAGTGAAAATTAAGTTAAAGATGGCTTTTCTTCAAATCAATATTTTAAAGCCAGGATATAACTTGAAGATTGGAAAGAATTCATTTCGGTGACTTGTCTGGGATCAATGGAAATGAGCACTCAGTTTTGTGGATTAGAGATACATCATGGGAGCCTCCATTCTCAAGACAGACACTGAAGAGCACATGAATGACTTGGAAAAATTCCACTGCAGGGAAAGGCTAAACAGGTTGAGATTATTTTTAGTTTTGAATGAAAGTCAGTCAGTAAAGGTAGAGGTAAAGGTCACCCTTCCTCAAAAGCCAGTCGTATCCAACTCTAGGATTCAGTGTGCATCTCTGTTTACAGCCAAAAAGTCAATGTTGTCTGCATCTGCATATGTTTCCATAGACATGTGGCAGGCATGCCTAGACACCAGAGTACACAGAATGCTGTTTACTTTCCCACTGAAGTGGTGCCTTTTTATTTACTTGCAATTTCTTCCTTTCAAACTACTAGATTGGCAGGAGCTGGGACAGAGAGGTCCTTCTGTCATGCAGTACTGGTCTCAAACTGCTGATCTACTGACTTTCCAGTCAGCGGCTTAAAACCCAGAGTGGGTTCCATCTCTTAGGTTGAAGAGGTGAGATTATTTGTCATAATTTGTCTGCACCAATTTTAACCATTTCCACAATGCCTTCCTATCCTTTAAACATGCACTACACTTGACAATAAAGTACACAATAAATGTACTACTTTCATCTTAAAATTGTGTTTGCCTACACCAAACCATTTTAAGAACAGGGGGGGGGGGGAGGCAGGCTAAAACAATTGTTTAAGCCAAATAGGGAATTATAGTCAGTTTCCAAAAGGCTAGAGATGGATTAACTGTGACCTCAAGGTTCCATACTAGCAGGAATGAATGGAGAAGGTGAGATCACTCAAGGTTTCTTTAGAAGAGTTGTGATATAAGCCAGGACCATGAATTCCATTTCTCTGTGTTTGGAGTAAACCCAAGAACTGTCTCTTCTGCTTTTCCTAACAAGAACCCTGCCTTTAATCATAGCTCTGTTTTTCTACCAATATTCCAATGTGCTACAACAAGTAAACTGTGGTTAATTTGCCTTTTTGCATATTAATTTTCTTTACACAGATAATCTATACATCATTTCCATGGTACATAAAAAGCCTGTGAGGAATATAACTGTGCTACTCAAATGATTGCTAGGTCACCAGTTTTTCATTCTATGAAATTTCAGGCCCCAGACTTGAGACCCATAGTGATCTTTGTGATGTCAGAGTTAGGGCAAGGAAGGGTTGGGGAGACAATAAGCACAACACATATGCAAACCCTTTTGTATTGAAACAATTAACTTTAATGACAGATGGGAATAGGTGGAGATGGGTGCCCAAGCTTTTAAAATGGCTAACATATAAAAACTAGGAATTAGAGAATATATTGAGATAAGAAAGATAATAGGAATCTTAGTTGTAGTTATGGTAACTAAAATATAAATACAGGAAGTCTCAGCTGTTCACTCACCTCTCAAGAACAAGGATAAAATGTCTCCTTTGTTCTTTGCCAGAGAGGGCAAAGAAGGAGATATGTGAAGGAACCTTAAGAAATATCAATTTAGATTCAAAAAAAGGTCAGCATAAATCAGAGCATAGAAAAAACTGTGGGAAATCTGAGAAAGATCTTCTCCCCCTTTTACTTATCTTTAAACAAAGTCAAACCTTAGTGTAACCTGAGTTGTATCTAGTCACATCCAATCACTCCCACCAAAACATCAGGTTGTGAAGGTGAGGTTGAAGATATGTTCCTCACTGTGTCTCCTAAGAGAAGAGTTGGCTTGTGTGGCCTTGCTCTAGCAATAAGGTCCCAAAGTGCTTCTAGACCAGTATATCCCAACCTTTAGTTTTTGGACATCAATTCCCCGAAGTCTAAGTCAATTCCCCAAAACACTGATCATCCAATGTACTGACTTAAGCTTCTAGGAATTGAAGTCCCCCTGTGGGGTGTGGGCCCGATGTAGGAAACCACAGGCCTAGATGTTCTGGAAGTTTTAGCCCAAATGACATGATTTTCCAAGCTCTCTGTATTTGAAAGAGCTGCTGTCAGAACGAACAGACTGGGCTGGATAGATAGTCTGATTTGATATGAAGCAGCTTCCTACATATCTTAAAGAAAATTTTTAGGGTGAATTACAATTCTAAAAACCCTCCATTCTGATTTTACCCCCAGATTGTAAGTCTAGAAGATATGAGCACAAATGTGTTGCCATCTGCTTTGCTTCACTGTATTGACAGTGAAGCTTAAAATAAGATGAAAACAGAGCTTACACATAACTATACCAGAGAGTGCTGCAACCTGGAATTGTTTTAGAACCCCTTGAGGTTTTCAACTGGATTTCCTCTCAGTAAATGAGAGAGGTCATTAGGTTATGTTTCTTCATGGTGCAAGCATGGAAACGGTCTGTTGTCTCTGTTATACTCTGATAATTTTGTTTTTCTAGTGAGTTTACATCGATCTAACATTGCATTACATTTTATCCCCATTATAAAATGAGGCCGAACGTGACTGTTTTCCATTAGGATGTCAAACAACGTGCACAGGAACCTTTTCTGGTCTGGTTCATGTAGAGGTTAGGAGGGATAGGGCATGTATTCGTTTTCACCTCTGATTCCTTTGTAGGAGTGCAACCTTCCTGTATAACACCCCATCTTTTTCAGAAGACCAATAATGAATTCTGCCCTGCTTCCTTATTCCAAAGTCTCTGGAAAAGAGAGTCTTCAATTGATATAAAATTTTCTTTGCTGATTTTATCTTGTGAACATTCACTCTTTTGGGAATGAATATACATGATTGAATTTATTTTACTTAAGAGCCTCATACCATGTGGGAACTGAAAGCTAGAGGTGAACCGTATAAATTTGCCAGGCAGTTGGCAACATTTCTTCCATAAATTCAGGCCCTGAATCTGGCCATGCTGGCTGGGGCATTCTGGCAACTGTAGTCCAAAAATATTGCCTCCAAGTTCTCTTATTCCTTGGATCAGTCAATTTCTGTTTGGTTTGCATCATACGCTTTGCTACAGCACCTTAAAATGCTTCTCCTTTGAAATAAATATTTTTTCAGTTAATCACAGTGAATCTTTTATAAAATAATAAAGCAAGCACAACCATCACTAAATCTGTATCTAGTGTTTTAAATAAGCAGCCCAATGATAGATCTCCTTTCATTCAGTATATAGGAAATTGTCTTTTACTGAGGCAGATCAAGACTTAGCTTTCTAGTCCAGTACAATCAGATCTCCCTGTTGAGGTCTGAGACAAATCTTTTGCCTGTCCTACATGGAGACCCCTGGTGTTTCTTGGTGATTTTTCATCCAAGCACAAGCCAGGCCTGACCTTGCTTACCTTTATATCATACCAGACCCATGTCTAGCAAGTACAGTGGGTAGTAGTAACTTTTCTTTACCCTCCACTGTGCCTGTGACATTTATTGATCTTTAAGTTTCCATATTTATATCTTTTGTAGCAGTGAACTAAAACCAAATACCTTACTTTGGATACCTTGGAGACATTGTTCAGCAAGGAGTTCACACCTTGGTGGGCCTCTCCACGACGACATACGTTTCACATATGCAAATGGATTTGAGAAATCAAGTCCATCTGCACGCATTTTTAAAAGCCATTTGGATACCACATCACTCACTGGTTAAAGCCAAATACTGTACTAACTGAAAATGCAAATCTAAAGAGCCAACTAAAGATACACTCCAGAAACCTGAATATTGGAAAATACGTAAGACACTGATGCTCCATTCAATAAATAACTGCATCCAAGTCTAATATGCTTTATAAATCTGTGTTCCAACACTTACAAAACATGATTGCATCTTCAGCAATGCAACCGAATCCTTTGGAACTTTATTTTTAAAAGACTCAGTGAAATGGCCATTTGTTCAGTGACTGAAAGTCTGTCATTTTCCCAAATTACCAGTTTGACAGAATGATTAACAGATTATAGGACTTGTCACATTCTGTTAGTGTCACCCTTGATGATGTGGGAGAATAAACAAATGGTTAATATGGTGAGTTTATAGGAGAGTTTTGGCTCCAGGCCTGGCCCTTTAACTCTTGTGAGGAGCAGAAGAGCCCTGAAAACTTGAGGGATAGTGATTTTCCTGTTCTTTATGTTGAATAGCCAGAGAGGGTAATAGTACAGTAGTTGTCACTTACCAGCACCTGGTGTTGATTGTTTGCATTGTACATAAAAACTAAGAGAGAAATTCTTTATTTTGCATTTTTATTTAAACTTATCTAACTGCACATTTTTGAAACAGAATTCTCCGATTTTTGTAGTGGTCTATCTTGAAAAGAAAATGTTCTGTATGTGACAAGAAGCACACACCAGAATATGTAAGGTGCAGAAGAAAGAGAGGTTATAGGGGGGAAGTCTCATTATTCAGAACAAACCAAATATAAGACATAGAAACTGAAATATTTCTATATCTTTGCATGTAACCTGAAACAACACAAATTTAGCGGCCAAAAATGAGATGGCTAGATGGTATTGTAGAGACAATGGGCACAGAACTGAGCGAGTTGAGGAGGATAGTGGAGGACAGAAGTGCCTGGAGGCAGTGATGGGATGTAACAGGTTCACCAGAACTGGTAGTAACTTTTCCCAGTGTCTCGGAAAACCAGTAGCAGCTTTTGGGGGGAAACACCTTCAGGGCTTACCTTTTCATTGGTTCTCCCACTGTGCATGCGCGCCAAGCATTTGGTGTCCATGTATGCCTACAGTGCTTGGCGCGTATGCACGGCCTCCTTGCTGTTCTCCCAAGTGGGGAGGAGGAAGAGAAGCTGCTAGCCTGAAGCTCCCTATAGCCTGCTCCTAAGGGTAAGTGGCTCACCTTTGGATGTGGTGTACCTGTGTGTATTTTAATGCGTATTTAATACCTTTACCTATATTGAAGTACTACCACAGTTCCTAAAAAGGCCTGGCGGCCGGCAGGCCTGGCAGCCTGGCTTGGGGTTTTTAAGCAAAGTCTTGGAGTTACCTCATCAATAAGCTACACCTGTGCTGTTCCAATTGCGGTTTCAATTGGAGAACCCTTAAGGAGGTACAGCTGGTTTACATTTACATTAAGGCATATTATCCTAGAGAACTGGTTAGGCAAAGACTTAGTACCTAACTTTTTTAACTGTTGAAAAGTCGGAAAGTGCCAAAATGAAGCCATCTTGTGGTGAGTTCATTCTGTAGTTCCTTCCATCTAACCTAGTGTGATAAAGATTAGCCAGAATAAGCTTTAAGTTCTGGTTTAAAAGCTATTGTTGATTTGTGTTTGGGGAGGGTGGTATTTTAATGAATTATGTATTTATTTATTTACTTTATTTATGGGTTTGTGTTGTGAGTGGGTGGGTGGGTAGAGGGGTGTGTGTGCATGCTTATTTTTTTAATTATGATTATTTATTTATTCTTATTTTTATTTGGCCCTGACCCAAACATCATGACGTTGGCTCCACCCATGATGTCATGACATCATGATGTTAGCTCCACCCACACTGTTGTGACATCGCGGTAGGGTAGTAAAATTTTTGACATCCCACCACTGCCTGGAGGACAGTGGTCCATGGGGTCGCAAAGGGTTGGAATCAACTGTGCGACTGAACAACAACAACAAAAATGTTATTTGAGTACACTTTGCTATTGATTGGGTTTCCGGAACACTTTGTAACACTTACAAAGTAAGTGCTACTATGGATGGGGGCAGGTCGAATTATCATTCAGTCTAGAGTTAAATCTAGTGGCATCCAAGAAAAGTTATGGCTCTTTGGTTCTCGCAAGTTTGTAAAATTTGGAATTGTTGAATTAAAGTTTTAAAGTGTATTCAAAATGTTTACTAAAACTTCCTTCCTTTGTTAGAACTCCAGTAGAAAATTCTGTCTTTGAGAATAAGGAATTTCAAAATGTTCCAGCAACCTTCTCTTCCTGGCTATCTTGAACAATCACAAATCACTGATATAATCTGTGGCAGACACCTGAAATAACAAGCCTGATATCTTTTTTTTTACAAGTTCACTTATCTTCGACAAAGAGTTGCCATAGTTGTTGACTTTAAATCACCTTAGGTCCCTGACATCACTTCTTGAAAGTGTGAACAAAAGAGTTGCTGAAGTGGAGTCAGGGTTGCATTCCAGAACAAATTATGGCAAACTTCTTTTGATGTCTGAAAAGTGAAAAATCAGCCTTATATCTATATTTCGCTGAAGCAAATTCATTTAAAAAAATGATATTCACTGAATAGGAAGTTCTTTCTGTTCTGCAGTTATTCGACTGAAATATAAGCTTCACATTCCTTCATGGGAGGGGCTGGCTCTACTACTAGGCATAGTGAGGCAAGTACCACACATGGCAAGTGGAAGGTAGTATGGCAACTGTTGACTGTTTATCCAAAGGTTTCTTGACATTCTTTCTTTTAGATGAGACAGATCTGTGTGGCAAAGAGCTTATCCTGAACCCCCATGGATGCAGGAGAAGAGCCTTCCTTGTCCCCAGTGTTGAAATAACACTCCCTTGCCTTTAATTGGCCTCTACAGATCTGTGTGGCAAAGAGCTTATCCTGAACCCCCATGGATGCAGGAGAAGATCCTTCCTTGTCCCCAGTGCTGAAATAACACTCCCTTGCCTTTCATTGGCCTCTACATGGAGCAGAGTTGAACCCCGCCTTGCTCATGACCCCAGGCATCACAATGTTTCTAGTAAGACCAAACCTGACTGGTTAGCCACTAGCTGTAATCTTACAGACAACCATCATCTTTGGGGGGCGGGGGGGCGGGGGCAGCGGCAATATATGAAAGTCATACTTTTCTCCCTTCTGGTGTACCAGTTTTTACTTACCATGAAAAAACAAGCAAGGCTTAGTAGTTATGTTAGTGAAGCACAAAATAAGTTAATGAACAAAATAAATAATTGTACTACTGGATGCTTATCCAGATAGTTGTCAATCGCAAAATACATCAGACTCTCCATTGCCTCTGACTAAAAACTAATAGAATCAATGTCTGTATATTGTTCATCACCGAGACTTTGAAATTATTTTAGTATAAGACACAGGGAAATAATGGAGGGTTGAAGAGTAATTTGCTATAATTTTCTTAATGGCCTAGACCAGGAGTGGCTAAACTTATTGCACGGTGGGACTGATCATTCCCTGGAACAGCTGAGTGGGCCAGACCACGCCCCCCCCAAAGGGGAAGCGGGCACATTTACGGTTGACATAAATCTGCCCACTTCCACATTTATGTCAGCCGCAGGTGCATTTGCACATGAGTGGTCGCATTTTACAGCTGATGTAAATGCACCTGCTTCTACTTCTGGGTGCGAGAGAGACAATGACAGGCCGGTGGAATGGCGTCATGGGCCATAGGTTGGGAACCCCTGGCCTAGACCCACTAAGTGTCACACCTCCTCATATTCTCAGAAATGGCCAACATTTCTTTGACAAACAACATTTATGTTTTTGAAGTGGTAATCTTGTTAGTCAATGCAAGAGTATCAAAGAGTAAACAAAGCAAAACAAAACAAAAAAAGAAAACACCTTGTGGTACCTTAAAGACTAGTTCCTGTATTTTAATGTTAGCCTTCATGGATCAAGTCCACTTCATCAGACATTAGAGTCTGATCCACAAAAGCGAACATTAAAATACAGGAGTTAGTCTTTAAGGTGCCACAAGGTTTTTTTTGTTTTTGTTTTTGTTTTGCTTTGTCTACTGTCTGAAACATTTATGTTAAACCTTTACATTCTAAAATAAAATGCACAGGGTAAGGAGTGGTATGCCTTAGTTTAATATTGTAGACAGACAGACAGACAGACATTGTCCAACTTCAGTCTTGGGACTAACTATACTCTGCCTTCTTAAAAGTAACAACAGCAACAAATGGATTTTTACAGAAATATTATCTCTTTACTCACCACAGATCTGTAACATGCATTTTACCACAGTTGTGGCAGACCATTACTACAGACCTCTAATTCAGTGGGACTTGAGTCAATATGGTATTTTATGAAATAATATGAGACCAGTACAACTGTATTGTTTGTACGATGGAGAATAAAAGGGTATGGGGGGGGGGAGAGCATGCTCCCACTTGCGTGATCCAATGCCAACACATATAATAAAAACTACTAAATGGCAAAATGTATTGCTTGATAACAGAAGAGATGCTGATAAATTTAGCCAAGATAATCTCCCTCAGAGTTATTAGATTAGAAGTTCAATAACTTTGGCAAAAAAAATTCACTCGACATGGAAAATCAGCAGCATACAGTAAATCAACATGGACTTTGCCATGTCTGTGGTAGATTAGCACAATCATAACTTACCCTATCTCATACTAATATTACCACTAAGTGCAGACAGATATACAGATGCAATAATTATAACATTGAACTTGTCAAGGATCCAGACAGAATTCTGCAGCAAAAAAGTCTGGGGAGGTTGTCTATTCTTGTCGTTTTTAACCATATAGAAGGCTTTTCTTTCTTTCTTTCTTTCTTTCTTTCTTTCTTTCTTTCTTTCTTTCTGTCACGATCCAGCCGGCCCCCACACATCTGGTAAACCCCTGGAAACCAAAACAAACCTACACAGGGCGAGCTGGACGGCTAATTAGAACAGAGATCCAACTCTCAGCTGCTTATCAGCTCTTAAGGGGTTTTTATTTGGTAGCGTGTTCAAAGATTTGTGTGTGTGAAAGGCAGCTCTTACCCTTTTTAGTCCAATGAAGACACGTTGTTCAGGAAAAAATGATGAAGATTTATTGATCAGGTTCATAAAGCATAAAAGTCAGTAGCATAGGTCAGTCCAATAAAGTCCACAGGCAAAGCTAGGTAACCATTTTTAAGGAGCAAAAATGCATAGCTCCTAGGCTAAAGATTTCTAGCCCATTGAGATTCAAAACAAAAGCTCTCTAATCAAAAACAGGTCTTAATCCATGAAGAAACAGAGACGAACTCTTTCTTCTCTCCAAAATGGAGAATTTGCAGTCAGATGGGACTGCTTCAGCCAATCAGGTATCAGCAAGCAACAGAGAATAACTTTCTCAAAACAATAGTTGTTTACACACGTGCACGCAGAGTTTTCTGGGACTAGTCATAACATGGCTCTGCTAAAGAGATAAGACGGGTACACTGACACTAAAAACATGGTTGAAAAACATGCTCTTACACAGCCTTGAGGCTCAGAGAGAGAAAAATGGATTTTTCTGAGGCCTATTTGAAAATTGGCAATTTCAAGTCTTAGGAAATAGGTCCATTTCCTGACACGCCCTCCTTTCTGGAAAGGCAAACCGGGGGTTTGACTTTACCAAAAGGCACTATTTACTAATGTGAGCAAAGCAATTGAGCAAACAAGCTATCCCTTATATATGTAGGATATCAAGCGTTAAAGCTTCTTCCAGTTTTAGCTACTGGAGGTACACGTTACATAAGTTACATTCTGCATTGCAAGCAAACTCAGGTATAAAACCTTGCTGGAACAAAAGACTTGGGCATTTTCAGGTACCAAAGGTTTTCCCTTTCCAAAACACATTTTGCCCAAACAGAACAACCTTTAAATCAGAAAACAGGTCAGTAACACCACACATGTCACAGAAGCCGCTTGTACGAGCCTCTGGAAAAATAAACAGATGATTAGCAAGAAACAATAACATTTCCCCCCTTCTTCTTCTTCTTCTTCGATGTTGCACCTGCAAACAATTAAACAACCAGTTGAACAAAGTCCATTTAGAGTTCCGTTATCAGCTCTTCTTTCAGACGACAGGACATGTGCATCTCCTAGTAAAACAAACTCAAGAAACAACCTTTAAGGTATTTATCAGAACACAGTCCAAAGGAATCAATCAAACAACCCCGCATCCTCATCCCTGTGAGGTTTGGGAACTAAACAGGCAACAGAATTGATGGCTTGACTAACGTCTCAACTCAAGAACGCGCAGGATTCCATTCACTCTCCTCAGTACGTCGGGAATCTGGATCTGGACCTCGCTTCTGCTATTGTTGACACCGCTAGTTGGGCCTCCCACAGCCATCTTTACGTACTCCCCCCTCTTCAGCTCTTAGCTTTCTCGAAGGGTAGTAAAACTCAGGGAAACACTGCATCCGGCAATTATTTCCCACTTCCCACTAGCTGACCAAAACAGCGTAGTGTAACAGCCTGTAGATAACACTTTTCAGAGTGGTGGCTCTGGCCCACACACTCTAGCAAAACATTTCTTCCTTGGACACGTGGAGGAGTCCGTTGGAGCTCTTCCACCTTTAAGCTGGTATCTCAAACACAATGAGGCAATTTGCAACTTCTCCAGGTCTTCAATTTCAAACAGCACATGTAATCAGCAACTAGGAACTTCAATGCAGGAAAATAAATCTTATCTGAAGGGTTCCACTCCTTCTTGGCTTTGGGGGAAAATTACTTCAGGGAACTGCTTCTGAGTGAAAATAGGCACTCTGTGGAGTTTTGACTCCAATTCAACAAAAAAGAGTCTTATTTAGGGCTTGCTGGGCATCTGGGGAAGTCTCAGAAGTCATCTGGACAAGCTTCACCCACCCTGGGCCCTTCCTTTTGGCTAAACATCATCTGGGCACCTTCTCCAAGATCCCATCTGGAATGGAGTCTGTCTTGGGGTGCTAACTGTGGTGAGGGGGTACATTCATCAGCCACTGGCTTACCTTCCATCTTGTAGGCTTCGAAGACGTCTCAGTCTCTCTGGAACTGCCAGCACTGGAAACGGCCCTCGGCCCACGGCCCTCAGATCTGGGAGTTTGAGAATCCGACTCAAAACTCAAAACGAAGAAGCAAACAGCTGCGATCCTGCTTTCCTTTCAGCACCCTTATCTCAGGAAAACAATAGTCCAAGGATGCAGTTTCAGGCTGGAGACACACACAGAGGCGTTCAGCCAAAATAAACGAAGGCTGCTGCTTCTTGCTGCCGGGCAGAGATTAGCATGCACACACACAAAAAAAAAAACGTTGTCAAGAGGCGCGCCATCCCACCGCTGCCACCATGTCACGATCCAGCCGGCCCCCACACATCTGGTAAACCCCTGGAAACCAAAACAAACCTACACAGGGCGAGCTGGACGGCTAATTAGAACAGAGATCCAACTCTCAGCTGCTTATCAGCTCTTAAGGGGTTTTTATTTGGTAGCGTGTTCAAAGATTTGTGTGTGTGAAAGGCAGCTCTTACCCTTTTTAGTCCAATGAAGACACGTTGTTCAGGAAAAAATGATGAAGATTTATTGATCAGGTTCATAAAGCATAAAAGTCAGTAGCATAGGTCAGTCCAATAAAGTCCACAGGCAAAGCTAGGTAACCATTTTTAAGGAGCAAAAATGCATAGCTCCTAGGCTAAAGATTTCTAGCCCATTGAGATTCAAAACAAAAGCTCTCTAATCAAAAACAGGTCTTAATCCATGAAGAAACAGAGACGAACTCTTTCTTCTCTCCAAAATGGAGAATTTGCAGTCAGATGGGACTGCTTCAGCCAATCAGGTATCAGCAAGCAACAGAGAATAACTTTCTCAAAACAATAGTTGTTTACACACGTGCACGCAGAGTTTTCTGGGACTAGTCATAACATGGCTCTGCTAAAGAGATAAGACGGGTACACTGACACTAAAAACATGGTTGAAAAACATGCTCTTACACAGCCTTGAGGCTCAGAGAGAGAAAAATGGATTTTTCTGAGGCCTATTTGAAAATTGGCAATTTCAAGTCTTAGGAAATAGGTCCATTTCCTGACACGCCCTCCTTTCTTTCTTTCTTTCTCTCCCCACCCCCACCCCTCTCTCATTGGTAATACAACCTGTCTGAGTTGGTATCGTACAGTAATATATTGCACTGTAGGAGTGAGCTCCTGGCTCTGTCCCAGCTCCTTCCAACCTAGCAGTTTGAAAGCAAGAAATTGCAAGTAGATAAATGGGGACCACTTCAGTGGGAAGGTAAACAGCATTCCATCCAGTCATGCCTGGTCTAGTCCATGGAAACTGCTGGCTCTTTTGCTATAATGAGAGATGAGCACTGAACCCTACGACTGGCTTTCCAGCTAGGGTGACCTTTAACTTTACCTAGGGTAACTTTGCCAGATTGGTTCAGTTCTTAACCTATAGTCCTGAGCATTCAACACTTGCAAAAAAAAATGCACCTAAAGAATGAGTGTGAAGAAATTGAGAAATTGGGAGACATCGATTGAAGATCCTTTCTGGGAAATTCAGCCTTTTCTTTGTGCCTGGGAATGGCTGGCTAAGGTACCCTCTTCTGTTCTAGAATGATGCATACCTGCAGCATGGTCCCACAAAGAAAGCTGTGGTAAACTGTGCTGCACCTAATTAAACATTACACATAAAGAACGCTCTTGCTTTCACTTCACGTATTTTATGGTGGTTCAGGCAGAATTGTTCTGGAGTCTTGTTCTTGTCATTCAGAGTCTCCTTACACTCTTTCCAGCCCTGTGTCATCGTGTTCATTTCTCTAGGGACTCATCTCTCACACAAACTCTTCTTTTCACCCCCAGGAGGCTTTCAATAATCTTTCTGCCTGATTGCCAGCTCCTCCACGTTGCCTGCTGTTTGCAGCAGACCACACTGAAGGGACAGGCAGTTTGCGAGCACAACGCCTGGAAAACAGGAGTGCACATAAATCTTCTCAAGGCTTCATCCTGAAGGTATTATTGATATAGCTCCGCACGCTCATCCTGCTCGCTGAGCTGAAAGTCTCAGCTTTGGCTTCCCAGTCATTGCTGACACCACCGTTCAGACACCGTGCTGTGCTCTACATGATAATTCAGCTGCGCCTTGTCAGCAAAACTACTCTAGTCTTCCCTCACCTGTCCTTTCCTTTAGCATCTCTTTGGAGGGAGAGCATAAAGGTGGATAAGCTGCAACTGAACCAGTAGGCAGGAAATAGGCTGTTAACCAGGGGAAGTGTGACTTCCTGGTTGAAACAAATGCATTGGTTCCCAAATAGTTTCCAGGATCAATTAATAGGGATAGCCATGACCTTTTAAAATTCAAATTACAGTACTGTACTTGGAGGATACCGTGACAAATTATACATTTGGATGTAGCTCAGCAGTGCCCTCTAGAGGTTGGCATAAAGCCAGTGACATAGGCATCTCTTGAGTTATTATCCTCCAGTCAGTGTAACACAGGGGTGCCCAAACTTTTTGGGCCATGGGCCGATCATGTGGTTCAGGGAGCCCGACACTAAGGCCCAGGGGCCGGGTGCGGCCCCCGACGCCAATTCATCCGGCCCGTGAAGCCCTTGTCGCTCCTGGAAGCGGAAGTAAAACACGCCCGACTAAGGCCCAGGGGCCGGGTGCAGCCCCCGACGCCAATTCATCCGGCCTGTGAAGCCCTTGTCACTCCTGGACAAGGAGCGACAAGGGCTTCACGGGCCGGATGAATTGGCGTAAGGGGCCGCACCCGGCCCCCGGCCCTTAGTTTGGGCACCACTGGTGTAACAGAACTGAAGGACTGAGGTACACAGAAAGAGTCTCCTAGGACCTAGAAGATTGGGGTATTTTTGAATCACAGTTGGGTGTAGCCCAGGCAACGTCACCCTTCTGCCAGCTAATCTTTCTTTCACTGGATAAGGTGAAAGGAGCTATGAAATGTATTCACCAAAAGGTGGTTTCACATTGGCAGTTTCATGTGTGCTTTGAAACAGCAGTGAGCACTGAACCCTAGAGTCGGATACGACTGACTATCAAGCAAGGGAAACCTTTACTAATAAAGTCAGCTTGATTACACATTGATTTTAACTGGAATTCTTTGGTGATGTTTGCTTGTGTGTGTGTGTGTGTGTGTGTGTGTGTGTGTGTGTGTGTGTGTGTGTGTGTGTGTGTGTGTGTGTGTTTGTGTACTTGCATATGCAATGAAAAATCTCCTGAATCACAAGGATGCCACTCCACTCCCTGCTTTACTTCAAAGGACTTTCTCCAGTCCCCCACTTTTGCTTCTGTTTTTCTGATGCTGATGTTGCCCCAAGTGTAGGACTTGTACCAACAGGATGCCTATGTGTGTTTGCACGCACACACATGCATGTGCATGGAAGTGAATCAACACACATATGTTTTGCGTTTCATGCATGTGTCTGTGTACAAATCAGCCTAGGAGGTATACATTAAAAAGAAAAGCAGTTTAATGTCTTTTGGTTTGGCCCTGTCCACTGATAACATGAGAGCAAAGAGATGTGGGTTGAATTCTTTTCCCCACCCATATTTCATTAGCTGTCAGTTATTTTGCTGTGTTATTTTATATCTTTAGTTCAACTTATTTGCCAGCTTACTCTACTAAGTGGTTCCAAACCTTTAAAGTAGGGGTGCCCAAACTACAGCACATGGGCCGGATCTGGCCCCTGATGCCAATTCATCCAGCCCACAAAGCCCTCATTGCTCCCGGAAGTGGAATTAAAACACGCATATGCACATGTTTTACTTCTGCTTCTGGGAGCAATGAGGGCTTTGCAAGTCAGATAAATTGGCATAGGGGACCAGTTCTGGCCCATGGGACATAGTGACCTGTCCCCTGAACCTCGTGAACAGCCCATAGTCCGAAAAGTTTGGGCAACCCTGCTTTAAAGGAAGGCTTCAAATGCTTTAAATAATTAATAAACTAGTGGGACCTGCAGGGGAAAAAATGTACTACACCTGCTGCCTAAAAGGAGTATTACTTCTCCCTGTTCCAGGCACAGGACATCTCTTGCTCCTGCAAAAGATACTGTGTTCCAATTTCCATCCTTAGCTTTCCCTTTGCATTCCACAGTTTGGGCTGAATTTGTCTGGTTGGGTTTTGTTTTTATACAAAGGTATATGGCCAGGATTCTCAACCTGCAGCCTGTGGGCTGAATGTGGCCCACAGTACCATTCCATGTGCCCCTCCACCTCCTCCACTACTCCAGGAAGTGCCATGTGGTGGAGGAAGGGCAAAGTGGCCATCTGGCCCCTGAAGCTGTCTGAGGGAGCGTGACCCGGCCCCCAGCTTTAAAAGGTTGAGAACTCCTAATGTATGACATTGGAATTTCTCAAGCCTGCTTGCTGAAGGCATTAATTTCTGATTTTGTGTTGTGCAATGTTGAAAGGTCATATTGTTTTCAAAAGGCAAATATTAGTACTCTTAAACCATGAGTGGCCACAGATTAGAACAAATTGATCTTTATAAACACCTTGGGATTTGGTTTCACACAGCTGTCAATTGCTATGTGGAGCTTAAACTAGCAAAGGTCAAGCACAACAAAGACTATAAATTGTGCAAACACCTAGAATTTGGTTGGAGTCTCATCATGGTTTCCACTCCTTCCTTTTGGAGGTCTCTCTCAGCAAATTAGGTCACTTGGCTTGGAGAAATTCTTTTCATTGGTGGCTTCAAAACTGTTCTACTGTTCCGTCCAAAGGAAGTCTATATCTTGGGTGGATGCAGTTTTCAATGTCATCTTCAAAAGGAGAGTGGGGGGGAAATTGTGCTCCTGATTTCTCTCCCTTCAGTTTTCTGTCATTGTGTAGCTCAATTTACAGGAGAGCAGAGAATAAAAAGGTAGAGGGTTAATTCCAAGTGCTAGTCCCAGCTAGAGTAAACACCTTGAATCAATGGGATTTATATACCCTTTGAGTTACTATTCAACACTTGATTCAATGAGCCTAGTCTAGGTGGGTCTAGTAATTAGTATTAGGCTTCAGGTTTAGAAGAACTGAATGCATCAATACAGTGCCTTACAAAGCATGTGCCTACAGTCCGATATATCCCCTGGTTGAGTTAGAGTTTCCTATAACACCCCCTGGCAATTTCCACTGCTGAAATTACTTCTGGCATTCACAATAAAATAGTGGGAGCTCCTGCTGACCAATCAAAATGAATGATTCCAGAAAAGGACTGGCATTTCACCCAATTAGCTTTAAGTCATCATAAATGCATCAAATTCAGCTATGACAAATCTGACATCGGTAAGGGCGTATATTTCTGTGTAGTCATACTCTTAGACTGCTACTAGTAGAAGTTACACCTTATTACATTTCTTAGCATATAGCTAACTAAAGAAGAGTTTTGGGCCTGTTTTAATGTTTTCGTTTCAAAGCTTCGAACTGTCTGATTTGCTAGTAAAGATTTGCTACAGTAAAGATAAGTTTTGCCCTGGAATGACACTGAGGAGGAAATGGTCATTTGTATGCTTATTAAGAGATGGGTGGTGGTGAGAGAATGTATATTCTGTTCTCTTCTGGAAATCTTTCCAGGTCAGTCCTTATGGATCCCTTTGAGTATCTTTTTTTGAAGGAATGAGCATTTTTATTACTGAGCAGGTGGCAACATTTTCAAATATTGTTGTTCCTCTGAGAGCTATTATAGCTGCAGTTTCATAGCTTATTGTTTTTTCCTCCTGTTAATCAGCTTTATTGAAGTCGTTATGCTATAGGTATAAACAGTGCTTTTGTAAAATAAATGTAAGTGTTGCCAAAAGCCAGTAAGCTCTACATACATTTTTGTCCAAAAGAAAGCAGACAGGAAGTGCTGCAGTCCACAACTTCTCACCACTCTCAGAAGTGAGGTGAATGCACATACTTTACATATCCATATCCATATCCATATCCATATCCATATCCATACAGTAATACCCCCGGATAACGTTATGACTTGGTTCCACAAGTCATGACGTTATCCGGTTTTTAGCATTGTCCGATGCATGCATCGAACAACGCTTTAAAAAAAGCCCTGACTTCAGGGACAAACCGAGCAGGCAGTGGGGTGCCTTTAAAGCCACCCCACCGCTGTGCTTACCTTCTCTTGCTGACTTGCATGCTCTGATAGCTCAAGGCTTGTATTTTTCACTTCCTGTATTGAAACTACAGGGAAGGGGGAAAGAGAGAAATGTGATTGGTTCTCTAGAGAACCAATCACCTCTCTCTCTTTCTCCCTCCCTGTCGTTTCAATGCGGGAAGTGAAAAATACAGGCCTCAAGCTATCAAGCATGCAAGTCAGCAAGAGAAGGTAAGCACAGCGGTGGGGTGGCTTTAAAGGCACCCCACTGCCTGCTCAGTAATAAAAGAAGGTAAGCACAGCGGTGGGGAGTGTCTTTTTTAAACTACAGGGAGAGAGAGGCTTTTTCCCCCTTCCTGTATCCAAGCCTCTCCCTGTAGTTTAAAAAAGACGCGAGGCTTCTGTTTTTTTCTTTCCCTTCCTGCATTGAAACTTCCCTTTAGTTTAAATACACGGAGGGAAATACTGTAAAGAGACTTCGACTGCAGTAGCATCGGGGGAAAGGCGCTTTCCCAGATCCTACTACAGTCACAGCGGTGGGGGGTGGGATGGGGGTGGGGAGTCCCCAAATTTCTGGGGATGGGGTGGGGAGTCCTCAAATTTCTGGGCATGGGGGGGAGGAGGGAAGTGGCAGGGAGAGGAGCTTTGGCCTCCTTTACTTCTTTATGACGATGGATCGGATAACGCTAAAATGAACGTTATCCGGTGCAAATCTTCCCCCCAAATTTGTCGTTGTTATGCGGTTTTAGCATTATCCAGTGCAATCGTTATCTGGGATATTACTGTATACATATACATATACATATACATATACATATACATATACATATACATATACATATACATATACATATACATATACATATACATATACATATACATGCCGCCCTGGGTCTCTTTGAGGAGGGCTACATATAAGTCTGATTAAATAAATAAATAAATGCATATACATATACAGAAGTGCCTGGCGGACAGTGGTCTATGGGGTCGCAGAGGGTCGGAATCGACTGTGTGACTGAACAACAACAATACATATACATATACATATACATATACATATACATATACATATACATATACATATACATATACATATACATATACATATACATATACATATACATATACATATACCGTACATTGGGGGCAGGAACATTGATGAAAACAGAGCAGGTATTGACTGGAACATATTAAATGTTGAAATGATGTTTCTGTATACAGTGTTTCAGGTCATATTTAACTACACAAAAGTGTTTGAACAAATCCAGATTTGTTACATTTAAACAAACTAATTGCTAAAGACAAAAAAGTGAGTTCACAGATAGTTTGTTCTTCGCTGTTTATTCAGTTATTTAGAAACTGTATTTGAGTGAACTGTAAAGTAATCAAACAATTAGATTAATCTAATGCAACCCTTGGCTTCATCAGAAGTCACTTATCTAATGAAATGACATCGCCCAGACTTAGTATCAACAAACAGTACAAGGAAATTGTGTTTAATGTATTGAATTTATAATGCAAAGGTGTCAAATTAACAAACTTCAGATGAACAATGCACCTCACAGATAACAAGGAATTGCAATCAGCCTTCATTCTTTCTATTCTGTTCCCACACCTACTTTCAACAGCCAACTTGATGCATAGAGGATTCTCCAAGGCTTGTGTATTTTGGGGTGTCTCTACACATGTTTTATCTTTTCAGTGGCTTTATAGTGGTTTTATCTCTGTAAGGAGGATAGTTGCTACACTTCAGCTAAACAACAAGGAGGGAGTTGATTGGTTCTTCTTCCCTTCTCTTGTGATTTTTTTTCCAGAGGGAGAAAGGAGACATGTATGAGAAAATGGCATACATCATAAAAATGGTAATGCATTTCAATGTGCAGCCTGGTCCAAATTCACTCCCTCCTCCGCCCCTCCCTCCATTTCCATGATTATAGACAGGATCTGTGATCTGCAAAGTTTCAGAAAGATCTATGCACTTGTAAGGGAGCTATGACACTTGCAATCCAGTTTAAGGCTTTTAAATTAAATTTAAATTTAATTTAATTTAATTTAATTTTTCAATTTGTATGCAGAGTGACTCTGGGTGGCTAACAAGAAAACACAATATCATAGTTACAATTACAAAATAACAATCACAGAAACATCTCAAAAGCATTTTGACATATCACAAGCATTTCAACAAATATCCCACCCACCAACACAAAGCATCAACCCATCCCAACAAACACTTCAAAAAACACAAAAAACATCACCAGCTCAACCCTACCACCCATGTCCTCTTCCCTCCAGGCCGAGACTGGCTGAGGGAGCATCTGGTGTTACCGGTGGCGTTGTTTTTCCTAAACATAGGAAACAGTGGCATTTAGAATGAGAAAGCCATGTCAGTTGCAATCTCTTCTGGAAAACCCAGTAAATGGACAGTATCTCATAAAATGCCACTGGGTGGTGATGGTGGGAATCTGTCAGCTACTTAACCTCCCTCCCACTCCCCTCTCTCAACACTTTCCTGTTGAAGAACTGCACAGGATAGACGGTTACTCATGTTAGCTTGGGGATCTGGGAAATCATTATGTCTCCAAGCTGTGCATCAACTAGTAATAACTTTTACATGATGAATTGTTATTAAATTAGTCATTCTTGATGAAACAGCCTCTCTCTTCTAAACTCTTTTAAGGTTTTTTTTGCCTCCTGCACAAGAACAAGACAATAAGCACTTTTTTCAGTTTGAGTAAATGTCTCTGTTTATCTGTCTAGGACAGGGATTCTCAGCCTGCGGCCTGTGGGCTGTATGCAGCTCATGGCACCATTTCATGTAGCCCACCACCACCTCCACCACACCAGGAAGTGCCATGTGGTGAAGGAAGGGCAGGCCGTCCAGCCCCTTAAGCTGTCTGAGTGAGTGTGACCCGGCCCCCAGCTTTAAAAGGCTGAGAACTCCTGGACTAGAATAATGATACAAGCAGCCCAACCAATCTATTGTACTTTAGCTACACAATTCATACAACTTGTGTGATCTATGTCTATGCAATTTGTGCAAGAAAAGTTCTTACAAACCACTCTCTCCCCCATATTCCTACTTTGTGAAGCAAAATACAAGCAGCAAATATACAAGGACTGGCTGGTTGATCAAAATGATACAAACAACCCATCCAACCTATTGCACTTTAGCTATACAATATATGTAGCAGCGGGCATGTGTGTGAAAAATTCAAAGCACCTACATCGAATGCACATTCAGTTTTGACTACCATATTATACCTTCCAGATTAAAATCCAGGCCGGAGAAGCAGTACATCTCTGAATCCTGAGGGAATGGTTAAAAAATGCCAAGATTAATTGTGGAATGTAAGAACTGCCCATCTCTGAAAATGGATCGAATACAAGGAGGTCTAGCCTCCTATTAAACAAAGAGCTGGGTTATGTAGAAGTTGCTTATTAAGATACAGACTAGAGTTGATGGAACCAAAGTGAAGCTAAGACATCAAGTTATATCTTAAGAGACGTTTTGATTTTATACATATTTGCTAAAGAGTTATGAGAGACCCACTTAAGCTACAAACTGACTTGTTCCCTGGGCTATGTTCTAGACAGGTGAGATTGGTGGTTCCCAGCAAAAATGTTTTGTGTAGCACTCCATCAAGTTGTGGAATTCCCTTTGAGCAGTGATGGGATGTTACCGGTTTGGACCGGTTCGCCTTAACCAGTAGCACCCATCAGGAGGGGGTCGCCGGGGTGGTGGTAAAACCCCAGGAGATCGGTTCGGTCGCCTCTCTGGCCCCCCTCCAGAAATGTATTTCCAGGAAGCCAAAATGGCTGCCCGGAACTTCGCATGCATCAAACCTCTGTTCGATGCATGCAGTTATATTGTTTAGTGTGCATGCGTCAAATAGAGGTTTGATGCATGCGCACTAAAAAATTAGAACTGTGCATGCATCAAACGGAGGTTTGACGCATGTGCAGCCATTTTTTATTTGCTCCTCCCATGATGTCATGATGTCATGACGTCAGCTACACACATGACATAATGACATCATGGGGGGCAGCGAAAAATTTGACAACCCACCACTGCCTTTGAGGGAAGGGTTAGTCTAGCCTTTAATTTTTATACTCCTTTGGATAGCTAGTGAGAAGACTGCATTGCTCCACAGGGCTTTTAATGGTTAAAACTGCTGTCTGTTTTTAAATTCCTGGTTTTGCTATATAAAATGTTTCATTTAATTTTTTTGTATTTTATAAGCTTGTTCGTGGCTGAAGAGCTCATTCAGGGAGAGCAATCAAAAATATTCCAGGGGAAAGTTCTATAATGCAACTCAGAAACCATATAGAGAATATGCTCCCATTATTCTCTGTATGTAGCATCATGAACAAGGAGATACTGTGCTGTACTGTGATGACAAATGTTGGTCTACTGTGAGGGAGGTGATCAGCAATGAGGAAAGGCTGATAACAATGACCCAGCGATAAGGTGATAGAATGCTCTAGCACTAATCACATTTACACCAAAAAAAGAGTAAAGGTAAAAAAAAATTATGGAGGACCATCAGGGAAAAGAAAGAAATGGGAGATCCATGCGCACCCGTGCACACATGTGCGCACATGCACACCATTTGTACAAGAACAATTGCATATGGGAAAAGTATGTTTGAATAGATGTGGCTTGAAAAAGTAGACATCTCCCAGTAGCAGAGGAAAAAACCCAAGGTTAGACCAAAAAGAACCAGACAGGTTCAGTTCAGCCTTTGCATCATGTGGCCACTTTAAACAATTTTTTGAATCCAACTGTTTTATAAATGGAGTAAATCCCACTGTATTTTATAGTGTAGTTTAATAGATTGCCTAATCTGGAAAGAAAAGATTCTAATTTCCCACATCAACATAAAGGTTGCAATTGTACCATTTCCCCCCGAAAACTGAGAATGTATGTGTTGTTGAGTATACAAAGTATGTGCATTGTTGACAAAGACAAAGCAAATATTTAGTAGAATTTTATTCTATGAGAGTATGCAATATGAATTTTAAACACACAGACATAGGGAGAGAGAATAAACTGATACCTCATGAAATGAATGCAGCGCATATCTCTATACTTGGTTCGTTCTGGCTCATTTCTCCACCCCTCCTTCCCACCAAGTCTAGTAACCACACCTCATCACTCGTGGCCAGGCCATTTTGGAATGAAGTGGTGGCTGTAACTCATGAAAATAAAACACATATGCCACCCTCAGAAGACATGTATTCTATATGAAAATTTGGTTTATGGCTGCCAGAGCCACAAGCCTGAACCCACAAAGTAATTCCACCAGCACGCATCTGTCAGGAAGACAAGCTAAATGAGAGTGAGAATTTATGCCATTGGCTACTGCTAGTCTTCTATAGCTAAGAAGATTAGAAATAAGACTCATCCTATAAGCAAGATTTTCTCGCAACCTTAACACAGAGAGGGGCTGCCATTCAGTTTGGAGGAGGTTCTCCTCATTTTTGCCAAAACTGAAACATGGAACATTTATTTCCCCTTGAGTGGGCAAGATAGATGGATGGATAAATACATACATATGTAAGCATTACAATTTATTCCTGCTGCATGAAATGCATATTAAGGAGTCTCCCAAGATTTTTCTCTTCCTAAGGAAAAAAGTGGATAGGTTATTCATGAGTGGTTTGCAATTTCCTCATGTGTACAGACATTAGGGCTGTGAGTTTTATGAAATCTGCAGGACTTGCTTCTGTGTAAATGTGCATAAGATGAGGCAACAAGCATGAAATCCAGCTTTTAATAGGAATCTTGCTTTTGATTAAAATGAGCTGGATTGATTAAAATGAGGTGGGTTGAACTAGATCAGCAAGGCAAACCCTGGGAAAATGACTACACGGCTGGGCTGCTGCTAGAAGCCTCTTGTCAGCATAGCTAGCAATGAAGATAGACACCAGCTGACTAGTGTGCATGACCAGTCAGCTACCCAAGCAATAAGCAGCTACACTATGATAGGCTCTTACAAGGTCTTTGCTTTCCCTTCTATCTTACAGATTTCTTTTTTTAAAAATGCAGAAACCAGGCCTAGGCCAGAGAGTTCTTCAAATAGAGGATGGTATCTGGCAGAGGACTGGTCTGTAAAGTACGGCACATAACCTCAATAATCTGTAGGTTCAAAGGAAATTTGAAATGGTATCAGAAGCCTGATTCAAAAATATACATATTTTTTTCTCCATAGGTGTTTAATTCATTGCAAATTGAAGACCAGGTGACTTTTATTAGATCACTTAAGATCAATCAAACAAACAATTCATTTGTTCATTCGTTCATTCACTCATTCACTCACTCACTCGCTTGCTCCATTTATATACCACCCATCTGGGAAAGGAATTCCTTACTCTGAACTAGCTTTCAATATTAATTCATCTTCTTGGGGCTGTGCACCAAGAAAAAAAATACATGAATGAGTCCCAAAATTTCATGGCAGATGATTGTGCTCCATCTGCTTCTTATGATGAGTTCAGATGTAAGTTGCAAACATCATTTAAGGTTTTCCTTGCTCAAAAGCCAGTCGTATCCGACTCAGTGCTCATCTCTGCTTCAAAGCTGAAGAGCCAGCATTGTCTGCTTCTGCAGACGTTTCTGTGGTCATGTGGCAGGCATGACTAGACACTGGAGCATGGGGTTTTCCTCCCAACCTTCTGAACAAGGAACCACCAAAGAATTTGCATTTGTCTCTCCCCACACACCCATTGCCTAATTTTTAAAAACCAATGTTCCTTTTGGGCTGGGGAGAAACTCCCATGATAAAACTGGGATTAATATTTAGTCTATCCACTAGAAGAAGCCAACCAAAGCCAAATTACAGTAATACCTCGGATAACACTAAGATTTGGTTCCACAAGTCTTGGTGTTATCCGATTTTTAGTGTTATCCGATGCATGTTAAAATCCTATGGGATGGATTGGATAATGTTAAAGATCCACAGAGATACATTGTAACCGCACAGGCTTTAGCGGTTGTTATCCGATCCATTCCATAGGACCTTAACATTATTCAATCCAATTCTCCTCCCCAGATTACTTAACGTTATGCGATTTTAGTGTTATCCGAGGGAAACACTATCCGAGGTATTACTGTAAAGACAAATAGTATTACCTCGTGGAATTACCTTTACCTTTGCCACCTTGAATACCTTCATTGAGAGAAAGCTGGAATATTAAATAAGCACATACATACATACATACATACATACATACATACATACATACATACATACATACATACATACATACATACATACATTTCCCTAAGAATGCATTGCTGGGGCTAACTCTCAGCCATGGGTACAGCCAGAGCCCAAGCAATGGCAGTATGCAGCATTGCAGGAGGATTGTGTAGCACAGTCTCTCTCACTTGCAATGTTTCAATGCTAGCCCATCTCCCTGTCTCTGTAAATATGTGCTACTCAGGAAGCCATGGGCAAGGAAAGCAAAGTATCTTCCTTCCTCTTTTTAGTGCTCCAGAAGGGTAACTAAAGGAGTTACTGTCGGAGTCTCAGCCGTTCCTCCCCAAGGGCCCTCCCTTTAGTTCCTGGGCATACTGCCCATTTAACTGGAACTTAACCCTTGCCTCACCTGAGAGAGAGCTGAGCCGCTTGAAAGGAACTCTTACTATGCTCAGGCAGTAAGGCCTTTGAGCTTAGAACAAAATAAGGGAGGCATCTTCTTAGTAGCGTAGCGTAGGTGTGTGTGTGCTATTCAAAGAACAACAATCTTCAAAGAGAAACAGCTGCTTTATTCTTCAGGTTCATGTAACAAAGTCCATGGAAAAACTGAGATTAAAAGGTCATAACAAAGAATCAGTCCAATAAAAACAGTCCAAGTTCGTTAGGTAATCATAGTGAAAAGAAAAGAGCATAGACCCACCATAGCCAGGGTCTTAAGCCATTCAGATCCAGAGATGAACTAACTAACTTCTCTGCAAAATGAAGAATCTGCGGTCAGGTGGGTTAGCTTTAGCCAATCAGGTAACAGAGGAAAATATTCTCAAAACAATGGATTGTTTTTACACGTGTGCAATCAGTGTTCTGGCATGTAGACAAAACATGGATCTCAGCTAGCTAGAAAGACAACATGGGAACACTGGCTGAAACACGGTTGAAAAACAAGCTGTCCATGAGACGGAGAGGGACACAGGATTTCTATGAGACCTATTTATGAGGCCTAGCTAGAAACTGTGATTTGCAAGCCTTGGGAAACATGAGGAAATGTGTCGTTTCCTGACAGTTACACTGAACTCAGAAGTCTTCAGATGCAACATGTTGTGAGAGGTGAAACACATGCCTTCTCACAAGTCAACAACACATTTTGGAGTGAGGTGTGTTCACTTTGACACAGTTAAGTTCTTTGACAGTGTCTTACTTTGTTGGGATACATTGAGACACTTTGGGGTTATTGATAGGAACATTGGCATGGAGATAATAATTTCTGAATGGGCAATACTCACCATATTGCAGCATATTTGTGTATATCCACAGGTACTCAAAACAAATTGCATACGAAACTACAGACAGAGTGATACTGTTTACTTGCAGAGATAATGATGGTGGCGCCTTTCATCCAGATGACTTGCTTTCCACAGGCAATGCAATGGAAAATTAAATTGATATTTTGGCATTGAATACTTACAACAAGACAAATTTTTAAACTCAGTTTTGACAGGATGAAACCAAGCATGTTTAGAAGTTGTTACATTACTACATCACTATATGTTTTTAATTATTTTCATAGGGGAAAATACTAGAAAGAAGATCAACAACAACAAGGAAAAGCTGCAACCTTTGTACAGCTGACCTTCTGTTAATTTAGACCACGAAGCATTATACATAGTGGCAAGCCACATCACTTAGGATTGTGTCTCTTCAGATACGATGCCTCTGAGCAGTGTAATTTATATTTCATGCACAATTGAAGCAGCTAATGATATAAGTCTCCAAGGGGGGAACAAGTTGTTCCAGTGTTAATTACATTGCAGATGCATTCCTCCTGTTTTTGGAAAGTCCTTTAAGGTTACAAGTCAGTAAATAAATAAAATGCTGGGGGGGGGGGTTACACAAAAATATAAATTCTATCTGAAGTTTAATATGCCTATTTCCTGGCTTTTCAAACTGTGGGTGCCAGAGCTTAATTTCTATTTTTAGTTTTAGTAGTTGTGGGCACACTGTGTAACCCTCTCTGAAATTCCCAAGATGCTGCAGCTGATTTTCAAGAGGATTTCTTAGTGCGGGCAAGACAGGTTATTCCTTGTGCAGATTATTTCTTAAAACTTTCTGTGAGGAGTGCAATCCCCAGAGGTGTGACCAGTGGTGAACCACCAAAAATTTTACTACCACACTATGGGTGGAGCTGACATTGTGGGCAGAGCCGACATCATGACATCATGGGCGGAGTTGACATTATGATGTCATGATGTCGTGGGCAGAGCCAAAGTAAATAAATAAATAAATAAATAAAAACTCCGTACACATAAAAATAACATAAACACACACTACATAAAATACCCCCCACCCAAAACACAAAGAAAACAAACCCTAGTTCCTTACCTTTGCTGGAGTTGGGCCGTCGGGGACTCGGGGAGCAGCAGGTAGGTGGCGGCAGCGCTGCCTAGCCTGGCCTGGCCAGGCCCGGCAGTGCAGCCATGCCGGCAGCGCAGCGGTGCCGGATGGGAGCAGTGTTGGCGGTTGGCAGTGAAGGAAAGACCACTGCCACCGCTGCTGCTCCAAGGATGCCACTGCATCCTTTCCGGGCAGCTGAAAATGGCTGCTCGAAAGTGCGCATGCATCAAAATACCATTTGACGCATGCGCACTTCTGAGCAGCCATTTTTGGCTGCCCGGAAAAGAAATCCGGAGAGTGCCCAGAGAGGTGACCGAACCGGTCGCCCGAGGGTTTACTACCCCCCCCCCGGGTGAACCCCTCCAGATTTCTGCTACCAGTTCAGCCGAACCGGTCCGAACTGGCAGCAGCCCACCACTGGGTGCGACAGTATCAGCCACAGCTTAATACACCTTTCCAGAACCTGCTGCTCTAAGGATGTATTTATCCCTGAAAACCATGGCCCTGCTGGATGGTATAATAGTGATTGCAGTCCAGCTCATCCAAAGGATGCTCAGTTGAGAGACATTGGTTTAATACACATTTCTACTTTTCTACTGGGACAGAGTCAGGTCTACTAAACTCTGTTTGTTTTGTTCTAGCCTATTTCAATTGAGCCCATGTAGACGTGGCAAATGTAGTCTTAGCCCTACTTACTCTTTGCACTCCTGCTGTTTTTTACTTTTACCTTGTTATGGGAGAAAATGTGTTCCTCTCCCATTTTATCTTACTGCTTCACTTTTCCTAGTGCTTCAAAGGTTATTAAAGACCATGAAGAACGGTACTGAATAATACAAGGATGGCTTAAAAATGAAGAAATATTATTGGTAAACATTTACACCCCTAATAACTAATTAAGAAACTTCTTAGATAAATTAACTAAGGTAATACAAGAAATGAATATGAGTAAAATGATAATTGCTGAGGATTGGAATTCAGTTTTTCTGAGTACAGTATATGGATAGATCTGGAATTAACAAAAAGAAAAATGAACCAGGATCAAAGCCCCTAAACAGATTTATTGAAGATTTTAATTTGAAGGATGTTAGGAGAAAATTGAAGGGGAGTGAAAAAGGTTACACTTATCATTCACACGTTCTTGAAACATATTCTAGAATAGATTACATATTTGTAACAAGTAATATGATGAATAAGATAGTGGAAACAGATATAAGAAACATTCGAATTCAGACCATGCTTTATTGCGTATGCAAATGAATGTTCAAATAGACTAAAAACCAACGAGAAGATGGAAAATAGACCCTAACTTGTTCACTAATGAGCAGGTTAGAAAAGAGTTAGAATTAGAATGGGAACAAATATGGGAAATAATGGACGGGTAAAGGAAGATATATTATGAGACACAATGAACATTGTGATAAGGGGATTAAGTAGAAAACAAGCATGGAAAATGAAGAAAATAAATGATGAAAAAGCAAAGTAATTAGAAGTTAAAATTAATACTTTAGAAAAGGAATACGTGGTAACTAAAAAGAAGGAAGATTTGAATGAAAATTTGGCATGGAAAAATGAATTAGAAAACAAAGAGATAGCGAAAGTGCAAAAATATTTATTATACTTAAAAAGACAATGTTTTGTGTATAGCAACAGGAATTCTAAAATGTTGGCCAGGGTGGCAATGAATAAACAAACAAAAAAGATATAGAGATATTAACAGATAGACAAGGAAATAAATGTAATCAGATGAAGGACAAAATTAGAATAGTACAAGAATTTTATAGGGAATTATACAAATCCAACAAACAGTCAGGAACCCAAATGGAGGAGTATATTAATAGATATAATGAAGTAAAGGCACTGGTGAGCATCAGCAGGTTTGCACCAGTTCACCCTAACTGGTAGCAGAAATTCTTGCTGGCCCCACCCATTCAAGTTTTTAAATAAAGTAGTCCTAATTTGTGTGCATTGCAGGGCTTTCCCCTGGCCACACCTACCATACCACGCCCACAGTGTGGTAGCAATATTTTTTTTTTTGCAGCCCACCACTGAGTAAAGGGACAACCTAATAATAAATTAAGAATGGAGCAAGAAATTACAGAAGAGGAAATTGTAAGAGCAATTTAAAAATTAAAGTGGGAAAAGACTCCTGGAGCAGATGGGATGGGTCCTAAAGTTTATAAACAAATTCAAAACATGATAGCCTCCAAGTTAAAAACAATTGTTCAATTATATACAAGAGGGTGGAGGAATAGTGCCTTCATGGACCTAATCTTTAATTGTACTGATCCCCAAACCAGATAAGAATAAAATGAAAGTTGTCTATTATCATCTTATCTCATTAATTAATCAAGATGCAAAAATATTCACATCTATAATTGCTGAAAGATTAAATGAATTTATTGGGGAATATATAAAGAAGGATCAAACAGGATTCATTAAAGGAAGGTTAATGAGTGCTTTAACAAGAAGGCTATTGAGCATAGTAGTTTTAGCTAACAGGAAGAAATTGAGAATAGTCCTGATTTCATCAGACATCTTTAAAGCATTTGACTCAGTGGAATTGGCACTCCTGGAGAAACTGATATGGGAAATGGCACCTTACAGTAATACCTCGGATAACGTTTACCTCGGATAATGCTAAAATCGCATAACTTTGAGTAATCGGGGGGGGGGGGGAGAATTGCATCGAATAATGTTAAGATACTATGAGATGGATCGGATAACAACCACTAAAGCCTGTGCGGCTACAATGTATCTCTCTGGAGCTTTAACGTTATCCGATGCATCCCATAGGATTTTAATATGCATTGGATAACACTAAAAATCGGATAACACCAAGACTTGTGGAACCAAGTTTTAGCGTTATCTGAGGTTTTACTGTATAGTTGTTTTGGAAACATGGGGAACCATATAGAGAGAAACTTGTACTTTCAGCTGGCATGCAAGGTTGTTAATGGTTACAAAGATACTTGAGTTGTCCATGTAATTCAAACAAACAGGAGAAGGGGCTGGTCTGAAATGCTAAGCATCTGAAGATAGGAGCCATAGGAAGAACAGAAGAGGTAGACAGTGAACTGCTTCCATTTGAGGGGATGTAGAAGAATGGGATATTTGTGTGATAGGAGATCACTTATATTGTCAGCTGAAGGTCATGGCTCAGTGATGGACCTATGCAGAAAATCCTCAGATTCGATTTGTGCCATCTGTAGTTAAGGCTAGACTGTAACCTGGCAACATGAAGAGGAGTCAATATAGATCACAGGTCCCAACTTGTGGGTCTCCACATGTTGTTAGACTGCAGCTTCCAGAATCTTTCAATATTGGCTGGCTTGAACTTCTGGGAGCTAAAGATGAACTGCAGCTAAGGATCAATTTTGAGAACCACCAGTATTGGTGCCGCTGATTTAGATGGCCCAGTCTGACTTAATGTAAGGAAGTTTCCTGTCCCTCTTTATTTTTGTTGATCTCAATTACATTTTCAATTGTTGGACTCCAAAAGCCAAACATCACCTTTCTCCTTGTAGTGAGCTCTTGTTTTATTACCATGACATGCACCAGCAGCTTACTAGGCATCTGCCACTGTCTGTCACCCAAGGTTGCTGCCTCATTCTGCGAGATGGCAGGGGTGGTCCTGAAGATGGACCTTGCCCTCCTTCACCAACGTGAGCTAAAAATCTAACAAAGGGTGCTTTAACCCTTTCTTCCTAAACCAAACAACAATAGTGGTTTCAGTCCAGCTTTCACTTCTGCTGTCACTGACACTGAAAAGAAAAGAGGGTTAAAGTGTCGTTCTGTTTGCATCTTAGCAGGCAAAGGAAATAGCCTGTGAGGACAGGCAATATTCGAATCTAGCCCAAGCTTAGTTCAAAAATGCAGTTGTTGTTGAAAATTAATTTGCAGAGTAAATCTCAGGGAACGGAGATGGCCTTATGTTGCTTGACGAGGGAGGGAACAAAGCCCCATCACTTGGTATAGTTTGGCCTCTATTCCACATAGGGCCTTTGGCTCTAGCAAGTGTTCTCTAATAATAACAAATCAAAGTTGCTAATTTGAGAAGAAAGCATGTCCTGTCTCCAAGCTGTAGCATGGAACACCATTCATTATAGCATGGTGAATACATTTTGAAAAGATCCCCCTTACATTCTCTTTTCGCAATGCAAGGGACAAGGATTGTTCTGGTTCTATAATGGCTCTATAGGTCTGGGTGAACTTTTGCTTGTGAAGCAGAATAGGAAGGTTCTGAAGGCAGAACAGAGGAAATGATTGGCAGCCTTGTTTTGTTGCCATGGAGAAATCACTCAAAATGCTTCACCAGACAATGGGCCGCACTCTCCGGGTGTCAGCTGCTTGTGCATGTCAGTCTGACACACGCCTCTGTTCCCTCTGCTAACTAAACAGGAGTCCATAGATAATGGTAAGGATGCCTGTTAAGTTGTTTTGGCCTCCACCTCATTAAGAAACCCTGCAAGCATTTGAAGGTCATTTGCTGCAATGTAGCAAAAAACATAGGAACCAAAAATGACATTTAGGGTGGGATCAAATGCGTTAAATGAACATGACAGAATTAAAATGGCTACATTCTCTTCCTTCCCCCATCATCATTACAATCATCATTATAGCCAAAACTCCTCTGTGGACAGTTCACGGAATAATCATACAGTTATGGAAGCAATAGCTGTCAAGAGTAGTTATAGACAAGGAGTGAAAATCAGATTATACATTACAAATACCACACTATATGAAGCAGGAAATTTGTCAGGGCTTAGAAAGAACTGGTTACAAGCAATGGGGTAACATCAATGGGCAGCTACTGATTCGGACCGGTTCAGCCAAATCGGTAGCAGAAATCCAGAGGGGTTCGCTGGGGAGGTAGTAAACCCTCAGGCGACCGGTTTGGTCGCCTCTCCAGCCACCCTCTGCATTTCTTTTCCGGGCAGCCCAAAATGGCTGCTCGGAAGTGCGCATGTGTCAAAACACCATTTGATGCATGTGCACTGAAAATTAGAAGTGTGCATACATCAAATGGTATTTTGATGCATGCGCACTTACGAGCAGCCATTTTGGGCTGCAAGGAAGGGCGCAGCGGCTGGCTGTTGAGGCCCTCAGTGGCCTCTTTGGAGGAGTGGCAGCGGCGGTGGCGCCCTTTCCTTGGCACACCGCCGGGCCGGGCCGGGCCGGGCCATGCTGCCGGGCCAGGCTGCACTGCCAGGTATGGGCTGGGCCAGGCCGGCTAGGCCACACCACGCCACCAGTCCACCACAGCGCCACGCTGCTGCACCGCTTCGCCACTGCACCGCTTCACCACTGCACCGCTTCGCCACCACGCTGCTATTGCTGCCTGCCTGCTGTTCCCTGACCCAAGACTAAGTGACTAGGGTTTGTGTTTGGGGTGGGGGGGTGGATTGAGAAGTGTGTGTGTGTTTTATGTAGTGTGTTTTTATGTGTATTTGATGTCTATTTTAATTTTAATTTTTGTTTTTTATTCCTATTTAATGTCTATTTTAATTTGTATTTTTATGTGTTTTTATTTCTATTTTTATGTGTACCTGTACTGTATTTTTATTTTTACTTTGGCTCTGCCCACATCGTTGTCTCCACCCATAATGTCATGACGTCAGCTCCGCCCATGACATCATGACATCATGGCATTGGCTCTGCCCATGATGTCAGCTCCGCCCACAGTGTGGTAGTAAATTTTTTGGCTGCCGACCACTTGGTAACATGTCATATAATCTGTTAGTTACAGGCTGAAATCCTGCTGTGCAACTTGGTGTGCAGAAGGATGAACACATCACCAGAAGGGGTGAGTTTCTGTAATTAAAAACCTCTTATGTCTGCCCTGTGCCTTTCAATGTAATCCATTGCATCTTTGGAAGTTGTGGAAGCTGCAGGATGGAAGGCAGAAATTCTTAATTACATTTTAAAAAATCACCCCCTGCTGGTAACTTCATCTGGCAGCTGTCCCACAGCTTCCACCCAATGAAAGGGATTACACAGGAGTCTGGAAGGTATAGGACAGAAGTAGGGAAATTTTAACTACCTATCCCACAGGCATATTGCCAGAGCCCTCACCCACCGTCAGTCTTTCCCTCCACTGTAACCATCATAACCATCTTTAAAGAGATTTTTAAAAATTCTCTAAAAGGGCCCACCAACCAACTTCTCCATTTATTTCTTGCCTGTATTTTAATGTAATTTTTATTATTTATTTATTTATTTATTTAATTTATTTATGGGTTTGTGTTGTGGGTGAGTGTGTGGGTGGGTTGAGGTGTGTGTGTGTGTGTGTGTGTGTGTGTGTGTGTGTGTGTGCTTATTTTAATTTTATTTATTATTATTTTTAAAAAAACTCTTTGGCCCCACCCACGACATCATGATGTCATGACGTTAGCTCCGCCCACACTGTGATGGCATCACGGTGGGGTAGTACAATTTTTGACAACCCACCACTGGAAACAGCTATAGTCAAGAAGTTACTAATGTGATTAATATGAAACAAAAACTTTGCTCCTTTCATTTACAGGCCCAGGTAATTGTGGTTCTAAATGTTGTATCTGAAAACAGTCTTAATTTTTTTTAAAAAGAAATGTAAATTACATTGATGTGAAAATTGCCCTTACTGTATTCCCAGGTCTTCTTCAGAATGGTAAACCCAATTGTTTAGTCTCCCCAACCATTCTGTTCCTGAGTCAGCATGTTTGTCATCATCTTACGTGCCATTTATTAGGAAACTGAAGGAAAAGTCTGGCTGTCTCAGATTGTCTTAAACATGTTTATTTCCCACTGTTAAAATTTATCCACAAACTGATCACCAGGCTTGAAAAGCTGTATGTGCGTATAGCAGCCACAGCTGTTTTTCTTGGATAAATAACTAATAGTAATATTGGGTAGATGAACCGCATTTATGACATCCATTTCTTCTGCATGAAGAGAAGCCTAAAATGAGCAGCTTGAGGGAGATTGTGTGCTAATCAGACCTGTTCTAAATAGAAGACCCTTGCTAGGGAACTATCATGTCTGCTTTCTAATGAACAAACTATTACTGTCTATGGTTGCAGCTTTTGCAAGAAATACTGATTTGATCCTATTTGACTAAATTTTTCCTATTACATTATTGCAATAGGATGTCATTTAGAGCAATGGCAGGGGTTTGAGTAACCTTTGGCTATTTACATTTTATTTTGGGAGCAAGCATCTTTTCCAGTCTGCAATTTCCTATGGCGTAAGCATTATTTTTGCAATATGCACTGTTACATTACCAGACTACATAATAACTGGGGATGGTTTCTAATCTTCTAAGTATGTATCAATTCCTTTACAACTCTGAATTTCATCCTTTGAGATAATTTGAGACATCTTGCAACTCAGAGAAGCCAAAGTTTGTCCAAACCCCAATTTGAACCAATGCTGCTTTAAAACCCAAGAGAGTTTAAAGGTCAAATTACACCTCGTAGTAGCATGTCATTAGAAGCTGGAAGCATATTAGTGTTTCAGAGACACAACCTGGTTAAGGTAAGTGCCTAAGAAATCGTACTTACAAAGAAGGCTAATGTTCCTGCTTAGCCACAAAACAAATTAAGCTAATTCACAAGCTACAGAAAGTACCAGAAGTTCATTTTTACTGTACTGTAGCAATCATTTTTTTTATTTTATTTTTGCAATTAACAATGCAATACTGTTTGCTTTTTTTCCAGTAGTGCCCTTTGATTTTACAATATTATCTTATGGCTGAAAATTCCCAGTCTGAAAAGTTCCTTAGCTAACTGGTTAGCTCAGTGGTTTTCAGAAGTATGGAATTCAATTCCCCACTGTGTCTCCCACAAGTTATCAGCAAGCTGAACAGTCCCAGTATACTCCTAGAAGGAATGGTGAGCCATTTCTGTGTATTTATCTAGAAAACTCTGAAAAGGGCCAAAATAAGTTAAACATGTACTGTATCTTGCAACATGGAGGAACTCTGATGCCACTTTAGTTGAGATTTCAGTTATATCTTGTCCTGAATAAGCTAAAAATCTTTGATTTTGTTTCCAAGACTTTTATATTCCTTCTCTTTCTTCAGTTCTCAGTAGTGGTTGTTTTGCTCTCTTGTCTTATTTCCTTTCTCACCCCATTTTACTTCGGGCTTCACTGGCTGTCTTTTCCACTTATCATTTCAACTTTAAAAGCCCTTCATGACCTTGCTTCTTTCCATTTATTCTCCTTGTATAATTTTTATCTGACCCCCAACTCTTTATACCAAATGCCCCTCCATGCAGATGGTATTGGACTACAATTCACTTCACTCTTGCTACTGTGGTTCAGGCTAGTGAAAACTGAAATTCAGTATCATCTGGAAAGCTACAGTTTCCTTACCATTCTGTTGCAGGCAATCTTCTGGTTAGGCTTCTGTTTCCCTCACAATTTCCTATTGTTGGTCTGACTTTTCTATGTCCTTGGAAAACGGACTCTTTATAAGTACTGTATAGCCTTAAATCAAATGTTACATCCAGGGAAACTTACACAAGAGTTGACTTACCATTTTCCTACAGATTCAATAGGTTCAATTAAGCTGGGAATAATAATGGGACTTAGGTTCATATTTCAGTTTCTTTTCAATTACTATACTAATTCAGTAGTGCACATCCTTCAATAAATGCTTAGACTGTGTTAAAGAAACCATTCTAGCATTACAGCCATTCCTTACCTTTCTGTTTAGGTAAGATATTTTTGGATTATCTATATGAATATATTCTACTGAGCCTTAGGTTCTTTGCAAATTAAAATTCATAAAAGTTTAGATGGTTTTCCTTAGGAAAATCACACTTTTCATTTTCCTTTCATTTGGTTTTTCTTCTTTTCTTTTCTTCAGGGTTGTGTTCAAGTTACATTACATTGCATGCCTCTGGGTGCTACTTTTCCTCTCTAAGAAACTGATTGTGTGAATTTGTGAAGGACTCTTGAGGCCTGGAGTGTCTGAGCAATTGGCACATTCAAACAGGGTCCCATTTTCATAGGTCCCTGACCTCACCATTCATTTTTTAAAAAATTAACGCTTTGTCTAGAGCTCTGCATATAGACTTCCTTAGAGGTTAGGAGCTACACTGATCTATTCCCTCTAGTGAAGCATATATTTAAACAGTAGTACCTAGATTTCCTGTAGGATAATGGTGACATTGTTAAATCTTTTCATTTTAAAATAATAAAAGGGAATGTGATGCATGATTAAGTCAAGAAGTGTTACAGGTTAGAGCATTTTTCCCCATTTGAACTGTGGCTAAGGAAGGAAGGAAGCCTCGTCCTTTACCTCTGGTGGGTAAGTATCATGAACTTTTACGTTTGGTGTGGTTGTTGTCTGTGTAACATACCGTAATCACAGGGCAGTCTTCTGGGAATTATAGTTCCAAACTCTGAGGAAGGGACAACTCTCTCAAATGGAATGAAGATGTATTTGGGATGCATTACCTAATTTAGAAACCTATTCTGATGAGATTAAACCTTGCCCCATAAACAGTTGGTGGGATCAGTTAGGATGCAACAATATGGGTGGGTTTTTGCTTGTCACCAGACAGTTTTAATTACATGAGGAAACAATATAGGACAAGTGATTATGTTGAACAATTGTAAGCATTAGAAAGGAGGATGCCCAAAGAGATGGGGTGAGTGGGGGATGGAATAGATATCCAATTTTTTCCCCTTTCTGGTAGCAACTTTATAACCAAGCTGTAGCATGTTACCCATTGTTCAGGCTGCGATTTAGAAGCACCGAGGAGCACTTGAGTGAATACATAAGGAAGGAAAGGAAGTTGGTCTTATACCTTAAACCAGGGATTCTCAACATGTGGCCCATTGGCCAAATGCGGCCTGTGGCACCCTTTCATGTGGCCCACCTCCACCACACCAGGAAGTGCCATGTGGCAGAGGAAGGGCAAAATGGCCATCCAGCCCCCAAAGCTGTCTGAGGTAGCATGACCTGGCTCCCGGCTTAAAAAGATTGAGAACTCCTGCCCTAAACTATCATTCCCATCATATGTAAAATGAAAGTCTGAAAATAAAAGTCTTCATACATCCCAGGAGTCTCCATGTGATTATAAGCCCTGAGAGTCTGGGCTCTGAGTCAACATACAGGATCCTACCAGTGGTGGGCATCAGCAGGTTCGCACCAGTTCGCCAGAACCGGTAACAGAAAATCTGGCTGACCGTGCCCATCCAAGTTTTGAAATACTGTAAAGTAATTCAGGTGCAATTCAGAGCTTTCTCCCTGGCCATGCCCACCGTGTGGTAGCAAATTTTTTTGGAGCCCACCACTGGATCCTAGTCTATCAATAGTCACTTGAAAATGGCAGTGATAAAGGAGTAAAGCTTTCTCCTTTTCATCTGACATTCAGAAAACCTTATCCTGAACATCTGAATAGGGCTATTTTCTTGTGGCTCACTTTCAGTGTTTATTTCAACAATGTGTGGTGCATGGAATATTGTTCATATTGATATGAGTAACTGTGAAGTCAATAACTCTTAGGAATACAAGCACTCTTTATAGGCTAACATCTATAAGCTATTTAAAAGAAAATTTTAGAGGCTGATTGTTCGTTTGCTCAGTCACTCAAATTTGGAAATAATGAGTATAAACAAGACCATCTCTCTCCCATTTACAAAACTTTTGATTTCAAAAGTGGTCCTCTCTTATGTGCTTGTCTCCTTCCAACAGCTGGGCCAGCATCCATCAGCAAGTCCAATTTATGCCATTGAACAATCAGTTTTAGTGAATGCAGTTGAAAATCTGCAGATAAATGTTAGCAACCTAAGTCTTGCTTCAATATTAAATCTGCCAGCAAAATTCTTCCATGTCTTCTTTAGCACAGAGCCTCACTCTTAAGGCATATTTTTATCATTCTCAGGTGGTTCTTGACTATATATATAAGACATTATTTCATCAGCTGGAGTGGGGAAAGTTCTTCCCTCAGCACAGAAATAGCTCTTAGAAATGTAGCAAAGATCTCCCACTAAAACAATTAGCAAGAGTTACCAAATTAGCACCAAGACAGAATTTGGAGGATTTTGTAGGGCAAATAATGAGGTGGTTGAAAAGTCTTCTTGGAAATTTTCAAGGGAGAACTTCATCACAGCATAACTAATCACAAGATGTTACATGGCTCTTAAATTTTTCCTTCCAACAGATTTTCTGTGATTTAAAAAAAGGTAGAAAAGGGGATGAGCAAAAACAAATGGATGATGAGTGGAAGACAATATCATCCACATCCACATGTCACTGGAAAGGGGAGACAGGGAGATAAAACTATAAAAAGTCTTGCCTGGATCCATCTTTTCAAGTGATCTTCTTAGAGAAGGAGTGTTTTTAGAGCAGGTCTAATGCATTCTAGATATGTTGGACAGCAGTTCTCATCATTTTCAAACAGCATGGCGATGGTATTTTTTTTAAAAAAAGAGTATTTTATTAGAGAATCACATAATATCAGCAATGCAAAATAATATATACTGATCAGAATCTTCTAGCAAAGTATGACATGAATAAGGGAAAATGTGCAAGGGATTTTACAGCTTTCTGTTGCACCCCCAGGCATACAACTCAGTATGTGACCTAGATATATCCAAGCATAAGAGAGCCAGAAATATTGCGCACACCAATTATTCCATGTGGAGTTGTACTAACTCCACAAACGTAACAGGATCCAGGCCATTGCTAGTTAGTACTAATTCCTATAGGTGTGAAAATGCTACTTGGTTTGATTTAGTCCAAATTATTTGCCTTACAAATTACAACAGATTTGTGCCAATTTGTAATCCATTTGATTTGATTTGTATCCAGATGTTTTGAAGTATTTGTACATATTTATATTTGCCAAAATAGTGACGAAACATAAAAAAATAAAGGGCTCTAAACTGAGGTGAGGAGGTAAGGTTCAGTGCCATGAACTACAGCTTGATTTCCAGTCCTTAGGTAAAATTTAGGTAAAAGGATTTCCAGTCCTTAGGTAAAATTTCACAGCGAGACAATTACAGTACTCTGTTAATTTGGACAGAGAGCTACAGTTGCTGTAGAAGCAAATAAGTAAAGTCTCCAATGTAAACCCATCCTGCCTCATAAAAATGGAAGTGATGTGAATAGTAATATCTCTCTGTTGTCTAATTCCTGTGCAGAATGATCAATGATCAGTGGGATAGGAAATCCCCTCCCCCAAGGGCTCTACAATTAAAGTTTCCAGGACAGCCTGGGATTTTTGTTGGCACTTGAGTTATCAATATCATTCATCAGCTTCGTGATTCTTCTGTTACAGTATTACTTTTATTTTTCCACAGAGTATTTTTCAAATTGTTCATCTTTTTTCACTCCTGAAGTACCAAAGCAATGTTTAGACCAGGAGTTCTCAACCTTTATAAACCAGGGGCCGGGTCATGCTTCCGCAGACAACTTCAGGGGCTGCACAGCCATTTTGCCCTTCCTCCACCACATGGCACTTCCTGGTGTGGTGGAAGCAGTGGGGGAACCACATGAAATGGTGCCGTGGGCCGCATTCTGCCCACTGGCTGCAGGTTGAGAATCCTTGTTTTAGCACTTCAGAAATTCCCCAGGTTTCAGGCTTCAGGCTTCCTCCCTTCATTTTTAGGTGGGCTCACAAACGGACAAATAACCTTGCTTCGTTTTGTTTTCTGAAGCAATTCCGAACTTGAAGGACATACTAAGTGGAGAAAAGTGAGGGGGACAGAGATTACAAATATAATTATAACATTGATCAAATTGATCGCCACAAAATATATGCAATCTCTTGTACATAATTTGCTGCACCAATAAAACCCTATCTAGCACTACCTGCCAGCCTTCAAGGGAAGCACCTAGCCCTCCCTCTCCATCCACACTTTCTCCACATGGACAGTAACTCCAGAAGAGAATTTACACATGAGCAAGAGCTTATATTTCTTCAGGGTTCTTTATCATATGGAAAACCTACATGCCAATAGGAAACTCTTCTGTAGAGATTTCATCCTCCACATGCAGAGAGGATAGAGTAGGGTAAATCTAGGCACAAGCATGGTAAGTTTATCTGTGAACCTTGTTCAGTTTATCTATGAAGTTAATGCCTGGATACATTTTTAAATCTCAAACAATCTATCTAGTTGTCTCCTTTCTCTTATCCACTAGATAAGATAAGTTAACCAAGCACACCATCTCCAGACCAAAGTCATCTACCAATGAAGGTTAATTTTTTCTCTACCTTTTATTTCTGAATAATTGTGCTGATGAGTAAATTTTGATATTTCTCAGACTTACTAATAGTAATTTATTAAGAGCTGGGACAGAGATGGGCACTCAAACCATCATGAGTTACCCGGGTATTGAACTGCTGGCTTCCTGGCTTTTCAAGTAACAAGGCAAGCTTCTTAACCATTGAGCCACTGCAGTCCCTTCGCAGACTTATCAATTCCATTATTGTTGTTATATGCAGTCAAGTTGGTTTAGATTTAAGGCAAATGAATGAAAGATTAAACCCTATGAATGAAAGATCTCCCAAATGGCTTGTCCACAAGAGCTACTGCAAGTTATAACCCACATTGCTTCCTTTAGAAAATCAATCCACCTCACAGTTGGCCTTACTCATTTCTTGCTGTCTTCCACCTTTTCCAAAGTTAATATCATTTCCAGAAAGTCTTGCCTTCACATAATGTGCCCAAAGTAGAACAATCTCAAATTCATTATTATTATTTTTGTTTCAGAGACATTTCAGGCTTGCTTTGCTCTAGGACCCACTTGTTTGTCTTTCTGGCAGTTCAGGGTTTTCACAAAGCTCTCCCCCAAAGGAATCAATTTTTTCCTGCCAGTTTTTCTTTACTGTCTAGCTTTGCATGGTGATCGGAAATAGAAGAGTGTGGATAATCTTGATCTCTAGTGACACGTCCTTGTAGTTTTCCAATTCCTTGATTGCTTCCCTTCCAAGTCTAAGTCTTCTTCTGAGTTCTTGCTGCAGTCTCCATCTTGATTGACAATTGAAACAAGGTACTGTATACATAATCTTTCACCATCTCAATTTCTTTATTGTCATCTTTAAACTAGTGTCACTCTTCTATCTACAGTGATAATTATTGTCTTCAGCTGCAATCCTGCTTCAGCCATTTTACTTTCACTTTCATTAAAAATAATTTCAAGTCATTGCTGCTTTTTGCCAGTGAGATTGTGTTATCTACATATCTTAAATTGTTGATGTTTCTTCCTAATATTGAATATTGTTGATGTTTCTTCCTAATATTGGATATTAATTCCTTACCCTACTCAGATAAAACAGCCACAGGATTTGGTCTCAATCTCGTCATCCTCAACCAGCATGAAAATGCAACTGCTTTCCACACTGAACTCCTACCACCTCCTACACTACCCCACTTTGTGTCCAGTTTCACAACACCACTATTCTTTCCTCTGTCTGTATTTTAAAAACAAAAACACACAATTTAATCCCACAAACCTGTACTTACAGTCTGTTGATTCAGGCATTCCTGTTCTTATTAGCTACTTAGATTGTTTGTAACAATTGTTTCAGAGGATGGGGCAGTTGACTTAATCTCATAAAAAGACAGTCATGATTATATTCAGCTCACAGTCTCCTCTAATCTTGTTTATTCTTTTTCCTTTGTTTATTGAGTTTCATAAGCAAATTCCATCTAATGACCATCTCCACCCTGAGATTGAGTTTGCTAGGAATAACATTGCATAGATATGTCCTATTGCTACAAGCATTGCTCTCATGGCCATTACAACCTTTCTACATCACATGCTAAACCTATCAGATGGATCCTTTACATTATTGAATAATAAGAATGTAGCACCCTACACTGGTGATTTCTGAGCTGGCAGGAATATGTAAAGAGCCCTGCTTAATGGAACTAATAGGTATCAGACCTGCAATCCTAAACCCATAGGGAAGGGTTTAGGCTTCAAGGTGAGCCTTATTTCTGAATAAATACATACCAGAACACACACTGTGAGGGTGTAATCCTGTGGATGTCTTCCTTGAGGTGACTCCCATTGAGTTGAGTAGGACCTCTTCCCACCAAAGTGCTCATTTTATTTCACTTATTTTACAGCATTTATATCCCATCTTTCCTCCACAGAGATTGGCAGTAAAAACAGTACAATTGACACAAATAAATACCAAGCACAGCCTTGGCTAGTCGTTCCCTGCTTTAGATCCCAAATGAGAAGTTAAGGAACAGAATTTCTAGAATCACTAACTGTTTGGCAGCACTAGCTGGGACTTTTGGGGACTGAACACTAAGTGGAAAACTACAAGCCAAGCTTCCCAGTCTTTGTTCAAGTTCTGGTTTATAACAGTACCCAGCCAGAAATTGCTAGGAAGCTGACATGAGGACCATTTGAAAAAGAAGATTTCAGTAGGTACAACTACACCTGCTGAATTTCTGTCTCTTCCACAACTGTACATGAGCACTGGAATCTAGTTCCTAAGACCTAACTTTCCGGCAAATGGTCTTTACACAATTTGGCTATAATTTGTACATTTATTTGTTAAGAATTCATGCTCTATAATTTTATGCATTGATCTCCAAAATGACTTGCACTTAATTTCTAAATAAAATCCAACCTTTAAAAAAAAGGGGGGGTCTGGGTGGTGGAATAGAATAAAGCAAAGCATCAGTGGTGTAGCATGGGTTTCAGCTACCCAGGGTGTAGCACAAAGTCGCCACCTCCTGGGCAGTGCCCAGGATGTGGATTTCAGCCGCCTGGGGTGTAAGCCAAATTTGCCGCCCCCTGGGCGAGGCCAAGAGCGCCAGTGCCCATCCCCACAGCAGCCTCTTTACCCCTTGCTGCTAGTAAGTCCGAGGAGGAGGAGCAAAGTCCTCCCGCCATAGCAGCCTATTTATACTGAGATTTTGCTGCCCCCCAAAAGTGCTGCCCGGGGCAGGCCGCCCTTCCGTTCCCCCCACGCTATGCCACTGCAAAGCATCAGTCTGAATAACTGAAGACAGCACATTTAGAAGGAATCGTAATAATTCTATATTAAAATTCACGAGTAACCTGGAAGAACAGATTATACCTAAAGATTAGAATATAATGAGCATGCCCAGGAATATATTGTCTAGGGTATCCAAAAGATGAGATTTACCTTCCAAGGGTGGATAACCTGGAGCAGATTTTAAGTGACTGTTTCAATCACGAGTTCACATGAGAGAGAGCAGTCTGACATATACTCTGTGTTGTTTAGTACTTTGTATGTGAAAAAATAGTATATATATTTGGCCTAATCATTTACTGAAAACTGCATTTTTCAATGCCAGCTCTAATGACAATTTCTATTAATTTTGAAAGTATTTCAGCAGAAAATAAAGCACTATCACCTGACATTTTATGCATTAATCACTCTTTAACCATATAACATGTCAAGTAGACTATTGTCTCCAGCCTACTTTACAAGATTTCCTGATATCTGAACACCCATAAAGATTCAGAGCAACATGTCTGAATGAACATCCTCAAGTCAGTATTATAATTGACCTTATTACTCCAACATACGTGCAGATCACATGTATGAACCCATACATGTTTCCTGAATATATTAAGTCTTGCACTCTGTGTTCATTTTCTAGCAGTGTATCATCACAGACTATATAAAATTTAACATGCAAACTGTGATTGTATTGCAGAATAGCAAAGATTACAGGAGAAGAGCATAAATGACAAACATTAAGAAAACAAAGCCGGTAGTTACATATTTTCAAATGTATTTGATTCAGAAATTGTATAGGGGTGCATTAACTAAAAAGAAAGAAATTCAGAAGCCTGAGAAGGTTCTGAGACTGGTATGGCCATGGTCTGGGTGTGCTACAGGAAGCAGGATTCTAATTGCAGGTGGCGGCAAGGACTGACGCTAAGCAGATTCAAGAGCAGAGGTGCAAGGGCAGGAACTATACTTTTGACATAATCCACAGCAAAGCTTTTTATTACAGATTATCTGCAAGCAGGCACGAAACCACTTGCAACACACATCCTATTTTAGTGCAAGGCCTCTCATTTAACCAGGACATGTAGAGGCCAGAGGGCCAGTGCTGGGAGGCTTCCAATGTATTGACAGTGTTGTGGTTGGGTCAGCAGCGAAGGTTTTCAACAAGGGGTGACACTGTTCTTACCTGAGGGGCAAGTCCAGATGCTCTGTTTTTTCCACAAATTGAGCAGGCTGTTTGGCTCCCAGCCGTGTCAGTAGCTGGGAAGCCTCCGGGCATCAGCTGGTCAGAACAGAAGCCCTAATACAATGTTTAAAAGAGCACAGGAAAAGGAGAAAGGAAAAGGTTCAAAAGCAGAAAACAATATTGGGCTTTATCTAAGATGCACCAAAGGAGGAAACAGATTAAGGCAGTGCTGGTGAACCTTGGCACTCCAGCTGTTCCTGGACTTTATCAGAAGCCCAAGTCAGCACACCCGATGATCAGGGCTTCTGGCAATTGAAGTCTGAGAACAGCTGGAGTGCCAAGGTTAGCCACCACTGGATTAAGGAAAAGCCAGTTGTGGAGAGAAGTTATTCACTCACTCACTTACTCACTCACTCACTCACTCACTCACTTACTTACTTACTTGGCCACCTTTCTCCCAATGGATCATAATGTTAAAAAGATTTAATTAAAACACAATTAAAAAGCAATTAAACTCAAGTGCATTAATGATGAAAAACAGGATTAAAACTTAAAAAAACAGACAAAAATCTTTTTTTAAAAAAAGATAATAATTTAGCTTTTAAAAACCCAGCATACAGGGACTCAGTTATAATTATGAAAAAGCCTGGCTGAAGAGATGAGTCTTTAGTTGTTGGCAAAAGGATAAAAGGGAAGGGACCAACCTAATCTCGCTGAGGGTTAAATTGGCCCCTTTCTCACCTCTCCAAAATACTCTGGAGGAAGAGCATTCCATAACCTGGGAGCTGTCACAGAAAAGACCCATTCTCTGTCCCCATCAAGGGTTCCTCCGATGACAATGGGGCTGAGAGGAGGGTCTCTTTGAAAAACTTAAAGAGCCTATATAGGAAAATATAGTCCGTCAGATAGCCTGGAGCCTAATCTCAAAGATACTTCTCAAAAATAAATTTAGAGATGGTCTCTAAATCCTGGATTAATCTGACCAGCAGTGCTCAATCTCTTCTCCTCCCATTACCCAAATTTTCCATTGCCTTTTCTTTTTCTTCTTGCCCTTCATACATAGACAGACCAATAGCGAGGCCAAAATTCAGCTCAACATTCACTTCTATTCAAGCCAGAAAAGGGTTTTTTTACTTAGAAGTTCTTGTTGTTCAGTCACACAGTCTAGTCAGACCCTCTGCGACCCCATTGACCACCGCGCACCAAGTTCCTCTGTCATCTGCCATCTTCTGTAGCCTGCCCAGATGTATGCCCACTGCAGCAACAATTCCATCTTAAAGAAAGGAGCGGCCAAAAATAAGATGGCTAGATGGTATTGTAGACGCAATAGGCACAGAGCTGGGTGGGTTGAGGAGGATGGTGGAGGACAGGAGTGCCTGGAGGGCAATGGTCCATGGGGTCACAAAGGGTCAGAATCGACTGTGTGACTGAACAACAATCTCATCCTCTGCCTCCCCCTTCTTTTGCCATCAATCTTTCTTAGCATCAGGGCCTTCTTCAGTGAGACCTCTCTTGTCATTTGGTGGCCAAAGTACTTGAACTTTAGCTTCACTATTTGCCCTTCCAAGGAGCAGTCAGGGTTGATTTCCTTCAGGATTGACTGATTTGATCTCCTTACAGTCCAGGGGACTCTCAAGATTATTATTATTATTATTATTTATTGCATTTGTTACCCCGCCCCAATCGGGAGAACCCGACTCTGAGCGGCTTACATCAAAATAAAAAAATAGAAACATAGAACAATCTATATCAATAAAAATCATCAAGAGTTAAAAAGTCATCAAAAGTTAAAAACAATACAGAAACTACACACAAATCCCAAATTCAGACCCAAGATATAAATTTTTCATCCAATTACTACAATTAAAAGACTGATATTTTCAGTCTATGTGGTTTGTAAGATTTGTTTGCATCACAATATATAATAACCGAAAGGAATTTTTGAAATGTTGATTAGAGCACAGATAGTTGTGTAGTAAAACAGGTGACAGAATTCTAATGGACAGCAGAACTATGAGGATGTCTACTCTGTCCAATTATAGGGCAGTTTGGTATGAGAAAAAGTGGTGTGTGTGTGTGTGTGTGTGTGGCGGGAGAGTAAAATGCTGTTTGGCAAGATCACCATGCCCCAGTGGGATTTTGCTCTTTGTGCACTAGTGTCCTATTGTTGTTTCAGTGATGGGATCAGCAGTGGCAGTGGTGTTGGAGAGGGTGATTGCCCCAGATGTGGATCAGCAGTGGCAAAGTTATGGGAGAGCTGGTCAGCTGAGCAGCTGATTGGAGGATTGGTTCCCCCCGTGCCTCTACTGCTGGGCTACTGTCCCACCACCACCAGGACCACTGTTGACCACAATGCTGCTCAGCTGACTGCTGCTCAGCTCATAGGCCAGTGGTGGTTAGCTGATAGGCAGCAGAGTTTACAGCAGGTGGGAGCAATTGCCACAGTGGTGGATTGGCATGGCAGAGGAAGAGCCTCCTCAAAGATTGTGGTATTTTTGAACCACAATCAGGCAAACTCTGGTAGCGGCAACATTCTGTTGCTGGTTAAAATTTCTCACATTAGGCCAGGCAAAAGGAACTGTGGAATGAACTCACCAAAAGATGCCTTTGTGTTGCCAGTTTCATGCCTGGCTTAGACACAGAAGAAGAAGAATGGCAAAGTTATAGGGGAGCCAAATTTCTGGGCATATATACAGTATGCGCAACTTTTTAAGACAACTTTTTCACCACAAGCTGAAACTTCATCAGATGACTGAAAAACTATAAATACACCCTGAACATAGATTTAGTTGCAGCTTTCTCCACCTCCCTGCCTAGCAGAGGTTATATGCCATGTTCTTCTAAAATATAACCCAGGTCTATTCATTGCAAGCACTTCAATAGGTGACCCGTCTAGCATCCATTGTGAAATTCTGTGGCCGATTGATGGATACCTGATGTCCAAGGCAATAAATCAGGACATATAAGGAGACAACAAAATGGGGGGGGGGGAGAGAGATGCCGTTTGTCAAAAGAAGCAATGCATGTTAAAACATGGTAGGGGAGTTGTTTTGCTTTCATATTGCTCTCTCTCGCTCTCTCTCAAATATTCAAAGGAAAATTCACGGCCAGCCGGACAATTACACTTGGACTTAAGAGGTAAGATGTAGTCAATTTGGGAAGTGATTCTTAATCACTCCTCATTTCAGATGGGAAGCAGGAAGATGGAGAGTTACTGACTCCACAAGACCCCATTGGCAGTTATTGGATGCAAATAAGGCAGGCAGGAAGGCCATTAAGGCAATGGTGGAAAGATTTATCTTTTTTACTGACCATCTGCAAAGCCAAACAAATAAACAACAAAAAAAGCTGAAACACCAGTTTTCTGCTTTATCGGTTCTGTGAATAAGCATATAAATTTCTACGACATTTCTGTAGGCTTGCTGAAGGGGAAAAATCCATCCCCAAGGACTAGGCTGGCAGCCGTAAAGGCGTATGGTCTATTGGAATCAGTAGCAGTGCAGATTTTGTGTGTTTTAGCATCTTTTGGGGCAGAGGAGAGAGGAGGGTGATTTCATGAGGAACGTCAGTAACAAGAGTGCTCAGAATTGCTGTCAGAGTCAATCTCTTTGGTAGGGAAGCTGATCTCTCTTTCATGTCTGAAAAGATCAGAAGGCTGGTAGCTTTAGTGACAGCTTTTGGCTCCTCCAGACTGGGCCAAAAGAGCTAGAGAAAGGAAATGGGGTGTATTTCCTTTTCTGGTTGTGTTTGTCATGCCTTTTCTTTCTATTTATTTATTTATTTATCCCTCTGCCTCTCCCTCCCCCCCCCTCTCTCTCTCTCTCACACACACACACACACACACACGGTGGGGGTGGTGGTACTGAGTTTACTCAGAAGAGGCATGAAAGTGAGATGGTTATGGGATTTTTATTTATTTTTTGCCTCTGATCCCAAAATATTTAGCACTTTGCACTGAAAGGGAAAGGCTCCGTTTTATGTTCTGCCTCAGGCAGCAAAATGTTGTAGACTACCCCTATGTCCACCTCCAGAAATAAACATGACAGTTTATACTGTTGGAAAAAAAAGCTGTCTGAAGACTGAGGAGACATGCTGGCAGGCAGCCAAAAATCTGAAGGGAAAAGCCCCTAGTTAGTGGGTCTCTTTAATAATAATAATTTAAAAAAAAAAACCAGAGGCATTCCTTATTTTGTGGGCAAGACAGTATACTGCAAAAAGACACCAGACACCTTGGGTGGTGGGAGCAGCACAAGACAAACCAGAGACACAGTGCTATGAAACAGTTTGTAGCAAAACTGCTTATTAGAAGATACCCAGTAAAGATAGAATTAGCCTTCAGTGTTTAGATGTAAAGTACACTCCCTAACTTTTCCCAAGCACACAAAGTCATAAAACTGATATAAGTCAGACTACTTTTTTAAAGAGAACAAAGAAGTCTCTTGGGTGGGGGTGGGGAATCAACATATGCCTTCATTTAAACATGTTTTAAATTTGCTGCCATTCTTCCTTAGAAAATAATATGATGTGTCTGGGGCTTAGAGTGTTTCCTAGTCATCTGCTTCAGAGCTCAAAATGTTATGTTTTTAAGTGGATCTCATTGTATTTCTCATTACTTCTTGGCAGGTAAGTTGCTGTTATCGTTATTGTTGCTTTGTAAAGATCGCCTTTGCTCAAAAGCCAGTCGTACCCGACTCTAGGGTTCAGTGCTTATCTCTTTTTATAACCAAAGAGCCAACCTTGTCTGTGCCTACAGGTGTTTCTGTGGACATATGGCATACATGCAAGGTAACTATTCTCAGTGCAATCAGATACACACAGTGGTGGGCAGCAACAGGAGGGGGTAGCAAAATTGGGTGGCCTCTGGGCAGCGGGGTAGTGAAATTGGGTGGCCATACCTACCTCCCTGCCCTGTTCCATCAGGTTTTGTCCCTGCAAGTGGTTCAAGGTGTCCCTTTTTTTAAAATTATTATTATTATTATTATTATTAAATTTATATGCCGCCCTACTCGGTGAAAACCGACTCAGGGCGGCTCACAACATACAATCAAATACAATGTAACAATTCAATAGAACAACACAATGTCACAATATAGTGAAATATACATCAATAATTCAAACAATAGAATATCATAAAATACAATACAGTAAGATAAAACCCCAATATACGTCATAAAGTTACAAAAATATTACAAAAAACATAGGAACATTACACAAAAGCCAGTCATATCCGACTCTACTGTGCAGTGTTCATCTCCATTTACAGCCCAAGAGCCTGTGCTGCCTGTGTTTGCAGATGTATACATGGCCATATGGCAGGCATGACTAGATCGCCCATGATGTAAGCTCCGCCCATGATTTAGGCTCCACCCATGACACAGGCTCCGCCCATGGCGTGGTAGAGAAATTTTCTGCTGCCCACCACTGGATACACATCTATCCAGCCATCTAATTGCATTCTATGTTGCTTTTAGGAAAAGGGCAAAAAATACAGGGAAATATAGGCTGATGCTCTCTAGTGGTCAGTTTTGATATTGTATCTTAGAAATAAAATCTGACAGGATAGCATAGTGGTTTAAGCACCAGAGGTTGGGAGTTCAATTCCCCACTGTTCCTCTTCCAAGAAACTGCCAGGCTGCATAGAGATGGGCAAGCTTCACAGTCCACTTCTGTGTATTCACTACCTCGGAAACCCTGGAAAGTGTCACCACAAATTGTTACTGAATTGATGACACACAATTATTAATTATTATTATCTTATAAATATTTATAAAGTAACAAAGACAAGACAAGGTCCAATTGTTGTGATGAAAATACTGACTGGCCCTGCCACCTCAGCCCGATGTTGTGCTGTTGTGCTGTTTGGCACTGAGTGCTGGGAAGCAATGAGTGTAGAGGGCTGCTTCCATGCCATGGAAATGTATATGGTCTGCTGGATATTGGGTATCTCCTTACTCGATCACATCACAAATTATGCCATCCGACCAGTGGTGGGATGTCAAAAATTTTACTACCCCACCGTGATGTCATCACAGTGTGGGCGGAGCTAATGTCATGACATCATGGGCAGAGCCAACATCATGATGTCATGATGTTGTAGGCGGGGCCAAAGGAAAAATAAAAAATAAAATAAAAATAAGTACACGCACGCACACCCCTCAACCCACCCACCCACCCAGAACACAAAACCGTAAATTAAATAAATAAATAAATAAATAATACATTACAATACACCCACCCACCCACCTCAAACACAAATCAACCAGAGCTTTTAAACCAGAGCTTAAAGCTTATTCTGGCTAATCTTTCTCACACTAGTACAGATGGAAGGAACTACAGAATGAACTCACCACAAGATGGCTTCATTTTGGCATTTTTCAACTTTTGAACAGTTAAAGAAGTTAGGTACTAAGTCTTTGCCTAACCAGTTCTCTAGGATAATATGCCTTAATGTAAATGTAAAACAGCTGTACTTCCTTAAGGGTTCTCCAATTGGAACAGCACTTGGAACAGCACAGGTGTAGCTTATTGATGAGGTAACTCCAAGACTTTGCTTAAAAAACCCAAGCCAGGCCACCAGGCCTTTTTAGGAACTGTGGTAGTACGTCAATATAGGTAAAGGGATTAAATACACATTAAAATACACAAAGACATGCCACATCCAAAGGTGAGTAACTTACCCTGGGGAGCAGGCTATAGGGAGCTTCAGGCTAGCAGCTTCTCTTCCTCCTCCCCACTTGGGAGGACAGCAAGGAGGCCATGCATACATGCCAAGCACTGTAGGCGTGCATGCACACCAAGTGCTTGGTGCGCATGCGCAGTGGGGGAACCAGTGGAAAGGTAAGCCTCGAAGGTGGTTCCCCCCAAAAGCTGCTACCGGTTCTCCGGGACACTGGGAAACGTTACTACCGGTTATGGAGAACTGGTGAGGACCTGTTACATCCCATCACTGCATCCGACAGCAACTTGGCATGTCACTAATAATGGAGAAGCTGAGAGAAAGCCATCTACGCCGGTATGAATATGTCCTCCAATCAGCACCTTCTAACCATTGCCAAAACTGCTTACAACCTGAAAGTTAGTGGCCAGGTGGGTGACCGGAACAAAGATGACAGGGCACTGTAATAGGGACATGCAAATAGACGCCCTTGCACCCTGAAGCCATAAATGATCAGACAAAGTGGTGATCCAGGAACCAATGAGCAAATCCCGTACCTGCAGGGAAACACTAGGAAAAAAGAGAAACAAGAAAGATAAAAACACAGAGTATTTTCCTTTCATTTAAGATTGATGAAAGAATGGTGCAAATGCTTCTAAAATGCCCTTGGAAATAATTTTTGAAAGTAACATAGGTGACATGCATGACACCTAAAAAGTGTCTTTGTACCTTAGAAATGAGGGGCCACTAATGTACGGTACTTATACTATCCAGCTCTACTGTTCCTTGTCTCCCAGCACTGAAGAAGCAGACAGTACTCTTGAACACTGCCACAGGTCTGTAATGGGCTAGAAGAAGTGTATCAAGCTGACACTAAATCCTAAAGACGAGTTCTGCAGCTGTTCAGTACAATCTCAGAAGTATAACCAGCATCTTATTAGATGTAAGTTGCCACTGCGACCTATGATATATCACTCACACAAGCGTAAATCACGACAGATTCCGACCTTAAAAATTTATTCTTATATTTTTAAAACTTTATGTAAACAAACCAGAGATACTTAGTGATTATGTTTTCAGGCCAACAACTGATTTGTGATATTGCATTGAGAGCAGAATGTACTGCCTCTAGAAAGAAAAGATTTATAACCTAATGATGGAGAGCAAACTCGTGAGATAATGGTGTACTGCTCTAGATCCCAACCACCCTGCTTGCACTGATAGCTATATATAGGGTGTCCTTTTTCAGAAGCTATAGTCACTTTTTTGAACAATAGGTTTGCAGCTCAGTTTTCCTAGTCACAAAGAGCATTGCTTGAAGCACATGGGGATAATTTTTCTTTCAATAAATTATATACAGTAATACCTCAGATAACGCTAAGACTTGGTTCCACAAGTCTTGGTGTTATTCGATTTTTAGTGTTATCCGATGCATGTTAAAATCCTATGGGATGGATCGGATAATGTTAAAGCTCCATAGAGATACATTGTAACTGCACAGGCTTTAGCGGTTGTTATCCGATCCATCCCATAGGACCTTAACGTTATTCGATCCAATTCTCCTCCCCAGATTACTTAACGTTATGTGATTTTAGCATTATCCAAGGTAAACGTTATCCGAGATATTACTATAAAGACAAATAGTGTTACCTCGTGGAATTACCTTTACCTTTGCCACCTTGAATACCTTCATTGAGAGAAAGCTGGAATATTAAATACATACATGCATATCTATATCTATATCTATATCTATATCTATATCTATATCTATATCTATATCTATATCTATATCTATATCTATACAGTAATACCTCGGATAACGCTAAGACTTGGTTCCACAAGTCTTGGTGTTATTCGATTTTTAGTGTTATCCGATGCATGTTAAAATCCTATGGGATGGATCAGATAACATTAAAGTTCCATAGAGATACATTGTAACCGCACAGGCTTTAGCGGTTGTTATCCGATCCATCCCATAGGACTTTAACATTATTCGATGCAATTCTCCTCCCCAGATTACTTAACGTTATGTGATTTTAGCGTTATCCGAGGTAAACGTTATCCGAGGTATTACTGTATCTATATCTATATCTGTCTATCTTATCTATCTATCTATTCTCTCTATCTGTATCTGTATCTGTATCTGTATCTGTATCTGTATCTGTATCTGTAGAGATAGAGATAGAGATAGAGAAAGAGCACCACAAGCCAAAGCAATACTGAATTATTCACCTGGCCAGGTATAAGCCTCAGAAAAGAAACATGAAAAATGTTGAACAAGCCATTAAACTGGTAGAATTAGGCCAGTTGATGTGGCTGTGAGCCCTGCAGTTAATGTTAAAGGCAGACAAAATGATAGGTTTATCACATCTTTTACAGAAGTTCTCCTCCAGCTGTGGAAGACATATGTTTGTCATAGCATGTGATTTACTTTGCCTACATGTTTTTAGCATGCTTTGCTTTCTGATTGTTAATTGGAAGGTAAACATGAGCTTAATTTACAAATATGATTACTCAAGTAAAGAAAATCCAGAGGTATTGGGGGAAGGAAGGTGGATTAGTCATGAGAATATTTATTCTCCATAATATTTGTTTTGACCCTCTTTCTCAAGGTGCTGATTGCAAACTTAATGTGTCATTAGCAAGCATATGGGTATGATTTTTTTTAAGCAATGCAAACCAGGACAAAGACCAGATGCAGCTCAGAGTTGTGTCTCTTACTTTGAACAAAACATCTCCTAAGGATGCAAGGTGATTACAATTATAATTGGCAGATAAAATGTGATTGTGTGTAAATTGACAGATTAATGATGGTTATGGGCTAGGTAGAGGCTCTGATACTAGCAATACCTATAAACCCACTAATCCACTCTGTGTCTGAATAAAGTGCACTCAGCTCTTAGCCAACCTGTCCTATGTCCTTCTGCAGATTCTCTGACTTACTCCTTATCTGATCCCTTGACATTATTTGTTTCCAATTCTCCATGAAGAAAGCAATCCTGTAGATCAAGAAACACAAACGACAAGACCAGGCTGTAGGCTGAATGATGAAGACAGGGACAGAGAAGCACCAATGGCTGTATGCAAAACTGGGTACAGTACTCTGTTTTCACTATCTCACCCTTTTTAGGGTATTAAGAGAAAGTCACTCCAGGAAAGAGGGGTGAGAAACTTTAATATTCCTTCCTAAAAGAGTAATGCAGGGAGCTTGTGCTTCTCTACACTTGTCTCTTCCCTCTCTCCCCCCCCCCCACCATTATTCCTCTCCTTTGAATATAATAAAATTAATAATGCTGCAGCCATAGTATAGACCAGTGATTCTCAACCGGAAGCCCACGGGATGGATGTGGCCCACAGCACCATTTCATGTGCCCCCCACCACACCAGGAAGTGCTATGTGGTGAAGGACAAGATGGCCGTCTGGCCCCTGAAGCTATCTGAGGGAGCATGACCTGGCCCCCAGCTTAAAAAGGTTGAGGACTTTAACAATCAATGATTTTTCAACAGAAGAAGCAAGAAAGGTAGTTTTCTAAGATAAAGAACATAATCTACCTTGTTTTCCCTATCTTTTCCCTTTTCTGGGAATTTAACAGGAAGGATTTAACAGATTTAATAGAAGGAATCAACATGTGTTACTCTGCCTTGTTAGTTCCTGTAGGCTGCTTACTGTCCCATGGTAACCCAAAATATGCACAAAGATCCCTAGTCTGGTTTGTGTCAACACAACTGTCTGTCAAACAGAGTCCACATACCAATGTGGTACTTTTTGTGAGGATCACAGAATTCTCCTGTATCCATCCTATTTATGATAATTAACACATAAAGTATCACCTTTGCCCCAGCTTCAGTCCCCTAGCAGTTTTTGAACCTTCTCTTGAGTGTGAATTTATTTAATTTTATACTTCTTTGGAACAGTTGACCCCTTTTTTGAGGCACAAAATTACTTATCTCTAGAAGGACAAATTAGGTAAAGGTAAAGGTTGCCCTTGCTCAAAAGCCAGTCGTACTCAACTCTAGTGTTCAGTGCTCATCTCTGTTTATAGCCAAAGAGCCAGCACTGTCTGTGTCTGCAGACGTTTCCATGGAAATGTGGCAGGCATAACTAGACACTGGAGTTGCTTACCTTCCCACCGAAGTGGTCCCTATTTATCTACTTGCAATTTCTTGCTTCCGAACTGCTAGGTTGGCAGGAGCTGGAACAGAGATGGAAGCTCACTCAGTCATGCAGCACTCGGGTCTCAAATTGCTGACCTGCCAACCTTCCAGTCATCAAGTTCAGTGTCTAAACCACTAAGCCACCACAGTCCCCTAAGAACAAATTAGCAATGGATAATATATTTATCAGTGATCATTTTAATATCTGATATAAATTGCTCAAACATCTCCTTGTGGACAACAGTGTCCTATTAAAGTTGCATCACTTTTCCAAAGACAGGCTTAGTGGGAGTTCCCCAAATATATCCTATATTTGAGTGATGTCTTTTCATAATGTGGGTTACACACACTGTTTTATGTAGGTAGAAGGGTGTGTGTACAATTCTTGCATCCGTTTTTAGAAATGTGAAATGTGTAGCATGAACTAGAGCACATGTATACTGACATAAGTGTCCTTTCCTCAAAATTATAATCGAAACTAGGTTGGCAGACCACTCATAGCCCTGCAGCCTAAATAGCGTACTCTGAATAAGAGTTCAGAAAAGCTACTTGCCAGGAGGCCCAAAACTTCTCAGCCAACCATGCTGCTGAAGGGACTTTGGCAGCTGTAGTCCAAAAGGGCAACTTCCTTAAACATTGTTCCCAAGTTGCTTTGTGATATGTTCGTTTGTGTTAGTTGGTGTTAAGGAGGCATTGCATTTATCTTTCTGAAAATAATTGCAAAGGGAGAGAACCTTTGAAGAAGTTCTCATGGGGCAGGTTCAGAGGTTTTGTGCTTCTGTCACTCATGAAAAGTTTGAGTAGTGAGAGTGAAGTCTTCTCCAAACATTCTTTCATGAGGAGTTATTGTTGTTTGAGCACAGTTGGCTGGCCCATCAGCCTGCTGCCAGCTCTGATCTGGAGTCGGAGCCTGAAGAGGACCTGTTGCTGGTCCCTCAACCTGCTGCTGGCTCAGATACAGACTCTGAGCACGAGATGGACCTGGCATCAGCCCTACAGCCTGTTTGGAGCCAAGCCAGTCAGGCGAATCAGGGCTTGACAGGAGGACCAGGTGTCACATTCTGGAGGACCAAGAGCAACCCATAATATCTGAAAAGTGCAAAGCCCTATTAAGACATGATCTACAGCTGAGGCGAAGGAGGGCTAGGGCACACCTTCAGAACAGGCCATCAGCTGTGAGCCCTGAGTCTCCTTAAAAGAAGGTGATTGCTGGTAAGCTCGTCAGAGCAGTCCATCTAGGACCCTGACACTGTGTTACCTGAACCTCTGATCTTGGAAAACCCTGAACGTTTGCCTGTGACCCCAATGATGTCCCTGGATCATCCTTGTATCTATAGTTTGCTACTGAATGGCTTCTGACCTCGGCTGCCCAGGATGATAAACTTTTCCTAGCCTCTCTTCAGAACCCCCTGCCTGGATCACAAAGGGGCTTAGTAAAAAGGAGAAGGAGGCAGCAGAAGATGAGGTGACTGGATGGCATCGTTGACGCAGTGGGCTGCGGAGAATGGAAGATGACAGAGGAGGCTGGCGTGTGGTGATCCATGTTGTTGCAAAGTGTCGGACTTGACTGTGTGACTGAACAACAAAGGAAACTGCATAAGCCTTGATGAGTGTGTGACCAGGAAAGAAACCAACACCTGATTAATGGGAGCCAATTTGTCACTAACACTTACATAATTTCCCTTATGCGAATATAAGGGAAGATTTGGGGCATTGTCTGATGATTTCTCTTTCCCTAGACAAATTCAGTGGAATGGCAACCACTCACCAGACTTCTTTGCCCGCAAATAAGAATTTTAAAAGTCAGATGGTGTATGCCACTCCTGTACTAAAATTATCCACCTAGCACAGACTTTCTCTATGTTTTCGGGTTGCGAGCCTGACTATGCATCCTGGACTGCTGATCAGACCAGTCACATGGTTCCTCCATATGGAAGCGGAAGTAAAATGTGCTCTGCACATGAGCAGAACATTCTATATATGTGCAGAATGTGTTTTAATTTTACTTTTGGGATTGGGAAGGGCGTTGGGGCTGGATGAGTTGGCGTTGGGGGCCAGAGCTGGCCCACGGGCCATAGGTTGAGAATGCCTGACCTAGCAGGAAAAGAAATAATTTCTTCATTCATTGTATGTCCCATCCTGGTTTCCTGTGATACAGTGTGTAAAAATGCCCATTACCTGCTGTCATCATGCAGCTATGCCCATTGCTTATTGGTCACACAGCCTAGTAATCAGGTGTTGTTGTTACTTACTGTGAAATCTTTTCTGACTTATGGTGACTCAATGAATGAATGACCTCAGAGGTTTAGATGGTGTAATAGGGTTTTCAAGGTAAGAAAGATTAAGTAGTGGTTTACCATTGCCTCCTTTTGCACAATACCAACAGAAGTTAGCTTGAGTGTAATTGCCATTGTCTATGAAACATCATTTGACAGTGTTACCTTCAGCTACTGCTGCTGCTCAGTAGCTGTTCTCCAGAAACTTCTCCATCTCTATCACCATAAGAACGATCCATTCTCTACCAGGGGTGCCCATACTACAGCCTGGGGTCTGGATCTGGCCCTCAACACCAATTCATCCGGCCTACGAAGCCCTCATCGCTCCTGGAAGCGAGGGGTTGGGGAATCAAATGACCAAAAATTGTTCATCCACCAAGAATTCCTTCAGTGACTAAGGCTGCAGTGATGTTCTGTGCCATTAGGTCATGTCTGACTCAACAACTGTGCTTAGCTTTTGCAGACACAAGTCTGTCATCATTTTTGCCTCCAAACACAGTTCAACCTTAATTTGCTGAAGGGCCCACTTCTTTGTTCAGGATTTCCACAAAACTCTCCTCCAGTTCCATATTTCAAACGAGTTAATTTTTCTCCTGTCAGCTTTCTTTACTATCCAACTTTCATACCCATACGTGGTGGTGATCGAAAATGCAATGATATGGATGCTCTTGGTCTTTGTCTCCAGTGACACATCCTTATGCTTGATGATCTTTTAAAATCCCTTCATTGCTGTCTCAACGTAACTGCTGTGAAGTCAGTAGATCAGGGATGCCCAAACTACAGCCCACAAGCCGGATCCGGCCCCTGACATCCAATTCATCCGGCCTGTGCCGCCCTCACTGCTCCTGGAAGTAAAACGTGCCCGTACGGGTGCATTTTACTTCCACTTCCAGGAGCAGTGAGGACGGCACAAGCCGGATGAATTGGTGTCAGGGGCCAAATCTGGCCCACAGGCCATAGCTTGGGCACCCCTAGTTTAAACAGAGAAAATGGCAGCTTAAAATCTATCTCATCCTGTTGCAGAAAGATTGCAAGGTGCATTTTACTTCTGCTTCTGGTGGGAGAAACCACATGACCAGCCCACTGAACCACATGACCGGCCCGCCGCCAGAAAGGTTTGGGCACCCCTGCAGTAGATAAGTGGTAGCCTGCCCTTCATGTGCCAGTCAACCAGAGCATGGAAAGTTTACTTGAGGCCAAGGCGCCGGTTTTAGATAACACTTGGCAGTCTGTAGTTGAAACGAACAATAAATCTTTGCAGTTTCTCCAGGAAGGGGGGGGAGGAGGGATGTTGGAAAACCTCCCGTCAGCCAAGCCTTTTGAGGAAAACAAGCTTGCGAGGCCCGGGGATCGGCTTCTTCTGCCCCACAGGTGCCCCGAACGATCTAGCCCGTGCTACCCTCATCGCTCCCGGAAGAGGGGGCTTTTCAAAGGGTGGGGGAGCAGGGGGGGTGCCAGGCAGGCAGGCAGGACCATAGCCAGGATTCTAAATGTGGGTGGGCGACAGTGATGGGATGTAACAGGTTCTCACCAGTTCGCCAGAACTGGTAGTAACTTTCCCCAGTGTTCCGGAGAACCGGTAGCAGCTTTTGGGGGGAACACCTTTGGGGCTTACCTTTTCACTGGTTCCCCCACTGCGCATGCGCGCCAAGCACTTGGTCTGCATGCACGCCTACAGTCCTTGGCGCATATGCACGGCCTCCTTGCTGTCCTCCCAAGTGGGGAGGGGGAAGAGAAGCTGCTAGCCTGAAGCTCCTATAGCCTGCTCCCCAGGGGAAGTGTGTCTGTGTGTATTTTAATGTGTATTTAATACCTTTACTTATATTGATGTATTGTGGTATAGTAGTACTGTGTGTGTGTGTGTGTGTGTGCAGGCTTATTTTTATTTTATTCTTTTTTTTCTTTGCCCCCCCCATCATGATGTCATGATGTTAGCTCCACCCATACTGTGATGACATCACGGTGGGGTAGTAAAGATTTTTGACATCCCACCACTGGTGGGCGAATATTTTTTCAGGATGGGCAACAATGTCATATACTGTATATAAGCAGCTGGGAATTTGAGGGTGGGCAAGCTGCTAACTCAGGGTCGGTGAAGCCCACCCTGGCCACCCCCTGGCTACGGTCAACTCGGATCCCTCTCTTTTACATTCACCCTCCTCCTTGCAGACGCAGACGAGGAAAGACGCCAGCTTTTTTGGCAGAGCCCCCCCCCCCCTTTCCTTCGCTTGGGTGTCAAGCTGACCGGGCTGTGACGCCGGCGGGAATGTTTTGCCTTCACAAAGGGAGCGCCTAATCTCGCCGCTGCCTCCGTCTTCCTTTTAAACGGGCTTGACGCCATTCCGCAGTGACATAGTTTGCGCTGCGCTGCGCGAAGTGAAGAAGCGGATTAAAGCTCGGGGCTTGCAGACTAACTAACACGGGGTGTGTGCGCGTCTGTGTGCCATCAGCCGATTGCTTTCAAAGCCGCTCCTTCCCTCCCCACCGCCATTGAAAAGGAGTCTGTCCAAATTCGCTCTGGTTTGGCAGATTTCGCCTAGCACAGTGGTCTGCAAATGTGGCTCTCCAGATGTTCTTGGACTTCAATTCCCAGAAGCCCCAATCAGCAGGAGTGCTGACTTGGGCTCCTGGTAATTCAAGTCCAAGAACATCTGGAGAGCCACATTTGCAGACCACATAAACCCAACCCCATGGCTGATCTGAGGCAGTGGTGGGATGTCTTTTTTTTTTACTACCCCACCGTGATGTCATCAGTGTGGGTGGAGCCAGCATCATGACATCATGGCATTGTGGGTGGAGCCAAAGAAAAATAAATAAATAATAATAATAAAATAAAAATAAGCACACACACACCCCTCTACCCACCCACCCACCCACCCACAACATAAGGACAGCAAGGAGGACAGTAAGGAGGCTGCATACACGCCAAGAACTGTAGACATGCATGCACACCAACTTGGTGCACATCCATGCGCAGTGGGGGAACCAGTGAAAAGGTAAGCCCTGAAGGTGGTTCCCCCCAAAAGCTGCTACCTGTTCTCTGGGACACTGGGGAAAGTTACTACCGGTTCTGGCGAACTGGTGAGAACCTGTTATATCCCATCACTGATCTGAGGGCCACTCCATAACCAATCACCTCTCTCTCTTTCCCCCTTCCCTGTAGTTTAAATACAGGGAGGGAAATAAAAAGAAAAAGAGTCTCTGCAACTGCAGTAGGGTCGGGGGAACGGCGCTTTCCCCGACCCTACTGCAGTCGCAGAGACCGCTGCTCGTGGGGGGTGGCTTTAAAGGCAGGGAGGTCTCTTTCTTTCCCTGCCTGCCTTTAAAGTGGTTTGTTCCTGAAGTCAGGGCTTTTTCTTACTGTTGTTCGATGCATCCATTGGACAATGCTAAAAATCGGGTAACATCATGACTTGTGGAACCATGTCATAACATTATCCGGTGTATTACTGTAGTTGTATGATATCGCTATGCATGACCAGCAAGTTCTTTGCTCTTTACCGTGATTCTGATGACATGAGCCTCTGTCCCAAGAGCCAGACATCCATTTCAGTGTGTCATCTGCAGTGTGGCAAGTGACACTATTATGTTCCCCCTCAGTGGTGGGATGTCAAAAATGTTACTACCCCACCATGACATCATCACGGTGTGGGCGGAGCTAACATCATGGGCGGGGCCAATGTAATGACATCACAATGTGGGTGGGACCAAAGAAAACAAATTAAAAAATAATAAAAAATAAAATAAAAATAAGCACACACACACACACCTCAACCCACCTACCCACCCACAACACAAAACTGTAAATAAATTAAATAAATAAAAAATACATTAAAATGCACCTACCCACCCACCCACAACACAGATCAACCAGAGCTTTCAAACCAGAGCTTAAAGCATATTCTGGCTAATCTTTCTCACACTAGGTCAGATGGGAGGAACTACAGAATGAACTCACCACAAGATGGCTTCATTTTGGCACTTTTCAACTTTTCAACAGTTAAAGAAGTTAGGTACTAAGTCTTTGCCTAACCAGTTCTCTAGGATATCTAGGGGAGCAGGCTATAGGGAGCTTCAGGTTAGCAGCTTCTCTTCCTCCTCCCCGCTTGGGAGGACAGCAAGGAGGTCGTGCATACACGCCAAACACTGTAGGTGTGCATGCACACCAAGTGCTCAGCTTGGCGTGCATGTGCAGTAGAGGAACCAGTGAAAAGCCCCAAAGGTGGTTCCCCCCAAAAGCTGCAACCAGTTTTCCAGGACACTGGGAAAAGTTACTACCGGTTCTGGAGAACTGGTGAGAACCTGTTACATCCCATCACTGACAGTACAGCTTCCAGCCTCCCTGAGCAGCACACCATAGTCATGATACTTTTCAGAGTGGTAGTCTTTTATTCTCGGTTGAAAGGATTTTGCAGAAGAAACTGCTTAGGGAATTCCCAAATTAGACTTCTTTCATGTCTCCAAGGGCAGAGATAGGCACTCAGTCCGTCATGCAGTACCTGGGACTCGAACTGCTGACTTGCCAGCCTTCCAGCTAACAAGGTGAGGGCCTTAACCACTGAGCCAGCACAGCCCTTCTATCTAGGTTGATAATGTTGCACCTTTATTCAATCTTTTAAATTGGAACTACAGTACAGTATAGTGAAAAGTAGTCCTTTCAAGAGCAAAATATTTTCCTCTCCCCAAATTATCAGCCTAATCAAACCACAGCGCTTCCAATTCTTCATTGATCCTTAATTCCCACTGTGTTTGTGCCTCAAGGTGTTTTTAGAAAGAGGGTTTTTTTTCTACTTATGTTTCTTGGTTAATTACAAGCTAATCCAGATCATCAGAGATCACACATGGAATGGTGTGGCATTGCTAAATTGTATAGCAAATCATATTTCTTTATATGCTCTTGTCTCTGAAGACAAACTTGTTCTTTCTACACTCCTCTTAACGAATACTGCCAACTTTTTCAGTGACATCTTTCAAATCACTATGGAAATGTTTGAAACTGCTCTCATGACCACATTGTTTTTAATTATGAAAGTATATAGAACATTGTTTTTAATCTTGGGTTATAGGGGATATATGTGTGTACTCACTAACATGGTTATTCTCAGTGGCTGAAACTGAGTAGTAAGTCTTAACTAGAAAATAGACCCATTGTATCAGTGGGGATTTGGTGAGTAAACTCCGTAAGTTCCAATGCGCATTACACTACACAGCTTGAGCCATGGTTTTCATCTTCTTACCTTTCCAGAGTGGAATGGACAGGAGAAGTGAAACTCTGGGTAAAGTGAAGGCAATGCTATCATAAGATATGTGTATAGGACTGCAATGATGAACCTTATTACTATAAGTGTTCTTGGACTTCAGTTACCAGAAGCCCAAGTCTCTGTGAATCCACACGAATGGCTTTACTGCACGTAACCTCAGTAAACCATTCATGTGGATTCACAGAGACTTGGGCTTCTGGGAATTGAAGTTCAATAACAGCTGGAGTGCCAAAGTTCTCCATAACTGGTATAGGAGGTGGGCAGGTCAATCAGATGAAGATGGAAATGTGCTGATAAGTAATTCTGAAATTGGAAGCAAGCATAGGGATATGAATCCAATGGAACAGCTCATTCCCGAATCCAATTTAATAAAAGCAAGACCTCTGCTAATACTAGAGGATTGCCACATTTTGTGGATGATAATTCCAATATAACAATAATGTAATATCTTAACATTAAATGGCTAGAGTCAGGTTCGCCTGAGCAGGGCAGGGTATAAATTTGAAATAATAATGTATTGCATTTATATCTTGTCTGTCTAGCATGAGCCACTCTGAGTGGCATACAGACATAATACAAACAAATACAGAAAATACAGGAGAAGAAAAGAAAACATACCTGACCAACCATTAATATAAGAAACTAAATTGAAATATAAACATTAGTTATAAATACTTTCAAAGAACAGCTAAAGAACACACTGTATAAAAGATGTGAACAATAAAACTTGTAAAAACTTTTCCACAGTGGCAGATGCATGCAGGGGGTGAAATCATTTTTCTTGTCACCAAACACATCATATCCAATATCCAGTAGATGCCCACAATGATATTAGTAAATTCCCATTCCACACTGGCATTGTGAAATACAGTAGATTAGAGGGGAGATGGAAAGTATTTCCCTGGCTTCAAAATGTAGAACATCTGCTGGGACAATGAAAGAGATCGCTGCAGTGGCAACAGAACATGCAAGAAAAGCATAATCATTTTGGAGCGTGTCTTCTTTATGCACAAGAATTGGGCTTTTTATTACTAAACAAAATAGATCATTTGGGAAGGTAATTCTAGAAAGACAAGGGAGGTGCAGAACAACATGTGCCTCCAAAATACAGTTTCCATATTCCACTGAAATAATTTGTGTGATTAAAAAAATATTCAAATCACTCTAGAACTCCACTGCCAGAGGAAATGGGCAGGCAATGAATCATCATGGAAGTTAAAGTAGAAAGGAAAAATTGCAATGTGAATATTTCATGAGGATGATCTTCTGGAGCACATTATACTCTGTGACAGTCCCCACCCCCACCCCAACATGGCATCCTGTATATATATTGGATTATGGCTCTGAGAACTTGCAGCTAACCTGTCCATGGGTCATGCTGGCTGGACATGAAAGATGCTTCAGTCCCACATAGCAGGATGGGAACGGCAACTCAGAGATAGATTTCAACACACCTGAATTGGTGTTCAGGTTTGGATCCTTAATTTCAGGCCAGAAAGAGGGAGAAGTGGGGGAGGTAATAGGTGTGAGAAGCACATATTGGGGAGGAGGAAGGAGTGTGTGTATATGTGGGGGATGAGAAATGAAGGAGGCTCAGGAAAACAGAACAGAAAGGTAAATGCATGTGAATATAAATGAGGACAAAGTGTCAACATGGGAAATAGGATTCCTTTTGACAAGAATTGCAGTGGTGATTCTCCTCAGAGATGGAATATGTTTTCTTTAGACATGTTGTCTCCAGCCCTGAAAGGTAACAGGGCAGATATAGGAAAACCTACTTCACTACTTCTTGATATCCAAAGTGAAATAAATACCAGCCAATTGCTTGTTAGGTTTTTTGAGATTGTGCCTGATTTTAATTGCATGCACTCCTCGTCAGGGAACACATCATTGCTCAACTGAGAGAGCTGCCAAGAAGAAGTGATTCATATCAGTAAAACGAACAAGGGAGAGGGCTCTCACCCAAAGTTTCTCTTCTGTGATAACTTGAACTTTTGCTCCTCGTGGGTTTGCCTCTGGGGCAAAATAGCATCTATGCACACTTGGCAAACTGTTGGCAAGCAAAATGAAATGTATTTGTTTATTGTGTTTATACTTTGTCCATTTAGCATGAGCCACTCTGAGTGGAATAGAGACGTAATACAAACACAAATTCAGAAAATCCAGGAGAGGAAAAAGAAAACACACCCAACCCACCCATTATATAGGAAAAGAAAAAGTTAGACACAAATTCTTGCAAAGAACAGCAAAAATACACCCCGTCTATAAAATATATGACCAACACCCCACACATAATTATTTATTTGTTCAAATTTATATTGCCGCCCACTCGCCGAGGCAACACAGGGCGGCCTACAGTCAAAATGGCAACAGTACAGTAACATGATGCAAGAGTTGAGTGTCTGACTCTATAAAGCATGGGTGCCCAAACATTTTGGGTCACGGGCTGGTCACATGGTTCAGGGAGCTGGTCACTATGGCCTAGGGGCCGGATGCAGCCCCCAATGCCAATTCATCTGGCCTGCAAAGCCCTCATCACTCCTGGAAGTGGAAGTAAGACACGCCCGTACAGGCGTGTTTTACTTACGCTTCCAGGAGTGATAAGGGCTTTGTCGGCTGGATGAATTGGCGTCTGGGGCCACATTCAGCCCCTGGGCCATAGTTTGGACAACCCTGCTATAAAGTTTTAAAACCATGACATTCAAGAAACTGGGAGCTATATTAGACATAAGTCCTTTGCAGCTGGAAGCCCTTTATTAAAGGTGTCTCCTATTAGAAGGCTTTTTAGTCTTAAGTCTCTATATCTAAGTTTATTTATCTTTAGAGATTATCTATCTTTAGCGATAAAGAGACTAACATAAAGAAGCAATTAAAAAAAGAACTTGGATTGTGTTTTCAAACATGGACAGTGAGCAACCTGGAGAGAAGGCTGAGCAAGTCCACAAGGTCATCCATGCTCCCACCATTGTTGGTTGGATAGCATCTCCACTTATATTACAGTCACTATTAATATTTCTAAACATGGATATCTGTATGTTTACACATATGCATCATTAATGGACCAAAAATGAAGATCATAATTTGCATAAAATTTGCATCTGCTGATTTATATTTTCAGATGTACTGTTAGAAATAATCAGCTTAACAGAAATAAAAGATCTCTCACCATAGTAGGGAAGACTGCCATCAGCCGACCTATTTGCCTGCTGTCCAGCTGACCAATATTGATGGTAGGGTGGCAGACTCAGCCGGCGCACCGATCACCTGTTCACAGCCTTCATCACTCAGGTAAGATCCATGATAAATGTTATTTAAATTATATAAGCTATTTCAGATTCAACCTATGTTCATATGAATCTGCGAAAGCAATTCTATGCCAACTTGTGCCTTTTTTGGCCCTTGTAAAAACAGTTTTTAAAAATCTCTCTTGAAAGGTGTTTCTCTGACTGATAATTATCTTCAAAGGGGCCCTGCCTTCTTTCTCATGATTCTTCATCTTTAGAATGGGCAGCCCTTAAAAATACAACTTTCTCATCTCTGTAACTCTGGAGGCCTAAGCAGTGGGAGTGGCTGGACTCAACAGCAACATCAGCAGCAAGCAAGCTTATTCTTCCCTTCGCCTGTGTCCTTTTTCTTTGGCAAGAAATGGCTGAAAAGGTAAAGGTCACCCTTGTTTGAAAGCCAGTCATATCCGACTCTAGGAGGGTATGGTGCTCATCTCTGTTTACAGCCAAAGAGCCAGCGCTGTCTGCATCTGCTGACGTTTTCATGGTCACGTGGCAGGCATGACTAACACTAGAGCACATGGAACACTGTTACCTCCCCACCAAAACAGTACCTATTTATCTACTTGCAATTTCTTCCTTTCCAACAGCTACATTAGCAGGAGCTGGGACAGAGACAGGAGCTCACTCTGTGATGGAACACTAGCGTCTCAAACTGCTGACCATCCAGTCATCAAGTTCAACATCTTAACCTATAAGCCATCAGAATCTCTATGAAAGAGGCTGTAGGTTTCAGCTAATGCACGGTGAAAAGGATGTTTGTCTGGAAATTAAAGTGTGCCCATTTGCTCCAAGAGAGTGCTGGGTAAATTCAGTTTGATTTCTGAAGAGAATATGTTAATCCTCCTCTTTGTTTGAAACCAGGACTAGGGCAAAGAGAAATCTGAGTCCACTGGAAGGTCAAAGGGTGAGTTACAATAGTAGAGGAAAAATATTTGAATTAGTCATTTTAACAGCAATAACAATTAAACAAGTATCTATCCCCATATTGTTTTTTGTAATGAAAAAAATGGATTTTGTAATGGATTCAATTTGGAAGGACTGTGAGCTCTATTCAGTGCTGATACTCAAAATTAGTGCTGGTGAACGCTGTCTCACTACTGTGGTAGAAGGAGGTTATATTGCTGCCCGCTCTTGCTCTCACGGCACCTCAAGGCTGAATTCTGCCATCATAAGCCTCCTCACTCTTCCCCCTGCCTCCATTAAGCCTAAATGCCTGCCTCTGGCCGCTGAGGAAGTAGTAGTCTATGAGATTGTTTTTGCCATGAGCAAAGCCCATCTCCCAGGCTCACTTTGAGGAATAAACCCCTCAGAGCTAGGCATTTTGCCCTGGCATACTTTGGAGACCCATGCCAGCCACTTTCTCAGCCTGCTATGACTCTCTACAGAAATATTGTTATGATGTTGAGGGCCTGTGTGTGGACTAATTTGCTGCCTCTCTTACATTGCCACATAAGGAAAGATTTCCCTTGACTCATGGAGGGCCTGGGTTTACCCAGAATAAATCTTCAGTTCTCAGTGGCTGAAATCCTGTATGTTAGTGCCGAGTTGCACTAGAGTACACCAATTGAATCCAGTTGAGATTTGCTGAATCAAGTCCTCTCTAAGGTAAAGGTTTCCACTGCTAAAAGCCAGTTGTATCTGAATCTAGGGTTCAGTGCTCATCTCTGTTTCAAAGCTGAAGAGCCAGCGCTGTCTGCTTCTGCAGATGTTTCCGTGGACATGTGGCAGGCATGACTAGACACCGGAGTGCACGGAATGCTGTTTACCTTCCCACCGAAGTGGTCCTTATTTATCTACTTGCAATTTCTTGCTTTCAAACTGCTAGGTTGGCAGGAGCTGGGACAAAGACAGGAGCTCATTCCATCCTGCAGTACTCAGGAATCGAACTGCTGACCTCCTGCCTTCCAGTCAGCATCTTAGCCATTTGGGCCACTGCAGTCCCTCTCTACAGTCCATTGATTCATTGAACCTAATCTAGTTGTCATTTTCTATGGTGAACAGCAGGATTTTAATAACTCTATATCTTTGTGCCAATCCCTGATTACTAGATCTTGGAGTTCAAGTGGAAAACAAACAATATCCCAGAAACTAAATTATGTTCATTGTTTTTTTTAATGATATATAAGAAAGCATTTGTCTATACTCTGTAAGTCTAAAATAATATATACTATGTAGCTATGTGCCCAGAGGAAAACAAAAAGATGATACTACTGTACATCTTTTATTCTAAAACAATCTTGCTAGAAACAACTCACACAGTGTGAACAAAGTCCGTCTCTTAAACTCTAAGTCGTAGGAGGCCGAGAATTCTGTAAAGAAGTGAGAGAAAATAGGAGATAAATAAGCTGAAACAGAATAACAACAAGAGGACATTGGGTTCTTTGCAACAAGGAAGAGGTTGAATTTTCAATAGAATGCAACTGCCCATTTACACAGAAGTGCTCCCAAATCTACATTCTTTTTAACCAAAAATTTTGAACCACTGCCTTTGAGAGCTGGTCAGAAATTTGAAAGGCTGGTCAAATATACAGAATCTGTTTATCTATTACCACTGGTTCCCAACCTTGAGGCCTTCAAATGTTTGTGGACTAAAATTTGCAGAAGCCTTCACCATTGGCTTTTTTGGCCAAGATTTCTGGGAGCTGTAGTCCAAGAACATCTGGATCCCAAAGGTTGGGAACACTTGGTGTACACCAATGATAGGCTGCTTGTAGTCTTCCATATGTGGTTAGTCTTCCATATGTGATTATATGTGGTTAGTCTTCCATATGTGGTTAGTCTTCCATATGTGGTTATATGTGGTCAGCCTATACTGAGAAGAGCTCATGAGTGGGTGTAGTACATTAGAAGAAGACATATCTCATCTATGTACAACCCATTACTTACAGAGAAACCTTATCTGGCTGCATTGCATAGCACTCACCTAAATGCCATTTCTATATAAGTTCCTCAGCTCCAGAACACAATAGAAAGGAGTAAATCTTTTCAAAAAGAGCAGAAATTCCTTCAGAAAGCAGGGATGGTGATACATCTTGTCTGCCAGTGTAGGAAATTAGTATGGGCTGGGCAAACCATAGATATACCACAGGTTGGAAGAGTGAATTCCCAGTAATTACAACTCCCAGAATCCCATATCATGGGGAATGGGAGTTACAGTAAGTAAAAAAGTAGGGTTTTCCATTTTTGACCTTTATAGGCCTGCTTATGGTACAGCTGAAGGTATGAAACAAAAATGGGGACATTACAAGTCCCATAATATTAGTTATGCAGAGCTTTATTTATTTCTAATTAAACTGCATACTGGTCTCTAAGTAGGTCATGAGTAGGCAATGTAGAGACCTGGCAATGCAGAGACCATGGGTTTTGTCTCTCCCACAACTCTTCTCCTCAGTCTTTATAGCTCTGTGCTGCCATCATGTGTCCAGTTCTCCACAGGTTGATCATACCAAGAGAAACAGGGTGCACCATCACACCACTGAGATTGTAGCAGCTGAAACGTGGTCAGTACTTACTGATGTTTTCGAACACGGATTATGAAAAAAGAAGTCATGCTGATGAGTATCTGGTGGTTTGACCTGACTATTTTCCAGATCAGAATCGCTCCTCAGGCTGTTGAGTATCAGAGAATTGGCATGGGGAGGATAAAAACGCCAGTAATGACAATAACAACATTTAATATTCAAAGGTGAGGGGAATAAACTCTGAATATGATGAGAGACACTCTTGTGATTTCCCAAATGCGATCCTTATCCTAAATTCTGGGTAATGTACCAATTTGCTGATGGCACCAGTTCAATTATGCACCAAAAATGGGAAATTTCTACCCATGGACTAGAATCCATTCCACTGGGATTCCCCATCCAAAACACAAACATGTTAGTAACTAATTAGCAACCAGACTAGATTTCCACTTTTAATACCCTGCATATGACCTAGCTCCATGATGGTGAACCTTGGCACTCCAGGTGTTGTTGGACTTCAGTTTCCAGAAGACCAAGTCTCTGTGAATCCACACAAATGGGTTTATTGCACATACATGTGGATTCACAGGGACTTGGGCTTCTGAGAGTTGAAGTCCAAGAACATTTGGAGTGCCAAGTTTCACCATCATGGACCTAGCTGATCTTTATGGGCAGGAAAACTGTGGCATGAAACTGAGCTGTGATTTATGGGCCTGGTAAGGAGTATAACTGATGTTAACTCCAGCACAGACCATTTCTAAAATTTAGTTATTTTCTGCATGTTTGCTGTGGATATTCTCCAAGTGCAAAAAAAAATTTTTTACATCCCTCCCTCTCTACTTGGCTTTGATCTTACCTACTCTGCCTACATTCTTAGCCCTATCCCTTGCTGTTGCAGTCATTCAGAAGTACTGTATCTACCTAGTCCAGGGGTGTCAAAACTATGGCCTGTAGGCCATATCCAGCCGCCAATACCAATTCATTTGGCCCACGCCACCCTCATTGCACCCAGAGGAAGAAGTAAAATGCCCCCATATGGGCATGTTTTACTTCCACTTCCAGAAGCGATGAGGGCTGCACAGGCAGGATGAATTGGTGTTGGGGGCTGGTTCCGGCCCATGGGCTGTATTTTGGGCACCCCTGGTTTAAGCAGAGAAAATGGCAGCTTAAAATCTATCTCATCTTGTTGCAAAACAAATTGCACGGCGTGTTTTTACTTCCGCTTCCGGTAGGGGGAACCACATGACCAGCCTGCTGAACCACATGACTGGCCCATGGCCGGAAAAGTTTGAACACCTCTTGTCAGGAAGCGACATATTTCCTAACGTTCTCAAAGCTTGGAGAGGTTGTAGTTTTAGCTAGGCCTCAAAAATCCTTTCTTCTCTCTGTCTCACAAGACTCCTGTCACGAGACGATTTGTTTTCAGTTAGTGTTCCTGTGCTCTTATCTCTCAGGCTAGCTGAGCTCCCATGTTTTGACTACATGCTAGAACACTCACTGTACACGTGTGTAAACAATCCTTTGTTATGAGAGAGTTTTCCTCTGTTCCCTGATTGGCCAAGGTTAACCCACCTGACTGCAGAATCTCCATTTTGCAGAGAAGTTAGTTAGTTCGTGTTTGGATCTCAATGGCTTAAGACCCTGGCTATGGTGTGGGACTATTCTCTTTCTGTCATCATGATTACCTAATGAACCTGGACTGTTACCTGGACTGATATCTGTTATTGACCTTTTATAACTACGTTTTTTCCATGGACTATGCTATAAGAACCTGATGAATAAAGCAGCTGTTTTCCTCTGAAGATTGTTTTCTTTTTTGGCACACACACACAGCTACACTACCAAGACCTCCCTTGTTCTGCTCTATTGCCTGAGCATAGTAAGAGTTCTTTTTTACGCAGCCCGGCTCTCCCAAGTGTGTAAGGTAAGGGTTAAAGTTCCAGTAATGAGCGTGGTCTCAGGAACTGAAAGGGAGGGGCCCTTGTAGGGACATGCTGGTGTCTGACACCTCTGGACTAGTCTATTTATAAATGAACATCCTTGCTTATCTCTTAATGACCAGCAGTTTGAGGGGCTGAGAAATTCTATCCACAACTCAATGTTTTGACTCTGCAGTGATGACTAAAGATTGCGTAAGAATCAGATTGATGCTTTTGTAAGGTCTTCCCCATGCAGATTTCATTAAATTCAATCAAAAGGTGTGGATGGATGGAAGGATTAAGCTTTCTGCACCTTTGGATGTTCCTTTGGGACCAGATCAGAATCCTAAACATTCATTAGAAATGTTTGTTTAAAGGGAGGAAAGGTTTTAAACTGCCCAGGATACATATGATATAATTTGATGTTTTATCCTTAGGTGTTAAGATAAGTGTATTAAAATTCCAGTCCAGTGACAAGATATATTCGCCCCCACAACAGAGTGTGACAACACTGCATACAACTAATGAGGGATGGATGACAAAATTCAAAGGTGTGTATAGATAAATTCCCTGTGTGCATTGATCAACATAGTATGACTGCAGCAATGGGAACAGCAAAACGATAAAATAAAAGGGATTGTTCCCTCCTTCCTTGTTCTTCTATTCAATCCCCTACAAAACAAGGGGCAACTGAGACATAAGTTACCGTATTTGCCTGTGGATAAGATACATCTGAGTATAAGAAACACCTCATTATTACCAAAATAGCCCACTATAGTCCTTCATATGCAGTACAAGATGCACTCCATTTTTCCAGGGGGGAAGTGGGCCTTATACGCGAGCAAATATGGTATATTGCATGCTGATCATCCTTTGTGCAGGTATCTAGCCTGAGCCTGTTTGTCTGCATGTACAAAAGTAAAGTGGCCAGTTTAAAATATTGACCTCATACGTGGAATTTGTCAATAAATGTTTCAGTATTAGCAGAAACGAACTTCCCATATTTTTTTGAGGCATAGGCTGTAATCAAGTGAAATTATTTTCCTGCAGTATAACCCTCACATTTCATGCTGAGTTAATAACAGATGGCTTTGTAATATTCAGCAAAGCACTATACTTTCGAATGTTTGCACGAAAGCTTTATGCATTGAGAGGGTGATCTGCTTTATTTCTTCTTTTTTAAAAAAAACAGTAGATTTTTAAAACATACAGTACATGAGAGATGCAGTGTCTGCTTCAGCTTTCATTTACTTTCCAAATTCTATACTTTAAAAAATTGGAGGAATTATAAAGATCTGCAAGTGTCTTGCTCAGTTATCAATTTCATGTAACAAACTCCTTTAAATTATACATGCATGTTCAGAATATGCTACGAATTCAGTAATGTTCAGCTAGGATTCAGACCCCCAATATCTTAATGAAAATTTGTAAATTTTTCAAAATGTCACTTCTTTCCAAAAGATGGATGGTTTCTGTGAGGATTTCATCTATCTAATTATCTCTGCCTGATGACATAGCTACTCCAGATTTTTCATCTTCCTCTAATCACAGTCAGCATTTTAAAAAGGAGGTGGATTATTAGCAAATAGATAAATGGCACGTGTTTTTGTGCATGTGGGTACATGTATGTGGGTGAATGCAATTCGCTCTTAAGGATGTTTGCGATATTGCTGTACAGTAGAGGCAAATGTCAGTGGCGAGAGGCGGTAGCTGTAATGAGTTAGGAAATTATGTCTGTTTTACCGTGATCCTATGAATTGATGAAATCCAAAAGGTCCTGTCAGTAACAGCTCTGCTCAGTTCTTACAGATTAAAGCTTGGGGCTTCCTAAATTGAGTCAATCCATCTCATGCTCTGTCTTTCTCTTTCCTTCCTTTCCTAGTGTTAATTATCTTTTCCAGTGGGTCTTATCCTTTCATTCTATGCCCACAGTATATTATCCTCAGTTTAATCATTTTAGTTTTCAATAAGAATTCAGGCTTGATTTGATCCAGTGGTGGGCATCAGCAGGTTCGCACGAGTTCGCCAGAACCGGTAGCAGAAATTCTGATTGGCCCCGTCCATCCAAGTTTTGAAATAAAGTACCGGTAGTCCTAATTCAGGTGCAACACAGGGCTTTCCCCCTGGACAACGCCCACCATACCATGCCCACAATGTGGTAGTTAATTTTTTTGGACCCCACCACTGATTTGATCTCAGGGCAGAGTACATAAAATAAAACAATTTTTTAAAAGAGCATTTAAAACAAATGCAGTTCTATTAAGGGCTTGCATAATTTCTAGGGACTCCATGATAAAACCTGGGCTCCTGCACAAATGAGACCACCACCCAAAAGGAGTAGCACAAGGGTGAAGGTCTGGAATGGACTAAGGGAAATGCAGAACGGAGAGAGAGAGAAACAGAGAGGCCTTTCCTGGTTGAAAATGCTGTTACTCACAGCCACATCTGTGAATGGGAAAACAAATGTAATTGAGCACCTGATCCCAGATAAATGCACCAGCCTGGCCTATATTTACAGAGACCTGGCTAGATGAAGCTAGTGTGTGCGTATGTGTGTGTTTCTGTGGTGTGTGTAGGGGTCAATCTCAGTCAACTTGGTCCATCTGAATTTTCTGTGTCGCAGCAACTGAGACTTGGAAGGACCAGGCAGGTGGAACTGCAGCTGTCTTTTAAGATTACCTCAGCCTCACCAAGCGTCCTTCCTTGCAGTCCTCTGGGTTTGAGTGTGTCTATTTAAGAGTGGGGGCCTTGTTGGTTCCCCATTCACCCCATTGGTCAGTAGTCTCCCTTCCTGATCTAGTCAGGGTCTATCTTGGGAGTGGGGCTGGATCCATGGTAGACATCAAAAAGAGGATTCACTCTTCCATATGACAGACCTACATATTTGAGATTTCAGACCAATCACTTTCAAAGGTTGCTTGTCCCCATCCCCAGTCCAATACCCTTTTCTTTTCTGTTAGGGTGCTACTGGTTGTTACTACGTTCAGGTACAGGTAATTGGGATTGGGCAGGGATAAGTGTCTTACTTCATGCAGAGGCAGATGGGAATGAATGGATGCTCTTCCCTTGCCAAGGGGGGGGGGGCACAAATTGCTAGCTGGTGTCCTGAGTGACAAGCAGAACATGGCAAGCAGTCTTGTCTGTTAGGACATGTTCCTCTTGTACATTCTCCCCCCCCCCCAGCACATGCATGTGAATAAACACATTCCATGTGGTCCTTTCCACCTGTTTTATGCCTATAGACACATGGTGGCTAACCTTGGCACTCCAGGTGTTCTTGGACTTCAGTTCCCAAAAGCCAATGTCAGCACTCCTGCTGATTAGAGCTTCTGGGAATTGAAGTTCAAGAACACCTGGAGTGCCAAGGTTGCCCATCACTGCGACCCATCAACAAAAGTGGGCACCATCTCTAGAATGGAAAATTGAGTCATCTTTTCCAGTGTGGTGAAAACTATGGTTGCCAACAATTCACCCCTTCAAGTTCTCCTTAATTACTAGCTGTTCCCATTATCATTCCTCTCCATTTAGTGACAGAGTGTACTCAAAAGCCACCCTCTACTTGGCACACCTATCAAAGCAGCATATTATTTGGTGAAGGGGGTACCTAACTGCCCTTTAGATGATCCTGGGGCTTGGCAGTATGCCAGGCCCTCTCATCTGGAGCCTTTGAAATTACACTCTGCTGAGTAGAAGCAGCCCCTTCTTTGACAAGTATGCTGTTCATTTCTCATCCACAGTAGTAAAGGACAGGATCATGAGGAGAGCATTCTCCGGTCACATGGCTGGAGGGCTCCTGGCTCTTGTTACATGTGGTTCTAAAGGAGCATTTGTTAGACATTGATGAATCGCAGCTAAAGTGGGGATTTGACATTTGCATTATCAGCTTGATCAGTTCCCTTTTCTCTCCTTTCCTTTTTTTCCTTTTTAAATTTCCAGTTTGCAGAAACTGTTCGCATGAATTAAGTACATTTCTTCTGACTGACTGGCATCAGATACTGGAACATTTGTTGTGAATTATTTTAAAGCTAGTCATTTTGTTCAAACAATTTATCAAAAGTATCAACTGCCTAGACCTGTGGTTCCCAATGTGGGGCACACACCCCACAGGGGGGCATTTTGATTTTGTAAGGGGGGCAATTCAAGAATTAGTTATTAACAGTGAATTTTTTGCATATATCCTCAAGGCTGCAGCAGTCCACTGCAGTCCTGGTGTTCAATCCTGCACGTCTCATTTCATATGTGCCACAGGAGATGGCTCTGTGATCATAGTGTGTGGGTCAATTCATTGCAAGCTGGGATCCACCTTAAACAAATTCACGCCAATGACATTTTTCCTGCTTCAGGAAAAAATGCATTCTCAGATACGAGTTGCAGTTGACGATATACATACAGTACATATTGTGACATACACATTTTTTAAATTAAAAGCAGAATGTAGGGACATGGTCAAAAAAAGGTTGAGAACTACTGGTTAGTTAGATGTTAAAAATCTTATTCTGTGCAATAAATAAATTACCCAAAAATTGTAATAATTCTGTGTGTCACATCAGTTTGGACTTCCAATGACCCTTTCCCCAGGATTTTCTAGGTAAGGAATACACAGAAGTGATTTACCATTTTCTTCCCCAGGGGACACCTTAGAACTGTGCAGCTTGCTTATAGCTACACAGGCTGGGTCTTATCCCTGGAGACACCACGAGGAATTAGACTCCAAATCTGTGACTCCACAATGATACCTAAACCACTGAGTGACCCAGCCAACTCCAAATAAATATCTAACATTTTCAGGGGTGGTGGAGTCTCACAGAAAAAAATTGATGTGAAATGGTACCTCTTCAGTTTATTTATTTCTCATGTAAATTATTTTAAAGTAATTTACACGTTAAAAGCTTCAGTACTGCAACCAAACAGTTGTGAGTTTATTTATTTATTTATTCATATTTATATTGCCGCCCACTCGCTGTGGAAACTCAGGGCAGCTTACAGACAATGCAATGCAATCAATCAATCAATCATCATCATCATCATCATCATCATCATCATCATCATCATCATCATCATCATCATCATATCATCATCATCATCATCCCACATCTTCTCCTTGATCCTGACCAGGGCTCAAGGTTGACTCAGCCTTCCATCCTTCCAAACATGCCATAGTGCGCCCCCTCCATCTTTCAAACATGCCATAGTGCGCCCCCTCCTAAAAAAGCCATCCCTCGACCCTACGGTACTGTCTAACTACCGTCCAGTGTCCAACCTACCCTTTTTGGGAAAGGTCCTGGAAAAGGCTGTGGCGTGGCAGCTACAGGATGTCCTGGATGAAGCGGATTATCTGGACCCTTTTCAGTCAGGATTCAGGCCCGGATATGGTACGGAAACTGCACTAATCGCTTTGGTGGATGATCTCTGGAGAGAGCGGGACGGAGGCCACCCGTCCGTTCTAGCTCTTCTCGATCTCTCAGCGGCTTTCGATACCGTTGACCACGGTATCCTTCTGGGACGGCTCCAAGGATTGGGGATCCAGGGCACTGTGTTGTCCTGGTTTTTCTCATTTCTGAGGGGTAGGACCCAGTCGGTGTGCTTGGAGAGGGAAGGGTCCAGTCCTAGGCCCCTTCAATATGGGGTGCCTCAGGGCTCGGTGCTCTCTCCTCTCCTATTCAACATCTACATGAAGCCGCTGGGTGAGATCATCCGTTCCCACGGGGTGAGGTATCATCAATATGCAGATGATACCCAGCTGTACATCTCGGCCCGTGGGGACCCAGGCGGTGCAGTGGAAGTCCTCTCCAGGTGCCTGGAGGCTGTGAGGGTCTGGATGGGGGACAACGGGCTACAACTGAATCCCGGCAAGACTGAGTGGCTATGGGTGAGGGGTCCTGTGTTATCACAGGAGTTGCCAACTTTGGTACTGGATGGGGCAGTTTTGCCCCAGAAGGACCCGGTGCGTAATCTGGGGGTCCTCCTGGACTCACGGCTACTGTTCGAAGAACAGGTGGCAGCCGTGGCCGGGAGGGCTTTTGCACAACTTCGTGTAATACGCCAGTTACGCCCCCTCCTAGACCGGGATGCCTTGCTCATGGTCACGCATGCTTTGGTCACCTCCAGACTTGATTACTGTAATGCGCTCTACATGGGGCTGCCCTTGGCGACCATTCGGAGGCTTCAGCTGGTCCAGAATGCGGCAGCCCGGGTAGTGATGGGGTGCGGGCGTTATGCTCGGGCCTCACCACTGCTCCGGGAGCTGCACTGGTTGCCAGTTTGCCTCCGGGTGCAATTCAAGGTGCTGGTCATTACCTTTAAAGCCCTACATGGTAGTGGGCCAGGATACCTAAGAGACCGCGTCACCCTAAGAATGTCTGCCCGTCCCACCAGGGCGGACCGGAGGGGCTCTCTTGTTACTCCATCGGCTAGGGAGGCTCGCCTCACGAGCACCAGGAAGAGAGCCTTCTCTGTGTTCGCCCCGGCCCTTTGGAACCTCCTTCCGACAGAGCTGCGCCTGCAGGCGGAGCTTCTGCCCTTTCGAAAGGGCCTGAAGACATGGCTGGCGGGTCAAGTGTGGGGACATAGCAATGCAGGTTCCCATCCAGGATGGCTAATTTAAGAGCAGCCATCCGCCCCCATCTGGTAGCTGTTATTATGGGTTTTTATCCGTTTTCACTGTTCAATGTTTTAAATTTTTTATGAATTTCTTATGAATTTTATGAATTTTAAGGCCATATATATTATGAGCTATGCTGTAAGCCGCCCAGAGTCGGGTCCGCCCGATTGGGGCGGGATATTAAATGCAAATAAATAAATAAATAAATAAATAAATAAAAATTAATACCCAGTAGTAAAATGTGTCCTGCACCAAAGAATAAAATTCCTGTCATTGTTTAATACAAGAAGTAGAAAACAAAGGAATAATGGGTTTTGCATTATTCCTAATGAAGGGGGCCTAATGTGTTTCAGCAGAAGTGTTAAAACCTGTTATGTAGCATCCAGAGCATTCATACTATTTTGTGCTGAGGTGGATTTTTAACAAAATCCAAATGTTCTGCTTTCATCTGTCACCTACGACCCCCATTCAATTTAGTGGCTCTTGTTTTAATTTGTATGCCTAAAATGAAACAGATTGGATCCCTCTAAAATTTCCTTGCTTTTTAAATTAGAAATGTTAGTCTTAGATGGTGTTTTGCACTTGAGGGGGAAACGAACAAGCAACAGCCAGATATCTTCCCGTCCTTGGTATATTCATTTTTCTACCTTTTCCAGCAACAGGTCAGAGATTATAGAATATCTGGAAGAAGAACATAAAGCAAAGCTAAGAATCCACACACATACTCTGTTTTATTTCAAGTTGGTCCACACCTGTTTATTTCAGATGACATGTGTCAGCAATAAACATAAAAATGACCTTCTGTATTGCTGACTCTGACCTTAGACTGTTCAGTGACTGGTTTGCATCCGATTGCTGGATTAATGACTTGCAATATTTTCAGGTACATGGAAAGATACCATCCAGTCACTAATGCTGAAGTAAAAATTAAGCCCCAGTCCAATCTACTGCCTTATATGGAATAGGGGTGCCATCTTACTCTTTGTTAACCCATCTTTTGAGCAAGTAAGCCTACATAGGCCATGTTTTCACAATACAGTACTGTGGTCAAATGTTTCTCCACATGGATGATCCATAATAATCTGAAGGCCCTAGGAGACTTTGCCGTCCTTCACTCTACTCATTTAATTAAATGAAAATCAATTTAATTCTGATCATACAGACATGCACATGCCTTCAGTGAGTACGGTACATAAGTTGGAGAAATGGAAGGGTTCCTTGTCCACTGTGGTACCCTGACTGTAAAATACCTTCTTCAGGAAGGTCTGACAGGCACCAGTGTGCTCTTCATTTGGCTCCCAGTGGAAATTGGGATTAGCACCAAGACCTTTTGAGTCTTAAGGATCTTGGCTGGATGGCTTGTGTAGGTTTGTTATAAAAATGTTTCAATTATTTGTATGTTTTCAAATGTTCTGAATCCTTCTAAATCCTTTTCAGATTTCTCTAAACATCCACACACACACACACACACACACACAGCACCCCTCAACATTTTGGAACAGGTTGTTTTGTATCTGTATCCTGCCTGGAGATCTTATGGAACAGGGAAGGGTATGCTAGTGTATGCAATCATAGAATAATCATAGAATAATTGAGTTGGAAGGGGCCTATAAGGCCACTGAGTCCAGCTCACTGCTCAGCATAGAGTCCAAATCAAATTTTGGTTATTTGTATGTTGAAAAATTTGTATGTCGAAAACACGTTGCATTACCAGAAGAGGCCACTAGATGTCACCATATTTTTTGTATGTTGATTTTTGGTATTAAAATTTGTGTGTCAAATTTTTTTTAGCCAGGATTTCTCTTTGTATGTCAATTTTTTTGTAAGTCGAACCATTTGTATTTTGGGGTCCTGCTGTACTTAAATAGCAAATATTTGACAGGTGGGGACTCTTTGTATTGCAGCCATTTGGCACATGATGATCACTGTGAGGTAAAGCCTTTAGCTCAGGTGTGTCCAAACTTTTTGGGGCAGGGGCCTGACCATGCCCCCAGAACAGGGCGTGTTTTTGCATGTGTGGCCATTTTACTTCCTGTTTTGGCACAGATGCGTCTGCACATGTGTGAAAAGTGGTCATTTTACTTCCTGGTTTGGTACGGACACTTCTGTGCATGTGCAAAAGCAGCCATTTTACTTCCTGGTTCACCATAGGCGCTTATGCGCATGTGCAAAAGTAGCCATTTTACTTCGCAGAAAGGTCTGTGCCAAACCAGGAAGTAATATGGCTTCTTTTTCACATGCACAGAAGTGTCTGTATTTACTTTCTGGTTTGGTGAGGGCATCATGGGTCTGATGGAATGGCTCTGGAGGCTGTATCCAGCGTGGGGATGTTACCGGTGTGGACCGGTTCGCCCGAACTGGTAGCAGCCCATCAGGAGAGGTCGCCTGGGGGGGGGGGGTAAAGCCCCAGGCGACCATTTCGGTCGCCCTCAAAAAAGTTTTTCCGGGCAGCTAATATGGCTGCCCGGAACTGCACATGCGTCAAACCTCCATTTGACGCATGTGCAATTCTAATTTTTAGTGCACATGCGTCAAATAGAGGCTTGATGCATGCACACTAAAAAAAAAACTGAGCATGCATCAAACGGAGGTTCAACACATGCACAGACATTTTTTAATTTTATTTTTTTGCTCCGCCCACGATGTCATGACATCAGCTACGCCTATGACGTCCATGACGTCACGGTGGGGTAGCGAAGATTTTGACAACCCACCACTGGCTGTATCCGGCCCACAGGCTATAGTTTGGGCATGCCTGCTTTAGCTGATACTGTAATATAAATAACAGACAATAATAATTCAAAAATGTTTTAAACAACCCAAGGAGACTGGCTGTAATAAAACATTCCTAGGACTTTCCATCAAGCAAAAAGATCATAAATTATAGAGCCAATAATAATAAAAATATAGTAACTATCTTTGCTCTGCAGGAAAGAGAACAATAAGGAAAAGAAAACATTGGGCCTCCACAATCTAGGAGAAACATAGGGACAGTTAAAAAAAACACAACCCACCACTGGCAGAGCCAGGGTAAAACAAATAATGGCCCATGTTGTTGTTGCTGCTGCTGCTGCTGCTGCTGCTGTTGTTGCTGCTGTTGCTTCCACTTCCGTGTCTAGGCCAGATGTGAAACTGCCAAAGTGCTACAGTGTTTTTTATTTTATTTTATTTTATTTTGTTTGTTTTGTTTTGTTTTGTTTTCTGAGATGCCAAAATGAAGGCACCTTAGTATACACTTTAGATACTACAGACAATGCGCTGTTTGGCACCTTCCTTCAGGAAAACCAGCTTTTCCACATGTTTCTGCCCGTAATGAGACAGGGGTCTCAGGAACTGGAAGGGAGGGGCCCTTAACTGGGACAACCGGATTCTGACCTTGGCAACAGGGTGGGATGTTTCTACGCTCCTGAAGCTGTTTTTGAGTGTGCCACGCTGACATGTTGCCACGCTGACAAGCCGTTTTTTTTCTGTGTGTGCGTGTGCCGAAACTGACTGGAGAGTGACTGTGTTTTTTTCTTCACTGTGTTTGTTCAATCCTGAGAGGGGGAGCTCCAGGCAAGCTGATTTCACAGCTGTTGCTCAGGAAGCCGTCCTGAGCTGAGGATTCCCAACCTTTCTTCGTGGGTCATTTCCAGTCCAGAGGGAAGGAGACGTGATCCTGTCCTGCAGAATGGCAGGTAAGCCAGTACTCCTCCAGTTCCCCAGCTTATACCCCAAGGAGCTGTTCCATCCAGATGCCACCTGGAGTTTTGGGATGGGGCAAGAGAAGCAGAAAGGGAACTGTGAGGCAGAAGACCCCCAAATGATGTTTAGCCAGATGGAGGCGGGGGCAGAAAGGCCCATGGGGGGGAGATTGTCCAGATGGCTTCTGAGGTGGCTGGTTCAGATGACTTCTGAGCCCCTCAAGCCCAGCCAAAGTGTCTGCTAAAGAACCACCCCCAAATAAGACTCTTTTGTGTTGAATTGGAGTCAGTTTCAGCTGCCTGTTTTCACAGAGAAACAGTTCCGTGAAGTTTTTTCCCTCAAAGCCAGAAGGAGAAGAAACGTAAATCCTTCAGCTAAAGTTTGTTTTCCTGCAAGCTTCTGATTACATGTGCTGTTTTGGTCTTTGAAGACCTGGAGGTGTTACAAATTGCCTCATTTTGTTTGAAATACCAGCCTAAAGGTGGAAGAGCTCCAAAGAAGTCGGAGTCATCCACACGTCCAAGGAAGAAAGTTTGCCGGAGTGTGTGGGAGGGCGTGTCATGAAACAACATCTTTTTCCTAATGTTCTCAAAGCTTGGAGAGGACCTGGTCTTAACTAGGCCTCAAAAATCATTTCCCTTTTTTGTCTCACAAGACTGGGTGTCACGAGACAGCTTGTTTTCAGTTCAGTGTAACCTTTATCTCTAAGCTTGCTGAGGTTTCTCCTGTTATGACTATAGGTCTCTACATGTGTGTAAACTTCTTCTCTTGTTATGAGAAAGTTTTCTCTGTTCCCTGATTGGTTAAAAGGTACCACACCTGACTGCAGAATCCCCGTCTAGGGGAGAGCAGAAGGAGTTCGCTTTTGGATGTCTATGGATTAACATTGTGGCCTGTGGGACTATGCATTTTTGCTTCTCCAAAATGATTACCTAGAGTGAATGGATTATTTTTGGACTGTCTTTGACTGACTAATGTTTCTGAGCTTACTTACGCTTTTCTGGATTATCCTTTATGAAACCTACTACAATAAACCAACTGTTTTTGCCTGAAGATTGTCTTTTTCATCAACAAAGAACTGCACACACACAAGGCCTAGCTACCAGACCTCCCTTGTTTGCTCCATTGCCTGAGCATAGTAAGAGTTCTTTTAATGCAGGCCAGTTCTCCCAGAAGGCTGATAAGGGATGTCGGTTTCCGTAACGAGACAGGGGTCTCAGGAACTGGAAGGGAGGGGCCCTTAACAGGGACGACCGGATTCTGACACCCCCATTATAGTAGATGGCTAACCAACTACCTCTGTTTGCATGGGGCAAAAACTGGTTTGAGAAGAAATATTTAAGCAGTCATTCAACACAAATTATCCAAAACTATCCAAAAGGGATGTGAGTAAAGTAAGCTGAACATGGAGACAGGAAGATTTCAACACAATGCAGTTATTTTGTCTTCAAGGTCTTAAGACAACTGCCTTCATTGACCTGGCACTCACTATAATGCCCATGATCCCCAACCAAATGGAGACAGTGGGAGCTGTATTCCAACACATCTGAAGGACACTACATTGAATAGTAACTGCTTTTCCATATTGAACCAGCTGCCATTGCCATTATATTTCACTGTAGAATATTTGGGTCTCAACAGTCACATTGGAATGCCACAATTTAAAAGTTAAGGTATTTGCAGAGGGGAAATCTGGTAAAAGGAAAAAAACAGATTTATCAGGAAAAGGACTAATTAATCTGGCTGAAATCCTGTTGGTTGCATTAGAGCAGTCCCATTAAACCAGTAGGCATTTAATGAACCAATTATTCCATAAGTTTTATTGATTCAATATTCTAGTTGCAACTTACTTTAGTGTAGTAAGCCACAATTACAGAAGCCCCCTTTTGAATCAGTTGAATTTGCAGCGGAGTGGACTTAACAGATATCCACTAACTCAGTGGGTCTGATCTACTATGTTAATCAACAAGATTTCAACAATTGGGATTGAGAATTAAAGATTTCTAGTTAGATGAAATGACTTCTTGGGGTTTTATATATTCAGTGTGCCTCAAAAGGAAATTTGGGATCAGTTGCATCATCATCACAGCACCATGAATGCTCTTGCGGAGTGAACAATCTGTGGCCCTCAAAGTCTTGATAGACTGGTGTCAGGAAACGACATATTTCCTCAAGTTTCCCAAGGCTTGAAATTGTAGTCTTTAGCTAGGCCTCATAAATAGGCCTCATAGAAATCCTTTGTCCCTCTCTGTCTCATAGACTTATGTCACGAGACAGCTTGTTTTTCAACCGTGTTCCAGCCAGTGTTCCCGTGTTATCTTTCTAGCTAGCTGAGTTTCATGTTTTATCTCCACATGTATGTCAACAATCCATTGTTTTGAGAATATTTTTCTCTGTTACCTGATTGGCTATGAATAACCCACCTGACTGCAAATTCTCCATTTTGCAGAGAAGTTAGTTAGTTCGATCTTGGATATCAATGGCTTAAGGCCTCAGTTTGGCTTGTGGGATTTCTCTTTTCTTTTCACTATGATTACCTAATGTACCTGTCGATTGTTTATCGAACTGATTCTTGTTATGACCTTTTAATCTATGATTTTTCCATGGACTTTGCTTCATGAACATGAAGAATAAAGCAGCTGTTTTTCTTTGAAGATTGTTGTTCTTTGATTAGCACACACACACCTATGCTACGCTACTAGAAGAAGCCTCCCTTGTTTTGCTCTGTGCTCAACTGCCTTACTGCCTGAGCATAGTAAGAGTTCCTTTCTAATCTCCTCGGCTCTCCCAGAAGTGGTGAGGCAAGGGTTAAGCTCCAGTTAAATGGGCAGTGTGCCCAGGAGCCCAAAAGAGAGGGCCCTTGCGACGGAACAGCCGATGTGTGATAACTGGACTAACTGCCAATTTCCCCCATAAGCTAGGGTTGATGGGAGTTGCAACGCGAAACATGACAGAACTGTAAAAAAGCAGTGCAGTGTAGTGGCTGGACTGTAATTCCCACTGAGTTACAAAACTCAATGGCCAAAATCCTTTTGAATAACTACACAAATGGTGTAACTTTTGGAACCAAAGTTTACCTCCTGTATAAAAAAATCACTGTATACATTAAAAGTGGCATGCTAAGCCATACAGTTCTTAAGGCAATGCACCTTCAAACGTTATGTGGTTTGTGTTATGCCAAAATAGCTAGGCAAGAGGATTTCAGCCAATAGGTGATATGGGGCTCTCTCTCTGTCTGACCTACCTCACAAGATGGTTGGGATGATACAATGAGAAAGGGAAGTGTCATGAACACTTCTTTCAGCTCATAGGAGAAGAGGCAGGATATAAATGTATGCATAAATAAAAATGGTTTAACTGGGTGTTATCAGACATTTGAATCAAAGAGAAAGTACAGCTCTAAGACAGGAAAGACCTGCACTCTGTGACTTGGGAATTTCAGTTGTTTTCTGGGCAGGTCCTTCTGCCTGTGAATGACAGCTGTGTTATTTTTCTCTGACAGTCTCTAGAAACCAGGTCATTCTCATTGAAAATCTGTCTGGGATTAGCCAGCCTGCTGAAAGGTGGCAGCGTACCGTATTCATCAGCTGTCCCTAGAACAAACGTTTCTGTCTCGGCATCACGCATTGCAAAGCGAGCTGCCAACATATTTTTCCAGGTAATATTTCAGATGAAGGAAAAGGTTGCTATGGCACAAGTCAACACGTGCCATTCCAGAGAACTTCAGCAACAATACTCAGAGAATGGGATTTAAATGAAAAGGAATGAAGTGACACTTAATTTCACCTTTGCATAATTATGTTGGGGTACAAGAAATTTCTGCCTTAATAAAGAAACAATTATAAACGGACCACTTTAAGAAAAGAATCGAGTCAGTCCACGGGAATCTTCTGGACCTTACCTCTGCATACAGTCTATATTGATGGCACATTAACCTGATTACATTTGATAGACGTTGCAGCTAAAAGGCCCAGGCATGAGGGATCTTTCATGCTGCATTTTATCGTGTTTGGTCAGCTGGTTCTTGCTGGTACTCAACTCTTTTCTTTTCTAGCAGGCCAGTACAGCTGCAGGGACAGAAGACTAACAGATCAACAATCATTTTAATCATCTGAGCAACATGTGATCCCTTATTAAAACTAATCACAAAAGCCTTAACAAATCAAAAGTAAGTCTGATGGTGGTAGTTTAAAATAATATATTTCCACAAGGCATATTGTTTTTATTGTTGAGATCTCACTGTCTGGGGTTAGTCGATTAACAACCAGAGTAGTTCATGGTTCAGCCGATGAGAGCCTAACTTCCAAAGGTTGAGGAAAGATGCCATTGTGTACTGGGTTACAAAGACAGTAACATATGGAAAATTTGGTTTTCCTGAAGGCTGCAGGAAAGTCCCAAGAAAGGCTTGTCTGTAGTATCTGAAGAGTACACTTTAATGAGCAACAAAATGGGCCAATCTGTGGGCCAGATTACCATATGCCTGTGAGCCAGAGGGACTGCTGAGGAAAAGCCAATATCATATTAATTAACTAACTTCCACCAATAATGGCAATATTTAACACACTTTTCTAAGGAGAGAAGGTGAATCCCCTTTCTTGTGTCCTTAGCCTGTTCTCTCTCATGTGCATCTAAACTAGTTTTTCAACCCACTTTAAATGCTGATTTTCAACCACCACCACCCCGTTATTACAAAGCAAATGCATGGGGAAAAATTCTTTATTCAAATTGTATATGTTTTCTTTTGCTTCTTGTTTCAATCATTCATTGTTTTGACCCAAACCTTTTCTTGCCAAGTAATTATTACTTCTGGTGTGCTTTCCATAGCATTCCAGAATGACATCTGATTACAGATAAAGTATCAGATTAGAAAATCATTTCCCCTCTTCATTAAGGACACAAAGTACCTTGTGATTTAATACAATTTTGTATTCTAAATCACCGCCTTGCTTTCTGCAAAGCAGATTCTGGAGTGAATCAATGTGCTTCCTTGCTGCCAGAAAACACCCATTGCTATCTCCAGCCGGTTCTGTCACTTCACAGAATTAGCGTATGATTAAACAGTCGCATTGCATGTAGGCTATTTCCATCATGTGCATCCTAGGCTACAACAATCCCTGTAAAGTACCAGGAAGGCAAAAGAGTAAGAACATTGTTGTGTGTGTGTGGGAAGAAAAATCATAGGTTCCATCAATGGACAAGATACAAGCATGTTCTAATTAATGTAAAGGCTGCTTTCTCCTGCAAGAAGTTTTACTAAGGTAAAGGTCACCCATGCTCAAAAGCCAGTCATATCCAACTCTAGGGTTCGGTGCTCATCTCTGTTTATAGCCAAAGAGCCAGTGCTGTCTGCATCTGCAGATGTTTCCATGGACATGTGGCAGGCATGCCTCAACATCAGAGTGCATGGAACACTGTTTACCTTGCCACCAAAGTGGTCCCTGTCAGGAAAAGACCTATTTCCTAATGCTTCCCAAGGCTTGAAATTGCTATTTTTCAGATAGGCCTCAGAAATCCTTTGTCTTCTCTCTGCCTCATGAACTCATATCACAAGACTACCTGTTTTGTTGTATTTCTTATCTTTCTAACTAGCTGAGATCCATGTTTTGTCTATAGGCCAGAACACTGATTACACACATGTATAAACAACTATTGTTTTGAGAAAGTTTTCTCTGTTACCTGATTGGCTAAGAGTAACCCACCTGACTGCAGATTCTCCATGTTTGCAGAGAAGTGAGTTAGTTCTTTTTTGTCTCTCCATGGATTAAGACCTGGTCTGCCTTATGGATCTGTTATTTGTCTTTTTCTCACTATGATTACCTAACGAACTTGGACTGTTTTTATTGGACTGAACTCATGGTTATGACCCTCTAATCTGCGTTTTTCTATGGACTTTACTATCAATGAACCTGGAGAATAAAACAGCTGTTTCTCTTTGAAGATTGTTGTTTTTCTTATCACACACACACAAGGCAACTCGGCTGCATGCTACCTGGAGAAGAAGCCTCCCTTGTTCTGTTCTACTGTTAGAACTCACTAAGTTCTTTTTAAACGCGGCTCAGGTCTCTCAGAGTTGGAAGGTGAGGGTTAAATATGTTCCAGAAATGAGCACATGCTCAGGAGCATGAGTGGGGGGGCCCTTACAGAGACACCTGAAGTCCAACAGGCCCTATTTATTTACTTGCAATTTCTTTCTTTCAAACTGCTAGGTTGGCTGGAGCTGGGACAGAGATGGGTGCTCATCAGCGATGGGTTGTAACAGGTTCTCACCAGTTCACCAGAACCGGTAGTAACTTTTCCCAGTGACCTGGAGAACCGGTAGCAGCTTTTGGGGGGAACCACCTTTGGGGCTTACCTTTTCACTGGTTCCCCCACTGCGCATGCACGCCAAGCACTTGGTGTGCATGCACGCCTACAGTACTTGGTGCATATGCACAGCCTTCTTGCTGTCCTTCCAAGCGGGGAGAAGAGAAGCTGCTAGCCTGAAGTTCCCCATATAGCCTGCTCCCCAGGGTAAATGACTCACCTTTGGATGTGGTATGTCTGTGTGTATTTTAATGTGAATTCAATACCTTTACCTATATTGATGTACTACCACAGTTCCTAAAAAGGCCTGGCAGCCTGGCTTGGGGTTTTTAAGCTAAGTCTTGGAGTTACCTCATTAATAAGCTACACCTGTGCTGTTCCAATTGCTGTTCCAATTGGAGAACCCTTAAGGAGGTACAGCTGTTTTACATTTACATTAAGGCATATTATCCTAGAGAACTGGTACGATGACCATATCCATCCTGCAACATGGTGCTGCCCAGGCACTTATACTAACAGGTAAGTGACGGGTTTGTGTTTGGTGTGTGTGGGTGGTGGTGGTTGATTTATGTTTGGGGTGGGTGGGAGGGTATATTTTAATTTAATTTTTATTTATTTAATTAATTTAATTTATTTATGGGTTTGTGTTGTGTGTGTGTGTGGGTTGAGGGGTGTGTGTGCTTATTTTTATTTTATTTTATTTTATTTTTATTTTTATTTTTTTAGATACACCCTTGTGATATATACATTGTCCGGGGATATATGTTTACTTATGTTTTCCAAAAGTCATTTTGCTCAGATACAGGGGGTATGCCTTTATTCTTAACCGTTACATATTCAATGAAAGGTTTCCAAATCCTCCAGAATTTATTGCCAGTTACTTTGCCCTTTTTGGTATTTATCTCCCAGGTGAGCTTTTCATTGAGTGCCAAATCCCACATTTCCTTATACCAATCCCTTCTTTGTAAGTTTTCATTATTTTTCCAATTTCTCGCTATACATTGTCTGGCCGCCGATAACATTATCGCCATCAATTCGTTATTGTCCTCACTCATTTTATATTTATCTACCTCAGTTAACAAAACTATATTTGACCCCAGTTCAACCTGCAAATCCAATATATTCTTAATTTCGTCCTCAATTTTTCCCCAAAAAACCTTCAAAACCTCACAAGACCACCACATATGCTCATATGTACCTCTAGCTTTTTTACATCTCCAGCATTTCTCACTCACATCTTTGTACATTAGATGCAGTCTTACTGGGGTTCTATACCATCTCCAAATTAATTTGTAATTATGTTCCTTCACTCTTACTGACATAGACCTCATAACTCGTCTTCTCCACATTTTTCCCCATGTTTTCTCAGTAATTATTGTGTTTAATTCCTGTTCCCAACTATCTTTCAATACTTGTTGAGCCTTTCCCCCTTTGTTTAAAATCTTATATATTTGACTAACTATCCCTTTTAATCCTATGTCACCTTTTCTTAATTTGACCAGCAATGTTTCAAATTCGGTTAGCTCCCTGTCTGATCCCATTTCCAAAAAAAAATTCTTGTTCCAATTATTCATCTGGAGGACTTTGAACCAATCCAGCTCCAATTGCCGATATAGCTCCTTTCTCCTCTCCAAATCCCTACAAGTTTTGATCCAATCTTTCAACAAGGAGACCCCATTTTCTAATAAGATATCCTTAATCCTACCATCTATTTTCATCGGTAAATTATTAAAATCTTCTAATTCTGTAACCATTGAGATCCCTGGAATAAGATCCTTTCTTGCTCTATTCCATTCCTCTATTGTTGCTTTAATCATCTTACCCTGTATTCTCATTTTTTTATCCTTATCCTCACATAAAAAAAGTGCCTTCCCTTTCCTAGAAAACTCTTTTGATTCTAATTTTCCCCATATTGGTTCTTCTCTAATTAATAGTTTAATAACATTTCGTAATTGAAAAGCTCTATAATACTTGCTAACATTCGGGATGCCCAGTCCCCCTTCTTTTTGTGATACATACCACAGCATCTTAGGTATTCTAGCTCTTCGTTTCCCATTACAAAATCTATTTATAATATTTTGATACTTTTTCAATTCTCTATCTGTATGTTTTATTGGCAGGGCATCGAATAAGAAATTTAATTTAGGTAACAACATCATTTTACACATTGCAACCCTGCCAAACCACGATAGATTCAACTTGTTATACTGTGATATTTTTTTATCTATCTCTTTCATTAGTTTACCATAATTCAATTCTTTAAGTTCTCCAGTTTTTCTAGCAAGTATTACCCCTAAATATCTTAATTTATTCGGTATTTGAATATTAAATTTTTGCTTTATTTCTTCTTCATCCTTCTTACTCCCATTAACTAAGATCAACTCAGATTTATCCCAGTTCACCCTTAATCCTGTTATTTCCTCAAAAGTTTTCAAATGTTTATTAATCTTTGGAATTGCTTGTATTGGTTGCTTTATCGTAATTAGTGTGTCATCGGCGTATAAACTTATTTTATTCTCTTCAATTCCAATTATATCTTCGTCTTGCCGAATTATATTCACCAATAGTTCCATAGCCAATACAAATAATGAGGGTGACAAAGGATATCCCTGCCGAGTTCCAGCCTCCAATTTTATTTCCCCTGTGTAACTATCATTAAATTTCACTGTCGCTATCCCCTGTTTATATAAATTCTTAATATTTTATTTTTATTTTTATTTGGCCCCGCCCATGACATCATGACATCATGACGTTAGCTCCGCCCACACTGTGATGGCATCACGGTGGGGTGGTAAAATTTTTGACATCCCACCACTGGTGCTCATTCCATCATGCAGTACCTGGGAATCGAACTCTGACCTTTCCAGTCAGTGAGTTCAGTGTCTACTTGAGCCGTCACAGCCCCCTTGCCCCTTGTTTTACTAAACCAGAACCTTATTAAGACATGGCAAGGCTTTAAACTATATCATGTTTTAAAAGGAACCCAACTTGATCCCTTCAAAAGTATATTGTTATTCTAACACACACCAGAATTTTAAAAAAATAGAGACCTGTCATAAAGAGCCTGTTTCCCATATCCATAACTCCTAACACAGGAAGCAGCTCTACATCTACCAAAGTCCCAGACAGACAGAAACAGTACTGGAATTACTCATCTTCTGTGGAGATAATTAATTCCTGTTATGTTGGTTTAGGTCTGTGAGTGCACATATCAGCTATCTGTGTTTAACACATGCAATGTCTACATACTGATAATGTACTGAGTGCCACATATGAACACCACCTCTTTCACATAGGAATGCTCCATCAAAGAGTAGTCTTGAACTCTCTGCTTTGAGGTACCAAGTTGAATGTAATGCCAAATTGAACTTCACAATCCAGGAGTATCCCCCCGCCCAATATATTCCCTCCTTTTAAAAAAAGGGGGATAAGATGACAAGCAGTTAATTTTACAATTTTTTTCAAGTTCTTCAGGTTTTGGAGTTCCAGCAGTATGGAAGAACTTCCATTTTCAGCCTTTTGTAAATGTTCTTCAAATTTTGACACATTCTGTGCACTTCAAGTTTCATCTGTTTCTTTTTCAACTTCCAGATTGATGGGATTTATTCTAGATGAAACTAAGCAGAATAGGCCCTCATTCTAAATGAAATTAACAAATAATACATAGTGTAAAGAGCTGCTTTTAAAAAGCTGTAACCAGTCTGGGTGGGCAGCATTGCCTGCCCAAAATATTATTTATCCAAAAATATGAAAAAGTTATTCTTTTGAACTGCAGTTCCAAGAATTCCCCATCTAGTTCTCCTGACCCTCTGCTGTGACTTTGGATACTGCTTAGGAGGAGAGGCAGGTGCCCCTCTGAACAACCAACCCCCACAGACTATCTTAGAATGATGGAAGGCAAGCAAGGAGCTACCAGATAACTGGGCAGAACCACATGACTCTCTACCCACCTAGTCAAGAACAACTGTGGCCTGTGTGGAAAGCTTTAACTAGACTGCATGCTGAGATAGGAAAATCAAGGGCTAATCTGAGAAAGGCATTTCCCTGTAGATGACAGCCTGTGTGAATGCAGAGAAGTACAAACTATCTCCCATATGATATAGTGCACACAATGCCCCTCAACATGCACTGATGAGGACCTTATGTTGGCAAGAGGAAATGCTGTTGAAGTGGCCCGATATTGGGCAGGTATCATCTAGCCCTTTTTAATTCTATTTTGGTTTTAGATGTGTTAATTTTAGCTTTGTATGTTGTTATATGCTGGTGGGGCATCTGACACGAATAAAGTAAAATCAAACAAGAAACAAAGAGTAATCATCATCATCCAATGCAGCAAAATTTCACAGACTGATTATTTGCAACACCATGACAGGGTTGCAAAAATTATTCATTGGAAACTTTGCCAGAAGTTTGGATTTGAATGCAGTAATAATCATTGGGAACATCAGGTAGAGAAAGTTTTAGAAAATGAGAGAGTCATGATCCTGTGGGACTTTAATATTTAAACCGATAGACATCTGACTCACAGCACATCTGATAAAACTGTTGTGGAAAAGAATGTCTAGTTTATTGACATTGCTGTATCGGGAAATGCATGAGTTGAAGACAAACAACTAGACAAAATAAAATATTGTGATTTGCAAATTGAAGTTGAGCATTTATGGAGGAAGAAATCTTTTATGGTACCCATAAGGATCTGAGCCCTTGAAGCAATAACTAAAGGACTCTCCAGATATTTGGAAATTTGGGGTCTACTGGACTTGAACGTCCTTATTCTCCAAAAAAAATCTCTAATAGGAACTGCATAGATCTACCTTAACAGTTCTTAGGTCATTGGTTAGATCTTGAACTGTTAATTTTATACTTGTCCTCGAAAGTGAATTGAATTGTAGAAAAGGGCAACCTTTACCTATAATAATAATGTTGTGAAATCTTAAAGCCAAACTGTGATAAAAAATTTTACCAAATCTTTAATGATTCAGGGGGTCTCCTCTAGCAGGGGTTAACAATTGAAAAAGAGGCTTACCTTCTTTTGTTCCCCCTTTACTTAATGAGGAAAGCCCTTCCTGTTTGCCGAAGGTTTTGGCTTTTGCTAATGTTCAGAAACTGGTTTTACTGTACTGTTTTAAATGCAGTATTGTGATTGCCTTTATTGTCAGTGTTTCCTACTGCTGTTTTTCATGTGTAATTGTTTGGTTTTTTTTTTTATTGGATTACACTTATATGAGCACATACATGCAAGCTAAAATTCTGTTGTGCAAGTGGCCTAGTGGTTAAGATGCTGAATTTGAAGACTGGAAGGTCAGGGTCCAAAACCCATGTGCTGCATGATGGATCTTGGGGACATAAAAAGGAGCCTCATTCGGGTGTCCCCTGAGCGGAGTTTCTCCAGCAAAAAATCCTTTCAACCTGCAGTAATTTCTGACATGAAATTTATTAACTTGTTGAAGAATGGTGATATACCCAGTCGGTGTTGTTGGAAAGCGAGAGGTCTAGCCCTAGGCTCCTACAATATGGGGTGCCACAGGGTTCAGTGCCTTCACCTCTCCTGTTTAATATTTACATGAAACCACTGGAGGAGATCATCCGTTCCCATGGAGTGAAGTATCATCAATATACGGATGATACTCAATTGTACATCTCAGCTCGTGCTGATCCAGGTGATGCAGTGGAAGTCCTATCCAGGTGTCTGAAGGTTGTAGGGGTCTGGATGGGGAACAACGGGCTACAACTGAATCCTGGCAAGACCTAGTGGCTGTGGATTAGGGTGCCCGTGTTATCATGGGAGTTACCATCTTTGGTTCTGGATGAGGCTTTTTTGCCTCAGACAGACCCAGTGCGTAATCTGGGGGTCCTCCTGGACTCACAACTCCTGCTCAAAGAGCAGGTGGCAGCCGTGGCTAGGAGGGCTTTTGCACAACTTTGTTTGATCTGCCAGTTATGCCTGCTCCTGGACCGGGACTCCTTGCTCATGGTCACACACGCTCTGGTCACCTCCAGACTTGACTATTGTAATGCTCTCTACATGGGGCTCCCCTTGATGACTATTCAGAGGCTGCAACTGGTCCAGAATGCAGCTGCTTGGGTGGTGATGGGTTGCGGGTGTTATGCCCGTGCCTCGCCACTGCTTCGGGAGCTGCACTGGTTGCCAGTGTGTCTCCAGGTGCAATTCAAGGTGCTGGTGATTACTTTTAAAGCCCTACATGGTAGTGGACTAGGGTACTAGAACAGACCGGAGGGGCTCCCTGATAGTTCCATCTGCTAGAGAGGCTCACCTCTCTAGCATGAGAAAGAGGGCCTTCTCTGTATCTGCTCCAGCCCTGTGGAACCTCCTGCCAACTGAACTTCATCTCCAGGCAGAGCTTTTATCCTTTTGCAAGAGCCTTAATACCTGGCTGGCGCAGCAGGTGTGGGGGTGGCTGGCGAGATAGCTATCCCAGGCTGGCTTGTTTAAGTATTGTCCGGGCTGTCAGCTTTTGAAAAATCATGTGATGCGGCTTTGGAGGGCATTTAAAAAATAATAATAGATTTTTTAAAATTTAAATTTTTTAAATTTTAAACAAATCTAATTTTCAATGCTTTTAAAATGTTTTTGTAAAGTTTTTATTTGTTGTATGTGTATGCCGTCCAGAGTCGCCTTGGCGAGGGGGCAGCGGTAGAAATGTGAGTAATAAATAAATAAATACTGAGGGGGGGGGGGAATTAGTAACTAAAGATTTTCTCCTTTTGTCCTTGAGCTCCCATGGCTTGTATGCAATAAAACTGATGACAGTTTCCTAAATTCTAGAACATTTCCTTGTTTTGTTTGCTGAAAGAGCTGTTCATTTGTTCTGATTTATAGTTTTCACCATTCTGCTTGCTTAATGTGATTTACCAAGGTCTGCACATAGAAAAATCATTATTTATACTGTTAAGAATAACATACCAGACCCACCCCTGAATAAGTGCAGCTGACTCCTTTGAGATAACAAGCGGGAGATCCTTGTTGTTGTTTTTTTAATTGTAGGCAATCTCTGCATTGTAACTGAATGAAAAGATTGACATTCAGTGTCTGTTTCCCTGGGTCTATTTTTTTTAGTTCCTTTTCTGTGAACAGAAGGCTAAAATAATTCGCACTTCCAGCTCAAGGGCTATAAGGAAAAATGGAGATATGCACATTCATGTGCTGAAGACAGATAATGATGAGCATATTTTTTTAAAAAGAGGTGATCCCTCCAATTTGGAAAGACATCTGCTTACCATAGACAGGGCTTTTTCCAGCTCTGTATGTATATATGCTTCCACGTCTGATTGGTCATTCAAAGATAAATATGGGCTTAATTTGCAAGTCTGGTTGTTGAGGAATTAAGGAAATTGATTAATCCTTGGGAATATACAATCCCCTTCATGGCCAGCTTTAGCTGCAACCTCATATTCCAGCTTTCCATAATTCTTAACCTTCCAGACATGTTGGGCTAAAACTCCCATCACCCCAACAAGGCCATGGCCAGACTGTTCATGATATTTATCTTGAGATGAGTTTCAGGAGGGAAGATTTATGAAGAAGGTGGGTCCTACTTCCTCATTGTAACCAGGCAAAGGAAGAATTAGGACAGTGACCTTGGAAGGAATAGGAAGCAAGTAAAGAGTACCAGTCTGAACATGTAAATTTACAAATGATAGTTGAGGAAAGAGGTGATAAAAAGGGGCTAGTATCAAACACATATAGATGTGACATCATGAGAAGTGAGTAGATGAAGGAAGGAATCTGTGTCTGTATAGTAGGTAAAGGTAAAGGTCACCCTTTCTCGAAAGCCAGTCGTATCCAACTCTAGGGTTCAGTGCTCATCTCTGTTTATAGCCAAAGAGCCAGCACTCTCTGCATCTGCAGATGTTTTCATGGACATGTGGCAGGCATGACAAGACATGGAGTGCATAGAATGCTGTTTACCTTCCCACTGAAGTGGTCCCTATTTGTATACTTGCAATTTCTTGCTTTCGAACTGCTAGGCTGATGGGAGCTGGGACAGAGATGGGAGCTCACTCCATTGTTCAGTACTCGGGTATGAAACCCTGACCTTCCAGTCTTAAAGCTCAGTGTCTTAACCACTAAGTGACCACAGTCCCACATTGCTATCTAAAAGTGTAGCCCAAATGACCCCCATTCCCACCCCCACTGTGAAAAATATGAATGCACTATTCAGGTGAGGGGTGAGGGTGGGAATGGGGGCCATTTGGGCTACACTTTAGATGCTAAAATGTCTTAGGGCAGGACTGTTTCTTCTTTGCCCCTTCCTCCCACCATCCTACTCTCCCGATGCTCTTGTTCTGGTTCTTTCGTTCCTTTTTTCCTGGCTATAGCAGACATTGCTGAGAAAAAATGCTGTCGGGTTCCCTTTCTCATTCAGCCACGGTTCAGCTGCATTTCACAGTGTTCTGTTTCGAACGCCTTTGTAATTGCAGGATTTCAGGCAAAAAAGAGCTGTGAGTCATGAACCGCTAATGAGTGGGTGTAGTTGGAAGGGCTTCCCGAGTCCAGCTTGTGACACTTCTGGCTGACAAGGCAATACAGCCTGTTGGCCTCTGAGCGCATCTGTGTCACAGCCAGGTCAATGGCTTTCCTGCTTCATCAAAGCCAGGAAATGCATTAGAGCCTTGCCACAAGTCAGAGCAGAGGGAGAAAAAGGATGCTTACGATAGCATAGGCCGCCGAGCACATCTCTGCATTTGAGAGGTAAAAATCTTTAATTTGTCACACCTGTAATGCTCCTTGATTCTTTCCCCCTTCCTACCCCCTCCATCAGCCTGGCTTTTGTTGAGTGTGACATCCTGACATCCCTGCTGTCAGTACACTGTGTATCATTCCAATTACCATCTTGTGTTTTCTTCTGGAGAAGCATCCATCAGAACCTTAAGACACATATATGCGTACAACATTCAGATACTGTTCTTGTGAGACCTTATCAGGTTAGGCGACCTTAGAATTCTCAGCTAAACTGGAATGGAATGTCACTCCGGCAGTGGCAGTCTGCATTAACTAGCACCCCCTGTCTCCAGTCCCCCATGTTATCTCTCTTGCTGAATCCACCGTTCTCCGATTACATTCCTGCTATCATCCTGACATGAACATAAACCAGAAAAGGAAAATAACTGTGGTGTGACTTGTCTTCAGATGGAACAACGGCCTCAATTCATGCACTTGGAAAACATTGGAAATTGCTCTAGAATGGAAGATCACTCATTTTTATACTTTAATCCAAGATTATATGGCAGTTCTTTGGACATTTTTCCAACATATTTTAGTGGCTTCTCCTCCTCCTTGTCTAAGCCAGATGTGAAACTGTCAACATAAAAGCACCTGTTGGTGAGTTCATTCTGCAATTTCTTTTGCCTGACCTAGTGCGAGAAAGATTAACTGGCAACACAAGGTTGCCATTATCAGGATAAGCCCAATTGTGGTTCAAAAATACCACAATTTCAAGAAGGCTCTTTCTTTGAACCTTAATATATTGGCTGAAATCCTGTTGCTTAGCATAGTAAGTTTCACTAGAGTTGGTCCACTGAGGATCTGGTGACACAACACCTTTGTAACTTTCATTAATTCAAATGTACCTACTCTATTTGTGACTTACTACATTAAGAAAGTTGCAACTACAGTAGACCCATTTGAGTCAATGGAATTTATGGAAGAAGTTGATTCCTCCAAACTGCACTGACTCAATGGGCTTGCTCCAATGCAACTTACTATATATGCAGCATAATTTCAACCAGTAAGTTCCAGTTTTTTTAAGAACCTTTCAGTCTGGCCAGGTTATCCTGCTATGCTAATAGAGTAGACCTTACTGCCAGCGACTCAACATTGAGTGTTAGGCGGCGGTTAACTAACCTGACAGCCCACTTACATCCATCCTGATGGAGGGTATGTTGAAAAGCCGTCGTCGTCGTCAATGGTTCTGCTTTGAGGCTACCATGATATATATCAATCCCTACATTTCTAATTATATAGAACACTTAAAAAGTGAAAAAAATGATGTACTCTCTTGAAATCATGCATGTACACAAGCTGAAGCATGTCAACCTTGTGCTTAAAGAGGTAAGCCAAGAGAACATAAGCCATTTTTATGGAACAGCCTTCTGTTGTAAGCTCCATTTGGGGATTTCTCCTCTCTTTATATTGTATCCTAGTGTGTTATACCATAAAAGTTAAGATTTGCATTACTTAGGCATCAGAGACCCTGCTGAAAGCAGGCATAATTAGCATGATGCTTGTCTTGTTGTGCACCGCCTGCTGCAGCAACAGGGGGCTGGGGGTGGGGAGGATTTAAAAGATCTTCTGATCTTGCCTTTGTTGCCATATATTAGAAAACCATGAAGTGGCTGCATCTTCTTTGGGGTAGAGAGGAACACTGATCCAGCAGTGAAGAATTTTAAAGGACTATCACCTCAAAGTTAACAGAAAACACCTACGTGGAGGACATAAAGGAATTGAACAGCTTAAAAGAGTTCTCACCTTGGGTTCAAAGGTATTAAGTATAAAACGTGTGAGAGGAGAATATGTCCCCTTCTTACCAACAAGGAAAGGGATTTGTAAATGCTGGACTCTGCCTCCTTTTTTCAGCATGTTCCATTCAGCGACTTCTTGTAAGTGACAGAACTTGTTTGATTCAAGCTGCGAGGGAATTTTCTGCTTCCAAAATAATATCCAGGTGTTGTGTGTAATCTTTGGATAATTTCCATACTACTCCTCTGTTTGGAACTACTTTCTTATTCCAAATAAAGCATTAATTGCCCCCCCCTTTTTTTTTGTCTTTTTAGGGAAACACTCTAAAAAAAGCTAAATCTTGAAATCTGTGTGGCCAGGCTTTGGGGAGAGAGGAGAGAAGACATCGGTGCCTCTTGATAATGTATGTATAAAAGCATGGATTTCAAATACTGCCTCACTATTTCCATTCCAGCCTCTTTTAATTCATAATTGTAACAATGATTCAGTTGCAGAGATTTTATAATATACTGTCAGATTCATTATACCAATAATCATTTAATCACATAAGGTTTTTAAACAATATACAGTACTGGTAATGGCTCAATACATGAATGTTGTTTTTAAAAGTAATGAGTTACAGCAGTTATTGTTAGAAGGCCATAAAAAGTAGTTAATCGCATTATAGTTATTATTAAAAGAAAGTTTACTTTTCTGTTTTGCAAACATAGCTAAAATGTTTGTGTCGGTGAATTTGTAGTGAATTATTATCAATGAATTCAGAGGGAATTGAAAGCCAAGTAGTATCAATAGTTATTACTACCAGTGGCTTTTAACAAATATTAGTCGTTAATAAACAGTAGTAGTTTAATAAACAGTGGCAAAAATCCTGTTGTGCATCTCCAAGATGCATAATAGGGATGATGTCATCAGCAGTAACAAATCACTATTGATTAAAGGTGATTTTGAATGCATGTGACTTGTAAAAAATGTTTTCGCTTTTCCTGAGTGGTGCATAAACCATTGCTCAAATTATGTGATATTTTTGCTGTACTACTGCCATGCTAATTTAGCTATAAAAGTAACTAAAAGTTACAGTTATACCTGTTATAAGAAATGATGTTATCCATTCTACATGCCAGTTAACATATGTATTAGTTATACTGTTTTTATTTTTAAAAGGAGGTTACAATCACTGTGTTATTAATAGCTAGTTACTTTCATACAGGCATTCCAATCTTTTCAGTATTTTGAGCATAACACAAAATATGGGGGAAGAGCCATGTCCTCTATAATATCCTATTCATTTTTCATGGGGTTAGAAATCATTACATGGAGCAATAATTTTGCTGCTAGCATTTAAATAAAAAAAGATAATGCTCAGGATGACCAAAAAAAAAGAGAGGAAAGCTTCTTCTTCTTCCGTGTCTAGGCCAGACGTGAAACTGTCAAAATGAAGGCACCTTTTGGTGAGTTCATTCTGTAGTGTCTTTCACCTGACCTAGTGTGAGAAAGATTAGCTGGAAACACAAGGTTGCCATTACCAGGCTAAGCCTGATTGTGGTTCAAAAATACCACAATCTTTGAGAACGTGTCTTTCTGTGTACCCCAAAAGGAAAGCTGAAACTATGGTATACAAACTAAAAACTTAGCCATAGTCTCCAGAGGGAGAAAGGAAAGGAGAAATTTGTTTTATTTAAATGTAAATAAATAAAGGAAAGGAGAAATTTGTTTTATTTAAATGTAAATAAAATGCTCAGGGAGCATTCAAATGAGGCTCCTTTCATGCACCCAAGAGCTGGGACAGAGATGGGTGTGCAATCCTTTATACAGTCCCCAGGTCTCAAACAGCTGACTTGCCAGCCTTTTAGCTAACAAGATGAGCTAAAACCCCAGCTCTCCACCATCAGGATCCATTAATCAGATTTGGACACAGGTAGCCACAGATTTGGTGGCGACCACTCCTGTCCCTGCCATTTTCTTCTACCCTTGAAATCTTCCAACATCTGACTAGCAAGCTGTTCCTCATCCTGAACCAGGGGGTGACTGGCTTACATTTCCCCATGCTTAGCAAAAATAGTCAACTCAGCTCATTGCTTTGAGGAAGAAGAAATTCTTCTCCTTCCATGCCTAGACCAGATGTGGAACTGCCAAAATGAAGCCACCTTTTGGTGAGGTCCATCTGCAGTTCCTTTTGCCCAACCTAGTGGGAGAAGGAGACAGATTAGCCAGCACATGCTCAGAACATAATGAGGTCAGTTCACCCATCTACTACATTGCTCGTTCACCTTACTTACACACAGAAAACAGTGGAATCTTTTGACTTGCTTTAAGATTTTGTTCTGTCTGGATCAGTTTGTTGCCCTGGCAATTCAAAGAACACCTGTTCCACCTGACTACAGGGCAGAATTGATGCTGAAGGTATGTCTTGACTGTTAAAAGAATCAGGGTTCTGGTCTCTTTTTTTTTAACCAGAGTGGTGGGGAGAACAAACAGAGAAATCTACTGCCACTACAGTCACCATCTCTCCCTCCAGCCATTGGTAGCTACACCACTCTCTAGGGTTCAGTGTTCATCTCTGTTTATAGCCTAAGAGCCAGCGCTGTCTGTGTCTGCAGATGTTTTCCGTGGACATGTGGCAGGCATGGAATGCTGCTTACCTTTCCACCAAAGTGATACCTATTTATCTACTTGCAATTTCTTGCTTTCGAACTGCTAGGTTGGCAGGAGCTTGGACAGAGTCGTGCAGTACTCAGGAATAGACCTTCCTTTCTTTGAGTGCAACTTCTTAGACACTTAGGCCGCCAGCGAATGGTTCAGATATCTGTACAAAATAAATGATTGGTTTTAAATAACCAGCATTTCAGCAGATTAATGTGTGTCTCAGCTGTGCGTCATATATTCCTTGGTCTTTGAATCAATTTCAAACCTGGTAAAACCCAACAATAATGTGGGACTTTCTGCTAATCAAGACACACCCTAACTTGTGCATATTCAGAGTTGAAAGGAAAAAAAGGTTTCCCAGCTCAGCCTTGAAATTCTAGGAAATCAATTTGCGTCCAGAAAATCCAGCCGGGCCTTGGACTAGGACTGCTTCTGTAGCAATGAGAAAGTCAACAGTAAACAGTGCAAGATTGGGTTGCTGTTGACCAAACAGGCACTGGTAAAGTGCTTTCTAGTTTTCAGTACAAATAAAGGAAGATGTTCTAGCCAGCACGGAAGCAGTTTTCCTTCCTTCCAGCAGTAGCCACCCAATACTGTGTTTCTGGCCAGCACAATCATGTTGGCAACATTTTCCCTTTAAAGCGATAGTAGGCCATCTTAGAGTTTATGCTTCCAATCTGTTTGAAATCTGTTTTGGATTTTTTTTTTACAAGCTTTAAATCTGGCTGTGATCTCACTGATGTTGGATTATCTCCTGGGAAATGAATCCTCCTTTTCTCACCCCCATTTCTGGCTATAGGAATCCAGCCCACTGTATCCTAAACGTTAAAAACAATACTGCAACCTTTTTCCTGGAAGGGATCTTAATCAATTAAAACTGGTCCTACGCACGCACGCACGCACGCACGCACGCACGCACGCACGCACGCACCCCTACACCTAGCAAAGTCTTAGCAGTCTGTGTATCCAGTTAAACTTTGCCCAGAGGCCACAATCTCTTGAGGTAGACCAGGAGTTCTCAACCTTTTTAAGCCAGGGGCAGGGTCATGCTCCCTCAGACAGCTTTGGGGGGCGGACAGCCATTTTGCCCTTCCTCTACCACATGGCACTTCCTGGCGTGGTGGAGGCAGGGGGCACACGAAATGGTGCTGTGGGCTGCATCTGGCCCATGGGCCGCAGGTTGAGAATCCCTGAGGTAGACATTTACTTCTTTCACCTTTTAAAAAAAATGAAATGCTGGGGTTATTTATGTTCACAAATGACTAATGTAGTGTGTACAAATGGATTCATTTTCATTCTTGATATTAATCTTTTTAACAAAGAAGATAAAACACAACTAGAAATAATGAGCAAGACTTTTTATGTGGATACTTCTAGCTACACATTCACAAAGATCAATATCCTCTGTCCCAACAAGGGTAACGCCATTTACTCTGTGGGATTCATTTAAGGGTTGATCTGATGTTCAGCAGTTGATTCAGTAGGTCTTATATGGACAAGTGTCAGGATAGTGGCCAAAATATGCACATTGTCATGTTCTCCAGAATTCTTCATCAGGTGGGTCGCATGAAAAAAAGAATGGAAGTCCAAAAATGCCCTGTGTCCTATTGAAGTTATCCAAATCTCTTTCATGCCTCTTCATATTGCTTAAAAATATGGACTAGGACTGCAGTGGCTTAGTGGTTAAAACGCTGAACTTGATGACTGGAAGGTCAGCAGGTCAGCAGTTTGAGACCCAAGCATAACAGAGTGAACTTCCATTTATGTCCAGTTCCTGCCAACTTTTATCTAAAGTAGATAAATAGGTACCACTTTGGTTGGAAGGTAAACAGTATTCCGGTGTCTAATCATGCCGGCCACATGTACAGCTCTGGCTCTTTGGCTATAAACAGAGATGAGCACTGAACCCTAGAGTCAGATATGACTGGCTTTCGAGCAACTTTTACCTTTACCTTACATTTCTAAGCTATGGTTCCACTTGGGGTGGCTGACACATTCTTTCTTTTCCTTCCCTGCATTATTTTGGAATCCTCCTTTTCTAATCTCATTCTCCTGTGTATAAAGGGGAGTGATTGCATTAAGTATAAATTATTCAAGTATCTGAGAAGCATTTACCTTTGAGCCTTTCACAGTTACTTGCAGAAGTATCCTTCAAATGCTCCCTTATTTCTACCCAATACTGCTATAGAAACCCCGAGCCAAAATAATGCCTTTGGGTTCCAGAAGTCAACTGGAGGGAAATGCAGACAATTGCGTTCATGGTAATGACATTCTTTGACTGATGCAGATCTTTAGTTATGTCTACAGTTGTGCAGAGAGTAATGCATTATGCTTTCAAAACAAGTTATCTGGCCCATACTGTACAATATAATTGACCTCCTCCTTTCCCATGTGGTTCAAAACTTGATACTTGTCTTCACTCAGGAATGCATCCAAAGGGCCACCCACAACGATTTTAGACATACAGAACTAGGAGCTATAAATCAAGGTGCATTGGTGAAAAAAGTTATTTAATCCTTGCTTCATTCATGAATGGTGGGAATGCTCTGAATGGATAAAGAACCTCTTTATGTGTTACATGTTCTATACCTCTAAATCAAGGGTGCCCAAATTATGGCCTGTGGGCTGTATCCAATTCATCCGGCCCATGCCACTCTTGCCATTCCTGGAAGCGGCAAGGGCAGCATGGGCTGGATGAATTGGTGTTGGGGCCGGATACGGCCCACTGGCTGTAGTGTGGGCACCCCTGATTTAAGCAGAAAAAATGGCAGCCTAAAAATCTATCTCATCCTGTTACGAAACAGACTACAAGACACGTTTTTTACTTCCACTTCTTGTGGGAGGAACCATGTGACCAGCCCATGGAACCATGTGACTGGCCCATGGCCTGAAAAGTTTGGGCACCCCTGCTCTAAATAAATAGGCTTTGCAATACCCTGTTTCCCCGAATATAGCACCTTCTTGTATAGTAAGGCAACCCCCCCTCTATTTTTCCCCACTTCGGAAATATAAGGGTCTCCCCGAAAATAAGGCACTCACCTAAATCTTGCCCTGGCAATCCACTGTATCAGTAATAAATGTGTACAGTCAAACCTCGCATAAAGAGCGTTTCGCTTAAAGAGCAGCATTTTCTCTGAATGTTCGCTTCGCTTAACAAATAAAACCAACCAAAAACTCGCTTAACAAATAAAATGGGGTTCGCAATCCCCCCCCCCAAATTGGTCACTTACAATGGTGTTTCGCTTAAAGAGCAAAGTCGCTTAAAGAGCAATCCTGTGGAATGCATTATGCTCTTTAAGCAAGGTACCACTGTACTGTATTCTTCTTCGTCATGGAAAAATAAGACATCCCTTGAAAATAAGACCTTGTGAATATTTTGGAGTTTTTAAAAATATAAGACAGTGTCTTATATTCGGGGAAACACGGTATGTTATGGCTAAGTTTGTTTAAGAATGTAACTAAAAGCCAAATTGTGGTAGAACAGCTGTTTGCAAATACTTTTCTCATATAGATTTTAAAAACAACAACCTAGTCAGCGGGCATTGACAGTTTGGGTTTATTCTGTATAAGGTGTCAAACATTACCACCATTCATAGACAAAACTGTCTGAAGAGTCAGGTGCAAAGTAGGCAAACGGAGCAGACTGTGAATGGGGTGCTAAGTGAAGGCTTCTCTTTAGATCAATATTGCCGTGATCATTCTCAGAGTACTAAGATCAAATCTATGGCAGAGTGTACATGTTAGGCATATAAACCGTGTCCTTTTAGGAGACAACGTCCCTTAGAGGAATATATCCTCATCTAACCATTGTAAAAAAAAATTATCAGCTGAAGGCAGGGAAATTATCATCTTTGCCTTAATTCTCTCCAGGCTGTCAGCAACGGCTAGCATCTTCCCAGCGAATTAGCAAAGTTTTTTCCTAGGGTTTTGGCAGATTGCGTCCAACTGCTTAGACATGAACAAAGGAACAAGAGTACCAGGACTCACAGAGTTAACCAGAGTTATAATGACTTCAGTTGTTAGAATTCATGAGGTGTAAAAAAACAAATTACACAGGTTAGATGAGCTGTCTTTAGCATATATATATTACTTCCTCTTTCCCTTCCATCTCAGCACCCCTCCGCTCACACACCCAAAAATGTTATTGGCTCTGGCTAATTAAAACTCACAAAAGGGAACAGCATATGTCCTTGGCGAGAGACAGATACCATGTGAAGGCCTGCCTGTGCTCAGTCTAGACTGTTTATAGATGTTTGACTGAGGGAAACCAAGAGAAAACGATATCACACCCATGCATGAACAATCACATTTGGAACAGTTCACATCCATATCTTCCTCTTTGCATTTTTCTTTTTCTTTTTAAAGAGATAGCTAAGAACCCTCACTACCCTTTAAAATTTATTGCCTTTTATTTAACGACATCTCTGGGTCAAATGGCAAGAGATCTCCTTTGAACAACATCAACATGCTAAGTTTAAAACAATTCAATAAAGAAGCTTTAAGAAAGAAATAAAAAAGACTGCTTTAATTTAATATAGCTCTTCTCTTTCTCTAGCAATTTGAAACATGAAAATGTTCTATAATAACATTTTTGCAACACACCCCACCAATTCTGTCCCATTCCTCTTATTATAATAATGTATTTCGGAAAGACTGCCAGTTTTTAAAAGGTTTAACAATTCAAATAAGTGGGTATCATACATTTGAAAGTTTGTGAGTTTTCAGTGAGGTTTGAGTCCCAATTTGCCGACGGAATTCACTGACTAGTATGAATAACTGCAAACTAATCTATCTGAAGACTTGGGTTCAAATTGCTGCTTGGTCACGGAAACATCACTGGTGGGATGGCAATACTAAATCATTCCTTGAACATCTCATGTACCTTGAAAAACCTATTAGAAGGCACCATTAAGTCAGAAATGACTTTATGGCACATAACAACAATCTGTCATAGGGTTTGGTGTTAAACTAAATTGCCTTTCTAACCCTTTTAGAAAAGGAGAATTTGGGCTACAAAAGGAAATGATTTCCTAACTGTCCTTCCCCAAATGGCTACAGGAATCAAAGAGCCATAGTGTCATTAATATTTCTGTAGATTTGGGTACCTGAATCCTGAAATCTCAGTGCTAGGTCTTGTTTTTGTCCTGCTATTAAATGTATCCACCAGGGGCGTAGCTACCGCCGTATCTGCCGTATCAATTATACAGGGGGCCCGGGCCACGGGGGCCCCAAACGTGCATAAGCAAACATTAATAAAAACTTCCCATTTTTTTTTATTTCACAAATGACAAAAGTCAAAAAAAGCAATTTCTTTTTTTCCCCGCGTAAAGCGTGCGTTCAAAAGTTGGCAACACCCTACATCGGTTATCGCGGACTGCGGGATTTCCCTGTTTAAGTCATTTACTTCAACAGGGGAATCCCACAATAATCGATGTACATAACAATACGATGATACGATGATAAACCACGGACGGAGATCAGTGTTTATTGATGCGTTTTATTTAATTGTGCATTACATTGTAATACAATACAAACAATTGTTCTTCTGGTTTAGCAGTATTAGTAGCGATTTGTAAAAAACAATGAGTGAAAGGAAAAGAGATTATCCCAGCGGATATTTCTTTTAATTTTATGCAATTTTTTTTTTGTGAGAAATCTTTACCCTTCCTAAGGGCCCCCAAACAAATTTTTATACGGGGCCCCGCCAAGGCACGCTACGCTTCTGGTATCCACATAAATATTTCCATGCCGGGGCAAAGGTATACAATGGTATACTAGTATAACTTGTGCATAGCATGTGCTACTATAACACAGTGCTTCTAATATAAATACCACCAGCTGTGTGAGACAGGACATTCTCCCTCTCCCCAGTGCTCATTCCTACATACCCCAGATGGTCACCTGAAGCTGTGACTACTCTGGTAGGTCAAAACATCTTTGGTGTAGCTTGTTTCATAGCCTGTTTTGCACTTTTACTCAGATTGGATAATCACATGAAGAGTGCAAATTGTTTCAGTACCAATGGCCTCACTGGCCCCTCAGTTTATATACAATTTGATTTACACCGCAGTTCATGCACGCACGCACGCATGCACACACACACACCATAGGACTCTGCTGTAGTCCATTAGAATTGCTTCTATCGCAAAGAAATAAAATAGAGACAGCAACTGTGAAGTGGTCTGTACAACTTCCTTGTTGTATACAAAATAGTAGCAGATTACACAACTATAGACTGAATACACCTCATTTTTTAAATCTATGCAACTTTTGCTTATCTCTTCTGTCACATGCTAATTTATTTGTGAACTGTCCAGAGAGTGCACTAAGCACTATGAGGTGGTATATAAGTGTTGTTTTTGTTTTGTTGTTGTTGTTGTTACAGTATATCAATTTTTATCTCTTTTTTGTCTGTGCAGAGGTGATCTCCAGCTAGAGTAGTATATCAATGTAATGATAAGGGAGATCTAGCATTAAGCTCAGTAATTTGCCTTTTCTAAAAATAAATTAAAAACTAGTTCAGGGTAACTTGGAGGAAAGATCACAAGGATAGTCACTTCTGCTGTCCATAACATCATGCTCAGCTTAGTACATCACCAGAATACCACACATAATCATGTCTCCTCCCCATTCTTTTAGAAAACAAAACAACTCATCACATGAGGAAAAGTCTCCTCAAATAATGTTAAGTAGGGAAGAAATGCAGGAAGGGGGGGGCACTTATTGGATGAAGACCCCCAGAGAGTGATTTGGATGCAACACAACATTGCTGCTGACATCTGCCATATGCAATGTCTATATCGTGTGTGTGTGTGTGTGTGTGTGTGTGTGTGTGTGTGTGTGTGTGTGTGTGTGTGTGTGTGTGTGTGTGTGTGTGTGTGTGTGTGTGTGTGTGTGTGTGAGTGAGTGAGTGAGTGAGTGTGTGTCCTCTCTTAGTGTATGCCTTTTCTCCATGCAAATGTCTTTTGGTGTTCAGTCGCACAGTCGATTCCGACCCTTTGCGACCCCATGGGCCACTGTCCACCAGGCACTTCTGTCCTCCACCATTCTCCTCAACTCGCTCAGCTTTGTGCCCATTGTGTCTACAATACCATCTAGCCATCTCATTTTGGGCCGCCCCCTTCTTCTTTTGCCCTCCACCCTTCCCAGCATCAAGGCTTTCTCAAGTGAATCCTCTCTTCTCATTTGATGTCCAAAGTACTTTAGCTTCATCTTTACTATTTGACCTACTAAGGAGCAGTCAGGGTTGATTTCTTCTAAGATTGACCTATTTGTTCTCCTTTTGAGGATAGCCTCAAAACTCTCCTCCAACAGCACGTCTCAAAGGCATCTATTCTTCTGTGCTCAGCTTTCCTTATGGTCCAGCTCTCACAACCATACATTACTACTGGGAATACCATTGCTTTGACTATATGAATTTTGGTTTGCAAGGTGATGTCTCTACTTTTAACCAGAACCAAAAGTGATAGGCACAGCCAGGAGAACAATTTATGCACATGTAGGCGACTGTTTCTTGGGAGGCAAGGAATGAGAAACCTGGGTAGCATAGTGAAAAGTAGAGACATCACATTGCAAACAAAAATTCGCATAGTCAAAGCAATGGTATTCCCTGTGGCAATGTATGGTTGTGAGAGCTGGACCATTAGGAAAGCTGAGCGCAGAAGAATAGATGCCTTTGAGATGTGGTGTTGGAGGAGAGTTTTGAGAGTCCCCTGGATATCGAGGAGAACAAATAGGTCAATCTTAGAAGAAATCAACCCTGACTGCTCCCTAGAAGGTCAAATAGTAAAGATGAAGCTAAAGTACTTTGGACATCAAATGAGAAGAGAAGATTCACTTGAGAAAGCCTTGATGCTGGGAAAGGGGGAGGGAAAAAGAAGGGGGCAGCCAAAAATGAGATGGCTAGATGGTATTGTAGATGCAATGGTCACAGAGCTGAGCGAGTTGAGCAGGATGGTGGAGGACAGAAGTGTCTGGCAGACAGTGGTCCATGGGGTCGCAAAGGGTTGGAATCGACTGTGCGACTGAACAACAAAAGGGATGGGACAAGTTTTCCCACCACTTCAGGCAAGACACAAAGTTCCTCCTCGTGGTCAATAGCACCATCTCTTTATTGCTGCTGCTTTGAAGAGGAAGGGGATCCCCCTCACCTGCCTGCTCTGCTTCTTTCCATGGCAGAAGTATGCGGGAAGCATGGCTTCAAATGGAGGTGGCTGAAGGAATACCCCAGGGCCTGGGTTGTGCAAGTATATTGCAGAGCTGCTCATAGCAACAGCTTTCTGAAGCAGAAGGAGCTGTCCTGTGGAGATGGCAGTGTTACTCGCTGCTTCCCCATGTTTCATCACCCATAGCAACTGCCTCACTGTAGCTGATGGCCAGGCTGGCTCTAGCTTGGGCCCATCCTGGCCAGTGTATGCTTGGAGCCCTACCAACCACAATGGGGCACAGCCAGCGCTACACAACGCAAGGAAGAGCAGGAAAAGAGGAAGCATAAATCAGGCGGAGACCAGCTTGGCTTGCAGGGGGAGGGGGTGCACACAGTCTCCACCTCAGGCTTGCCAATGAGGCTGTCTAATAAACAGATGCTGGAAGGCCTTCCGGTGTTTTCTGGAGAGGGACACCTAGCATCTTTGTGTGATTCATGGATCATTTTATGGCTGAAAAAAGCAGTGTTCACATATTCCCTGCTGTGAAGGCTAAGTGCTCTTGGCACTACAAGTCACAAGGAACAAGAGGCTATTAAGCAGCTTTAAGAGGCAGTTAGGGAGAGATCCATGCTGACTAAAGCTGTACAGAGGGATTTTAAAAGCCAGACGGTAGGGGCCAGGGAGAAGGGAAAGAATTGCTCCAAGACAGCGTCTTTTAAGGTATAATTCTGTTTATGAGCAAATAATATGTTGGGTTGAGAAATTGTATTTCAGATAATTTAATATTCACTCATTTATACATTTCCAAAGGCAGTGGTGGGATGTCAAAAATTTTACTACCCCACCGTGACGTCATCAGTGTGGGCGGAGCTAACATCATGATGTCATGATGTGGGTGGGGCCAAAGAAAAAAATAAAAATACAAAATAATAATATAATAAAATAAAAATAAGACGCACACACACACACACAACTCAACCCACCCACCCACCGACCCATAACACAAACCCGCAAATAAATTAAATAAATAATTTTTTAAAAATACATTAAAATACACACAGCCAGTGGGGGAACCAGTGAAAAGGTAAGCCCCGAAGGTGGATCCCCACAAAAGCTGCTACCGGTGCTCTGGGACACTGGGGAAAGTTACTACCGGTTCTGGCGAACTGGTGAGAACCTGTTACATCCCATCACTGTCCAACCATCTTTCTGCCCTTTTTATTTCTCATGGTCCTTCTGGGTAATAGTAAGGCAAAGTAAGGCAAAGGTTTCACTTGCTCGAAAGCCAGTTGTATCCAACTCTAGCGTTCGAGCAAGTGAAACCTTTTAAAATAATTTTAAAAAATTATTTTTTATCTCTGTTTCAAAGCCGAAGAGCCAGCGCTGTCTGCTTCTGCAGACGTTTCTGTGGTCATGTGGCAGGCATGGTTAGACACTGGAGCTCATGGAATGCTGTTTACGTTCCTACCAAAGTGGCCCCTATTTATCTACTTGCAATTTCTTGCTTTTGAACTGCTAGCTTGGAAGAAGCTGGGACAAAGATGGGAGCTCATTCCGTCCTGCAGCACTCGGGAATCGAACTGCTGACCTCCCGCCTTCCAGTCAGCTTCTTAACCACTTGAGCCACTGCAGCCCCTCTGGGCACTACTAGTAGAAGCCTGCTAATCTAGAGAATGAGTTTTGCATTACCTGGATACCCAAGTACAACATTTACTGGACAATTGCATCTTGGGTAACTATTACAGACACAGAACAGAAAAAGCCCAGAGAAAAGTTGCCAGTCCTTTGTCCTAGCTCCTGCTAGGTTGGCAGGAGCTGGGACAAAGATGGGACTTCACTCTGTAATGCAGGACATGGGTCTCGAAATGCTGGCCTGTTGGCCTTCCAGTTGTCAAGATCAGCGTCTTAACCACTAAGCCACCACAGATGTCCAAATTTTTGCATACCCGTAGCCTAACGTCTCTAATTTTCTTTTTCATTATCTTTTGGTTGTTTATGTTCTATTAAACATAACAGCTGTTTGACTTTTATTAAGTGGTCATAGCATCTTAATCTTTTGCCTTTACTATTTCTTAGGTATAAATATTTAACATTGTCAAGATACAAGCTGATATAAAAAGCAGAAATAAAATTAAGTGGAAGTCACAAACCATTGTTCTGAGATAATATCAGGTGCTATTTCAGTACTTGTAAACCTTTCATTGTTGTTTTAATTACAGAATACTACAGATATTTCAGTTTTAACTGAGATGTAGTGAATTTGACAGCCATTTTGTATATTTGACTTTATATACTCTTGGCATTATCACAAGAGGCTGTGTTATACACTAAACAAGGTGTCATTGCCAAAAACCTATGAACAGTTGATTTGTACAAATTTCAAAATAATAATTATGTGCCAGCATGTGAACCTTCATAGGAACCTTCCCAGGGTTTTCTAGGTTTTCTAGCTTCTCAGATGTCCTTTAACATTCCCTCTTTCTGGTAATGCTCTGGAGGCGTGCAGCTTTTGCAAGGTCACATGGGTGGCAGAGTATATAACTCTATAAAGACAAACAAAACTCCATGTGATCTCAACTGACCCTAGTCCTTGCAGACACTGTGTGGATTTGTATTCTGCATTCCAGCTCACTAAGCAACACTAACTCATCACAGATTTTATACTACTGCACAAAAATAAATTTCATACAACATAGCTCCACAGTTGCCCACAATAAATGTCATATAACAGATTTCCATAGAATAGATTTGAAGTCACCCTCCAATGTTGAATGGGGCTTTTTTGCCGCAGACAGACCCAGTGCGTAATTGTGGGTCCTCCTGGACTCATGACTCCTGGTCGATGAGCACGTGGCAGTCGTGGCTAGGAGGGCTTTTGTACAACGACGTGCCATTCACCAGTTACGCCCGCTCCTGGACCGGGACTCCTTGCTTACAGGTTACACATGCTCTGGTCACCTCCAGACTGGATTATTGTAATGTGCTCTACATGGGGCTGCCCTTGATGACCATTCGGAGGCTGCAGCTGGCTCAGAATGTGGCTGCCCATGTAGTGATGTGGTGCGGGCGTTATGCACCCACTGGCTCATTTAGTGGAGGATCACGCATGCTTTTAAAAGTTTTTAACTAGATTTTTTAATTGGGGCAGGTGGGAGGTAATTTTTTCAGTGTTTTTAGGAATTTTAAGGGTTTCTATAGTTTTAAATGTTGGGAGTTTTTATGTACGCTGCCCAGAGTCACATGTCGATTGGGGCAGCTATACAAATTGAATGAATGAATGAATGAATGAATGATCGTCAGAGGTGACGATCTGAACTTGGACACTCTCTGTTGTCTCACTGAAAGATCTGCGGCTCTCCCTTTTCCTGCACCGAAGCTTGGCCATGAAAGAGAAGAAAGGAACATGATTATTATTACAGTAATACCTCAGCTAACGTTTACCTCAGATAATGCTAAAATCGCATAACATTAAGTAATCTGGGGGAGAGAATTGCATCGAATAACGTTAAGATCCTATGGGATGCATTGGATAACAACCACTAAAGCCTGTGCAGTTACAATCTATCTCTATGGAGCTTTAACGTTATCCGATCCATCCCATAGGATTTTAACATGCATCGGATAACACTAAAAATCGGATAACACCAAGACTTGTGGAACCAAGTTTTAGCGTTATACGAGGTTTTACTGTATTCAACTGGCCATTTGATAACTGGTTGCAACTTGCAATGGAAACTGAAGCAATATTCCTTCTTCCAGACTAAAATCTCAATAAGGTTCTGGCTGACAGCTGTGCAGCAAGAAAAGCAAAGAATTCATTTTCTCCACAGGTGCTAAAGCAGTACAGTATTTTCCTTTGTTTCTCTCTCCCCCCCCCCCAAGCTGGTAGCCTCATTATGACCAAAAAGCTAGTCATAACCTGCAACTCAAATAGGCCCATTGAATCTGGTTGAATTACTCTAGTCACCATTTAGTACTGAATTTCAGTCAATGTCTTTTTAAAAATAAAATAAAAACCTACACAAATGCTGCATATGCAAAAAGAGAAGAACAAAGACCACAAGGCAGACCCAGAGGAAGGTGGAGAGATAACATCAGATAAATATTATAAGGACACCAAATAATGCTGGTGGAGGCCACTAGAAGTTCCAGAGTGAGAACCTTGTATCTCCCTCAACACCCAAGGAGGTAAAGAAGAAGACACAAATGCTGCATTTAACATGAGGGATTGGGATAGGATGGGGTGGTGCAGCTCTCCCCCATGAATGCCTCTGGTCTCTTTGTCCTCTCCTGCGGTCACTCCCAAGACACACCTGTGTCCCTGAAGTTTACACATTTGCCAACGACAGCGGTCATCCTTGTAAATGTCATTATTCAGCTATTCTCCTAAAGTCAATTCCAGCCTGTAGTTTCTCTCTTGTGGTGAGCGGGATACCATTCTAATCAAGTTCTCCTAATTGCCCCCAGAGAAGGACCAATCCAAAATTCCCATATACTTCCTCTTTAGGCCATGAACTATTTGTCCAGTGGGAAATTACTTCTGGGAAATAATTGTTGGCATAGTTTTAAAAATTATTGGTTTGTTAAACATATAATCCTTGCCACAATCTTGTGAGGTCCCTTGGGGTAGAGAGAGTGACTGGCTCAAGTGAATCCAGAGAAGTCTTCATGGTCACCCAGGGATATGAACCTTTATATTGCTTTCTATCCTTTAAAAGGCCCCAAAAGTGGCTTAATTTGGGGGGGGGGCTTAACAAATTTTAAAAACAAATTTTAAAAGTAATATTGAAAACCAAAACAGGCAAAATAAAGAAAAATACAATACAAATGAAACCAGTTCCTCGCCTGTAAGAGCCAAATAATTCTAGTTTAAAGTGACATGCTTGCTCCAGATCACATCCAGCATCTATGGTTTCAGTTACCAGTGAGTTTAAAAATATTCAATAAAAAAGTCTCTGGAATACGTAATATTACATGCTGTATGTACCGTATTTCTATGGTGCTTTACCAGAAGTGGCCACTAGAGGCCACTTTCTGTGATGTATTGTAAAAGAAAGGAAGACAGACATTTTGTAGCTGTCATGTATAACAAGGGAGGAATTTGAATCCCCTTTTCTACTTCTATGACTCAGGTTATATATAGGGTTCACTCTTATCCACAGTTTCATGTATTTGCAGAAGTTCCCAGAATGTATCCCCCGCAGATATGGATGCAGGCATTTATTATAGGCCTTTATTTTTTGCTGTAGCAGAGCAACAAACCTGTTCCTCTGAATACATATTACAGCCTTTGTTACTTGAATTACAGATCAAACTTAAATGTTGTTAACCACCGGATACATCCCTGTTCAAAAAAATAAATGAATATTTTTTTTTACTTTTTCAGTTTTCTAAATGTCACTCGTTTGCTAAAAAGGTCGATCATCCCCAATGACCCTGTGAAGTGCTTTAAATTAAAGAGATAGCAACTGTATCAGAAGTACACAGACACACACACACACACCTTCACAACATAGAATTGAACGGAGGTCTCTGAAGCCTTGCCTGACATTCTATCCCTCTGTGCTTCCAAGTACAATACAGTAATACCTCAGCTAACGTTTACCTCGGATAACGCTAAAATCGCATAACGTTAAGTAATCTGTGGAGGAGAATTGGATCGAATAACGTTAAGGTCCTATGGGATGGATCGGATAACAACCGCTAAAGCCTGTGTGGTTACAATGTATCTCCATGGAGCTTTAATGTTATCCAATCCATCCCATAGTATTTTAACATGCATCGGATAACACTAAAAATCGGATAACACTAAGACTTGTGGAACCAAGTCTTAGCGTTATCCGAGGTATTACTGTAATAGGATTGTTTGCCCCTTATTAGGAGTGTAGTACAGATGAATGAATTATGCTTTAGTTGATAAGATTATATAAAATTCACACCTGCAAATTCCAAATTATCATTGCATATGCTAACTCGTTATCTTAGTATCAGTTCTTCTCTGGTCCTTTCCAAGCACTGTGTCTGTTAGCAAGTGCCAAGACTTGCATGTGTATGAGAACCTTTAGGAAGAAGAGACTTGGAGTGGGGGGAACCTCTCCTGGTCTCTGTTTTGGACATGAGATCCAGGCAGACATGCCAGGTGTAAAGAGAAGAGATGGACTGGAGACAGTGGCGTCGTGCGGTGTTCAGCCGCCTGGGGCGAAGAAGAAAATCGCCGCCCCCCCCCCCAGCTCCCCGCTGCTGCCGGTCCCCCCCCCCCCCGGACCCAGGCAGAAGGCGCCGCCCCCTGCTGAACAGCGGCGCGCGCGCACTTGCGCGCACGCGCGCCGCACACCTCTGCCTGCTCGCCCTCCAGGGGCACTCCGTCACCCACCCCCAACGAGCGCACCTCCACCTCCGGCAACTCGCTCGCCCGGCTGGCCATCGCTTCTTGCCTCGTCCTGGCAAGGAGGGGTGTGTGTGTCTGCAGCGACCTTCGGGGCCGCCGTGTCCCCCCACCACCACCACCGCAAACGCCTGGCCGGCAGGAGGCGGCCCCTTCGGCTTCCAGAGCCAAGCCGGGGGGCGCGCTACCCGGGGCGCAAGAGCACAGCTGCCGAAGGGAGGGAGGAAAGGACGGAGGTGGCGGGCGCTACCCACCCCCGGAGGAGGGCCGCGCGGGAGCAAGGGCCGGGGCCTGAGCCGGCTGGCTGCCGGGGCGCCGGCGCCGCCAGGGCGCCACTCGGGGGCTCTCCTGGCGGGCGGCCCGCATGCGCGCGCACGCTACCCACCTCCTGCCCAGCCAGCCGCCAGGGGCTCCCCGCCACGGCGCCACCCACCCCCGACGAGCGCCCCCGTCTGACGGCAAGCTGGGTGGGTGGCTGGGTGGGCGGAGGCGAGCAGCGTGCGCGCGCACGCGGGCCGCCCTCCAGGAGAGCCCCCGATGGCTAGCCGGGCGGGCGGGGCCCCTCCTTGAATGGTGTCCGCCTTAAAAAAAAACCCTTTTTCTCCTCCTCGCCCCCGACGGCCAGCCAGGTGGACGGAGGCGAGCAGCGCTCGCCAGCAAAACGGCCGCCCTCCGCCTGGGAAGTCCTGCTTCCTAAGCCCGGCCCCAGGCAGAGGGAGGCCAAACTGGTGGGGACATTTTGCCGCCCCCTGAAATCCGCTGCCCGGGGCATCCGCCCCCCCCCCCGCCCCCCCCACGCGACGCCACTGACTGGAGATGTAAATCAAATAAATGAATGTTAAAAGCCCATTACAGACTGGCTGGTAGATGAAAAGCACTCTATACTGCAGCATTCTGCTGCACATCCCTCTTCAACATCAGGCTCTCATGATCAAGTTAGTGGGGAAGTTAAACGGGATATTTTTTAAAAAAATTACCATTTTCTGTATTTTAACAGGACTCCATAGATCTATGGAAGTATATAGACTTATAGACTGCTAACAGGATCACACCTCTAAGGGACTGAGGGTACGATGCCATTGTTCACTTTAATTGTTTGTTTCTGGTGGCTCTGTTGTAGAATACCTAAACAGTTTCTTATTCACAATTGATCTGGCCCAGTTCAACTGTAGAAGTAATTAAAGCTGCAGCCTGAGCTTAACTTTCAAATACACATGTATATAATTATGCTGAAATGCTGCAGTCCTTTGAACACATTCCTAAGAAACAAGCCACATTGAACGCAATGGAATGGACTTAATGGTCAACAGGATTGTGAGAGCACCAGAGTTGAGTGCTATATATATGTTTTTAAATAAAATAGATTGGTCTGTTCTTGAACCAAATTTAGGTCTGTTCTTGAACCAAAGCTAAAAACAAGATTTCAAAATCTATTTGAAAACTATTTCATACAAAAATAGGTAAAATAGAGTAGCCCTGGCCTAAACAGTCTTTGTGTAGTGGGTTGTTTTTTATTATGTTGCTCTGTTTTTCATGTTTCTTACATTTCCTGAACAAGTAATGTGCGGGTTGGTCTTTTATTTTGGTATTTCTTATCCTGATATGTAATTAAACTGCCAAAAGCACGTTCAGCTGCAAAGGAATTTATGACATCACTGACAATGAATAATTAGAATATAATCAGCATACACGGACAACAACCGAACAGCTGTTTGGGTATCCGATGTTTTTCTTTGCATGAACATTTAACACTTTTGCAGACTTATCTGAGGTTTGGCTAAGAAAAAGGGAAGCCCACTTCAGACAGATGTCCACAGCTGATTAAATAGATACACCTTGCCCCACTGATGCAGAAAGACAATCCTTCTCAGTTTTACCCAGGATGTAAAATAGAAATTAGAATAAATACAGGAGGGAGTTCATATGTCTATTTCTTCCTGTCTGTCTTTCTCTCCAGAGTAAAATATACATTGCCAAGACACATAATTAGAAGATATAATTCCTTAATTGCTGAAACCATCTAATTCTGACAATAGAGCAAAAGTATGCAAATTTGCTTCTTTTATTTTGTTATGGAACATGGGGAAGTGATCAATCAACGTGAAGAGCTAGATAAACCCTCTGAGATATCGAATTTCTACATTCCATCTTGACTAGAACAGGGAATAGTTGTAGGGAAAATGAGGTTCAGCAGACTGCCAGTCCTTGTTAAAATCTCTTCAAATTTCAGAAGCAAACGAGTATCATTTAATGTACAGGAGTATCATTTAATGTACAGGAGTCTTAGATGGGTGGTTACTCAGAGGGTTGTACTTTTTTTTAACATCCTAAATATACATCATTCCCAGTGCTTGTGGATGCTGAGAACAGTATATATGGGGGCTTTGCAGCCATCAAAGAGTGCTTCTACACTCAGTCCCTTCAGCATATTGAATTTTCCCATAAAACACTTTCTCTACACCTGCTAGCTGTCTTTTTCTCTTCCTAATGCTGCATCAATTAGGAGGGTTATAAATATATATGGCTGACAAACCACTTTACCATATGGACTAATAAAACACTTTCCCTGCTCTTCTGCAGAGTAGCAGGGAAAGTGTAATTAGTTATATATATATATTAATTCATTTTTCCATGTGCCATCAATTGAGAAACTAATGTTTTGATTGACACTAGAAAGAAAAATAAAGAAAGTTAAGGTTAGGGTTAGGGTTAGGGAGCTTGCTGTGTCAAGTTATGCTTGACATCATAGCTTGCTCTTAGTGTCCAGTGTTGCTTGCCAGGGTACACACTGCATGAGCCCAGTTCTTTATATTCTGCTCTGTGTATTTATTGTAAGATGGCTTAGAAAATGGCAGAGAAGGCAATGAGATAGGAAGGAAGGCTCTTTTAGTGCACCTGAGTGAGAGCATGCCAAGGCAAGGGGCAGAGTATTTTAGAAATGCAAAGTGTTACTTATTTGTTTTTACTAGTGGTGTTTTATTTTATAGATATCCTAAATCCTAAATCTAAGCAAGGGACCCTTGACATGATTTGCTATGGGTCCTGTGCTGACTTAACCTGGCACTGTGTAACAATGCATGATTTGGAAGTCATTTGCAGCAATCAGCTGGCTACATGGACTTGACTATGCAATGTGAAATTTGTAATAATTTCCTTACTCTGCAAACATGCTTGTAATGATGATTTTGTTGTTGTTGTTGTTGTTGTTGTTGTCGTTATACAAACAGGGGTACACAGAAAAATCCTCCTTTTTTAACCACAATCGGGCAATCCTGGTAATGGCAACCTTGAGTTGCTGGCTAATCTTTCTCACACTTGGTCAACTGAAAGGAATGGAGAATGAACTCACCAAAAGGTGCCTTCATTTTGGCAGTTTCACGGCTGGTGGTGAAGAAGAAGAAGAAGAAGAAGAAGAAGAAGAAGAAGAAGAAGAAGAAGATGATGATGATGATGATGATGATGATGATGATGATGATGATGATGAAGAAGAAGAAGAAGAAAGAAGAAGAAAGTTAGACAAACAACATCAAAATACAGCTTTCAACTGATTTGCCCCTCCTAAATATTCCAAAACAATCCCATTTTAACATGGATACCTGGAAGCAAGGCCTCTGAAAAGACACCACACAAAAACCATTTTTACAAAATTTACCAAAGACAGTACAAGACACTGAAATCCTGTACGCATCCCTGATGGATGTATTCTATTGGAATTCCACAGTGCACTGTGCCTTCTTTTTTTCTCCTCCTCCCTTGTTTGAATTTAGCCAGAATTCTCCTGCCATGCCATTATGACAAAGATTACCAAATGAACCCCCACACACACACACTTCACCCTTTAGACACGCAGAATATTCAGTGTGGGCAATCAAATCTGATACTTGTTATTAAGTTTACCATGAGATGGCGGGAGAAGATAAATCGAAGGAATATACTTTAGCACTGTGCAAGCCACCAGCTGATGACTGCTGAGTAATGATTTCCCCCCCCCTCTCTCTCTCTAATTGGAGGAGAGCAGCATTTCTAATGGGTGCCAGCTTTCCGCGCATTTGCACTGTCTCTTCAATCAATAACCCTCCCTGTGCCTGGCCCACAGAAGTTCCTGAAAGCCCCTTTGTAATAATGAATTGCTGGGGGTTACATAAACCCCTGTCTCCTACTGACTCGGCCCTCTATCAGCAACCTGCCACTCTGACACTGACATTTTAGAAGGTCAGGTGTGGGGTGCCCACAGACCCAATGGCCCTCTGTTCTCTTGCCTCACCCAGAAGCAAAGACCAATTTCTATGCTGTAAGCTTCAGAGACCCTAGATTGGCAATGGTGTTTTGAGGAGTGGGTAGCAATTCAAAGTTGATGCTAGGTGGCCTCCCTTCTCTCCTCCTAAAATTAGGAATTAATTATGATGAATTAATTAGTATTTCAAATCACATTATTCCTTGCTGAAATCAATGGGAGAGCATTTGGCAGGATTGACTCACCAGGGGCATGCCACATCTGTAGAGGCTTCTGGCATTTGCTCTGGCTCCCTGTTGTCTTTCAGGCACTGTTCTAGGTGCTGGCTGGTCTGATGGCATACAAATCCCTGCAAAGTTTGGGTTCAGCTTATGATCTTTAAAAATCACCCCCTCCTGTCATCATTCTCATTGCTATCTCTTCAGGGGTGCTTCCAAACTGAGGGCTCCTGCTGCTCACAGCTCAAATGCATTTTGTGCTGCTATTCTGTGCTTTCCTCTTAACGGAGAAGCCCTGGGAGGGCTACAAATGGAAGAGGATGTCATATAGATTCCAGTGGAAACTAATGACACCAATTTCAAGGGGTGTGTGGAGTTTGCTTTATGCTCTGATATGAATTTTGAGAAAGCTGCCCATAGTTCTGAATGGTAGAAGGTAGCGTTCAGGCATTGGATAGATCCTGTAAAGTTTGGACTAAATTCCAGAGTTGCAATATTACCCCTTGCAAAGTCAAGAGTGACCAGCCCCTACAAATATCAAGACACCTTGAAGATTATAGTACAGTAATACCTCGCAAAACGAATGTAATTCATTCTGCGAGGCTGCTCGCTATGCGAGTTTTTCACTATGCGAGTCAGACTCGCATAGCGAAAATTCCTATGGAAAAACTCGCATAACAAGCTTTTTTAGGGGAAAAACTCGCATAGCAAATTTTTTTCATTATGCGAGTTTTCCCCATAGAAATGCTCGTTATGCGAGTTTTCTATAGGGAAGGTCTGACTCACATAGCGAATTTTTTTTTCATTATGTGAGTTTTCTCCCGTAGAAACTCTCGCTATGCGAGCGTTTCCATAGGGGAATTCGGACTCGCATAGTGAAAATATTTGTTATGCGAGTCGGATCACTTTTTGAAAAACCTGCTCATTGTGCAAGCTTTTCGCAAAGCAAAATGTTCGTTAAGCGAGGTTTAACTGTATTTTTGAACCACAATCAGGTGTACCATGGGCAATAGCCACCTTGTACTGGCTAATCTTTCTCACACTATGTCAGGTGAAAGGAACTACAGAATGAACTCCCCAAAGGTGGCTTCATTTTGGCAGTTTCACGTTTCAGAAGGAGACATTTTGAGGGTTAAGTAAACACGTAATCTAGAAATGCCCTCATCCTGAGGTTGCCAGTTTCAAGAGCTCGCCACAACACATTGCAGAAGCATTGATAGTGACTCAACGCCGCCGCTGCTCCCCTTTGTTGGACTCTCCCTTGGCCACCCGGCCTCGAAGGGAGATAACTTGGGGGTCTTGGGTGGCTATAGAGGACTCAATAGGGGGGGGGGGGTTTGGTGGGATATTGTTTTGTTTAGTATAAATAAATAAATAAATCGACTCCTCTATAACTCTAGAGACTCTTTAATTGTGGGACCATGCAAAAATCCAAGCTCCCTTTTCCCTCAGTCTTATTGTGTAGACTTTTCTAACCAGACTGTATTTTGCAGCTTATGGTTAAGCTTTCTGCAGAAAATGAAGCTTTGGTGTATTATCCATTTCATCCTGATTATTCCTTTTATTTGAGATTTTATTATGTGGATGCTCTATAGTGTACCCTGCAAACCTGAGGATACAGCAGGTTATGTGACAAAAAAAATTGAATGTGTTCTGGTAGGATCAAAGTACATAACTGCCAATGGCTTTGTTTACACAAGACATTGGCAATTAAAACAAAGGTTTAGATTTATTTCAAGCTCTAAAAGGGTGTTTGAACCAAGCTTGTGTTGAAAGGGAGAAATCCCATTTCAGTGCACTTATATTAGTTTCTGAGGATTGATTGATGGCCCTGCGGGAAAGTGATTTACAATCACAATTCAGCCTGCCTGTATTTTTGTGTCACTTGCAAACATCTACATTTTATATCTATTTTTCACTCCTATATCCACTCATCAATTTTCCCCACAAAGCTGAGCAGATTTGAGAATGGCTTTTACAGAAGTAGATTTTAGTTCCCCATCCAGAAGTGTCCCTTTGATTAGGCCACCACCAGCACTGTCAACTCCCTACACATGTTCCCTTGTGAACATCTACATTTTATATGTAGATTAAACTCCACTGTGTCCAAAAGCAGTGACTTTAGACAGATGAGAATAGGGCTGCAAACTTGTATTTGCACAGAGTTCGCCTGCCCCTTTGCCCAGCAGCCCTATGACAGCGCTTCCTTCCCCCAGCATGGAGTTCACCCTGTCCCTCTGCCCAGCAGCCCAATAGAAGCACTTCCTCCAGTGGTGGGCAGTCAATTTTTTTAATACCATGCTGTGGGCGGAGCCAACATCATGACATCATAGGCAGAGCCAACGTCATGATGTCATGGGTGGAGCCAATGATGTGGGTGGAGCCAACGTAAAAAACCCACAGCGATTGCGTCTTTTTTCCTCCCTGTATTTAAACTACAGGGAGAGAGAGAACTGCTTTTTTCTTTCTTTCCTTCCCTGTATTTAAACTACAGGGAGGGGGAAGAGAGAGATGTGATTGGTTCTCTACAGAACCAATCAAGTCTCTCTCTTTCCCCCTTCCCTATAGTTTAAATACAGGGAGGGAAAGAGACAAGGCGTCTCTGTGACTGCAGTAGGGTTGGAGGAAAGGCGCTTTCCCCGACCCTACTGCAGTCGCAGAGACCACTGCGCGTGGGGGGGGTGGCTTTAAAGGCAGGGAGATCTCTTTCTTTCCCTGTCTGCCTTTAAAGCGGTTTGTCCCTGAAGTCAGGGCTTTTTTTTTTTAGCGTTGATCGATGCATGCAACGCTAAAAAATGGATAACGTCCTGACTTGTGGAACCAAGTCATGACATTATCCGGGGTATTACTGCACTATGAAAAGGAAAGAAGGGCATGAAAAGTGAATTTATCTTAGGATGCCAAGCATTTCCTGCATAAAAAAAGGTGTCCAGCAAAGAAGTACTAAAGTGTATCAATATGTAATAAAATACATAAAATGCAAAAAGCTAGAGTAACTTGGTTACATAATGAGAACTGAAAAGCAGAAACAGCGATAGATAACATTGAAAGTAAAAAAGAAAGAACAAAAGAAATTAATGAGGGAGAAAACCTACTATCTGAAGAACCTGGCAGCCTGGTCTGGATGTAACATAGCGTCTTTGTTTAGAGCCTGCCACATCCATAGTTAAGAGAGCCACGCCCATGCCTCACCTCTGCTAGAACAACAACAAGATGAAGAAAATGCACAAAGAATTTTGTGGCACGTTAATAAGTAACTAGTTTTATTTGGCATAAATTTTGTGTGCTGCAACCCATCTGAGGCCAAATAAACGTTGTGCTTGTTAGCAATAGCAATTACACTTATATACCGCTCCATAGCACCAGTCTTAGTGCACTCTCTGGGTGGTTCACAAGTTAATTGGCATTTTGCCCCCAACATGCTGGGTACTCATTTTACTGACCTTGGAAGGATGGAAGGCTGAGTCAACCTTGTTTCCTGACCAGGATTGAACTCACAGCCTTTTGGCTGCAGTACAGCGGTTTAACCACTGCACCCAGGGTTTAGGGTTTGTTTAACCATGATCTCCAAGAAGTGTAGTTTAGGACTGATTTTGACATTTCTAACCAACAAAAGGGTGTGTGTGCCACTCATGCCCATGCACACTCTCCATGCTTTTTTGTCTGGTCGTTTTTTCCTACCTCATACTCTGTTGCTTTCTCTTTCTTTTTCTACCCCCCCCCCCAATTTTCCTATCAACACACTAGTAGAAAAGGGTACCGTATATACTGAAGTATAAACTGGTGCAGTTTAAATGTTTGTAGAGTGATTTTATCATGCAAGTTGCTAACTTGTATCCAAAAGAACCAACAAAAGGGGGTGTGTGCCACTCATGCCCATGCACACTCTCCATGCTTTTTTGTCTGGTCGTTTTTTCCTACCTCATACTCTGTTAATTAAGAGGAATAACCAAAATTCCTCAATAGCATCTCTGCTTACTTCTGTTCTCAGTTTACTTTTCACCATAGTTTGGGGGTCTCCTCAAATGCAGAATGAAGTAATGTGTTACAAGACACAATGTCACCTCTTTTTAAAATAATAATAACTGTGTGCTGTCAAGTCAATTCTAACATATGGTGACCCTTTCCAGAGTTTTCTTGAGAATAGGCACTAATTGTTTACCATTGCCTTCTTCTGGGTGTGACGTTGGACTGTGCAGCTTGCCGAAGCCCACACGGGCTGTAGGCACAGTGTGAAACCAAACTTCCAGCCTCTGGCTCTGCAGCCGGATACCTAAACCACTGAGTTATCTAGACGAAAAATATTCAACAGCAGAGGATTTCTGAATGCATCACATGCAATTGAATCCACTCCAGAAACCACTAGTTTCAGCTGGCACCGTGTTTGAATTTTCAGTTGAATTCTAAGTACATATCTTCTAATTTGAACAGATGTTGCAAAAATTCATTACTGTGCTCATTCACACTGATCATTGGTTACATCAAAAGAACCAACAATGAATGAATCAAGCAAATGGATGAAAAATGGTTTTCTTACTGGGCTCCTTATATGGAGGGCTTGTTACTGTTCCTAATTTTAGGAGTTTGGGGATCTGTTTTTACTCAGTGGCACTTTGTGATGAATGAGTGACATTGTATTTTGTGAATTGTTTTGCCATCTTAGCTGTGAGTGGACATATCAAGACTTAGATTTTGAGGGGGTGGGGTGGGGGACTTGTTTGGACTTTTTTTCTCCTCCTGGCACTGTAACTGCTTTTTATATGAAGATGAGGAGTTACGTCTTCTCAAGGGCTCCCTCTTTCCATTCCAATTTTTAAGTTGCCTTAGAAAGCAGCCAACCAACAAGCACCATTCTGTGTGCAGTCGATTCTCAGCCTCAAGGCAACAGGCCAAGTCTTTCCTCAATAAAGTAACACCTTTGCCAAGAGCAGCAACCAAATGGATTGTCACCAGCAGCAATAGCACCAAGAACCAGCCTGTTGGCACAAGAACAGTGGCTTCTTTCCCAGGCCAGCTCTGAGCCAGATTTTCTAGCTTAAAACTGCCTGGCCGTCCTCAAGCGTGCTGTAGAATCTCTCAGCCATGACAAGCTCCTGCTTCCCCCGGCGTTGCATTGCGTACCTCTCCAGCCTCCTCCGTCGCCGCCGTTCAGTCAGTGGAGTGGTGCTGCGTCCGCGTCAGAGAAAGAAAGAGATGTTCATTCAAAGTGGCAGCTGCCTTTTGTTTCGCCATGGCAGTTGCCAGCAAGAGGCAGGCAGGGCAAGGCGCACACATACAATAGCAACATGTGAGGTGCAGAGCGTATTACACGCTAGATTTAAAATCAAATAGCATGCATTTGGGTAAAGCTATGGTATGGTATAGGGTGCTGTAGCCTTTGTGACTCCAGCTGATTGCACGGGAGTTGTAAGGTTGCCCAGAGTGGTACAAAATGTAGAAGCCAAATTAAAAGCAAGAATGAGAAGGGGCATATTGTAAATGTTATTGTTTTGGAGCCAAAAAGGTAAACTGAGCTGATGACTGAACATAGGCTACTGTGCCAAAATGTGCATTTAGATTCCCACCATCACCAGTACCCTTCCCTCCAGAAAGGAGAGCTGTTGCAGGGTGGGGGCAGCAAAATTTCACAATAAATAGGACTTTGCCACCACCCCTGGACTTCCCAGCAGCAGGGCAAAGAGGCTGCTGCGGGGACGGGGATGGGAACCTCCACCACCAGCAGCGTCCTGGGCCCTGCCCAGGGGACGACGAATTTGTCCTATGCCCCAGGCGGCTGAAAACCACGCTATGCCACTGAGTTGTTGTCGTCTATGTTTTTCCTGGGCCTGGAATGATTTGAAGGGAGCATTTGATACAGATTCTCTGACTTGGTGTGTGAAATCTGATTGTCCTCATATGTAACTCGTGTTGTAGATATGGGGTACTGTTAGGATAGAATATGGAGAATCACAATCCTGTCCATTCGTACATCCACAGAAGCTTCCTGTGCTTACTCTCAGAGTATTCAGTGCCTATGACCTATTCTTCTGCTCTCCATTCTTCAATCCTGATACATCTCCCCATCAAACATTCAAAGACCTGCTCTATGAAACAACTGCCTTTTCTACATAACTGGCCTTTATTCTTGGAAGAGCCTCCAGAAACACCTGTGTGACACTATATCCTTTTACTTGTTTCAAGTTTGGGGTTTTTTTTTTTTTTGGAACCTGGCTACTTGGCTGGGTACCCCCAGCATCTGATGCCTATTGTGATTGATGAAATGGAAGACAAAGTAGCCAATTGTGGGCAAAAGCCGTACCAGGGGCAGAATTCGGCATTCAATAGACAAGCATTCTTACAAACACTCATTCGCACGCATGCACACATACATACAGACACACACACACACAAGCGGGTGGGCTGAGGACCAGAAAGTGACTCACAGAACTGGATCAGTGATACGGGTGTCACACTGCGATGCAGGAGGCAGATGAAAGGCTATGGCATTATATTCGCAGGACAGTCTTCATGGCTGATCACCATGAGGATTGCCAATATTCGGAATCAGATACAACAGAACAACAACAAGAAGAAGTAGTTTAACTGTGCCAGGGTCATATATCATCTACAAATTCTTTTACAACAGTTTTCTTTAACTCTAACCAACATATTTTTCATAATCCTGTTTCCATATCCAATCTCAATGGTCCTTATTTTCAGCACCTAAATATGTTTCACAAGTTTAATTTTAAAGCTTTCTACACATCAGGATTCTCCATTAAAATTTTATAAACGTTGCTAACTAACCCTATAGTTGTTATTTTCCTCTTGTTCTAGTTGCATTATTATTAATTCTTCAAATCTGGTTAATTTTCTACATAATCTAAACTGTTTCCTCCAATGCTTTGTCTATTTCTCCAATTGTAGCCTACTGAACCAAGACAAATTAAGTTCTTCAAATATCGCATCTCTTTTCTCTCTAATCAAAACTTTTTCTAACCAGTCTCTTAATATTCCTAATCCAGTTCTAAGTATTTCCTTTATCACCCCTTTCTCCAGATTACCTGGAGATTTTTCTAGATCTCCCTATATGTGCTAATGAATAAATTCCTGGGCTAAAATCCTTTTTAATTTTGTGCCAAATTTGCAAAATATTCCTACAAAAGGAATTTTGAATCCCCTTTATTATTTTTATATTTACATCTTTAATAAACCAATTCTTACATGTACTCCCGAATCTAATGTTTCAATATTACTCCACACCAAAACATTTTCTATTAGATTTATAATCCCTTTAGTCTGATTAGCCAAATAATTATTTCTTGGGTTTGGGATACTGAGATCATATAAGTGTAATAAATATAATAAATAAATAAACCTTCCTTCCTTCTGGGGTACATACCATAATTTCTTATTAATTCCCTGTTTTTTATCACTATTACAACAGCTGTTTCTCATATTTTGCCATTGTTTTAAGTTCTACCTCTGTTAACTCTATTGGTATCATCAGCACTGTGTTGGCTTAGTGGTTAAGATACTGGGCATGAAGACTGGAAGGTCAGGATTCGATATTGGAGTGATGCGTGATGGATCTCTTGGGGACATGAAAGGAGCTTCATTCAGGCGTCCCCTGAGCAGAGTTTCTCCAGCAAAAAGCGTTTCCACCCAAAATGATTTCCGACATGAAATTTATTTATTTATCAGCTTGTCACAGTCTCAGTGTTTGCTCCACTAGGAATATCCAGGAATATATTCAATTATGGCATATGAAAAATTACAGTACAGTATTATCTTTGTAGGCTTTCCATTTTTGTTCTTCTTTTCCTTTTCTTTCTTTTTTCTGTTTTTTTTTTTTTTGCATGTTAACTCTGCGTTAACGCTGCCCCTAAGTGGTTAAAAAGGTATATTACAAGTTAATTATCACTCATTTCCTGCCTTTATTTATTTGTTACCTGCTCCTCTGTTAAGGTTAGGCTTTTCCTGCAGGGTCAGCATGCGAGTGAGCTTACATTCTTAGGCATGTTCCAGTTCATGTAATATTTACACAGAGAGAAAGATTTCCTTATCTATTAGGCTTCAAAACAGAGAAGAACAAAAATCTCTATATGCTTTCTGAAATCTTGATTGTCTTCCATGTTCTGGATCAAAACACACTGAGCCATCTGTACCAGGAGACTCTCCCTTGCTTTCCCCTGCTTGTATTTGCCATCTTCTTGCCATTCCTTTGCAACAAAGTGGAAAAAGTTTCTGTTTATATATGAGTGTATGGAAAGTGCGACATTTGTTATGCAGTAGAGATCTAACTTTCAGGACAAAGATCCGAATAGTGATGTTTTGTTGTTGTTATTCAGTCGCAGTCAAGTCCGACCCTTTGCAACCCCATGGACCACTGTGCACCAGACACCCATATCTTCCACCATCCTCTGCAGCCTGCTCAGCTCTACGCCCATTGTGTCAACAATGTTTTCTAATCACCTCATCCCCTGCTGCACCAATCTCCTTTTGTCTTTGATCTTTCCCAACATCAAGGTCTTCTCAAGTGAGTCCTCTCTTCTCATTTGGAATCCAAAGGTATTCCCAATGTTGATGTATGGAGTCAAAGTATGGACATTGACTAAAGCAGGGGTTCACAATCTAAGGCCAGTGGGCCGTACCTAGTGGTGGGATTCAGCAGGTTCACCCCAGTTTGCCAGAACTGGTAGCAGAAATTCCAGCTGGCCCTGCACATCCAAGTTTTGAAATAAAGTACCGTAATCCTAATTTGGGTGCAATGCAGGGCTTTTCCCCCTGGCCATGCCCACCACCATACCATGCCCACAGAGTAGGTAGTAAAAAAAAATAACCCTACCACTGGCTGTACCCAGCCTATAATGGCAAATCATCCAGCCTATGGCAACAATCCTGGAAGTGGAAGCATTTACAACAGCCGTAAATACACCAGCACATGCTCAAATGAGCCCATGCATGCACACATGCAGCTGTCGTGGTTTATGGCAGCATTTATGGGGGGGGGGGACCACATGTCCAGCCTGCTCAGCTGTCTGAGGGGGAGTGGTCTGGCCTGTGGCATGGAATGGTTGAGAACTCTTGGAGTAAAGCATCTGAAAAGAGAATTGAAGCTTTTGAAATGTGGATCTACAGACGGCTGCTAAGGACTTCAAGGGTTGACCATGTGACTAATGTAGAAGTGTTTTGCTGGATGGATTAAGAACAAGAACTATTTAAGACCATTAAGCAAAGAAAGCTCTCATAATTTGGGCAAAAAATCAGGAACAACATAAAGTATAGAATACTCCAACTTGCTCTGCAAGGAAAGATCCCTGGGAAGAGAGGCCCTGGACATAAGACAGACTTCATGGCTGAAGAACCTGAGAGACTGGTGCGGAATGTCCTCAGAAGAACTGTTCTGAGGAGTTAAGAACAGGAAGACTATCGCCATGAAGAAGAAGAATGTGGGAAGTCAGAGAGCACCTCAGTCTTGCTGATGCCTGTCAAGAAGGAATGAAGTCCATGGAAGGAGAGCACTCTGTCAGGGCATTCTTTCCTCCCCTGTTCCCATCCTCTTGACTGGTATCCCAGACCCTGTGGTGCACTACTTAGTAATATTAGCCTATTTATATATAAAACCCAATTTGTGAAAAAGTTATGAGAGGGGGGAAATGTGTAGCCCAAGAAGTCTCCACCCACCATGGCTAATCACCATGTTGACAGAGGGATTCCAGGAATTATACCCCCCCAAAAGCAACTTTCTGTCAAGTTCCGTCAAAACCTGTTCATCATATAAATGAGAAAACGGCATGGCAGGTGAGACTCATACCGAAAGGAAAGACCATGAAGAAGGGAATGTGTCATTAGATAAGGCAAAGGTCACCCTTGCTCAAAAGTCAGTCATATCCTATTCTAAAGTTTGGTGCTCATCTTCATTTATAGCCAAAGAGCCAGCACTCTCCATGCCTGCAGACATTTCCATGGACATGTGGCAAGCATGACTAGACACCAGAGTGCACGGAACACAGTTTACCTTCCCACCAAAATGGTACCTATTTGTCTCCTTGCAATTGCTTGCTTTCAAACTGCTAGGTTGGCAAGAGCTGGAACAAAGACGGGAGCTCACTCCGCCCTGTAGCACTTGGGTCTTGAACTCCTGACCTGCCAAACTTCCAGTCATCAAGATCAGTGTCTTAACCACTAAGCCACCACGGTCCCCAGTGTGCTGGAACTTGCCAAACAGCTGTGTCTGTGGACGTTACACCTCAGAATTCTTCATAGGATTTCAAATGATTTTGAGACAGGCGAAGCAGGAAGAAAGTGGTCACTCAGCTAGGAAACATCTTAGGCCTGCTTTGGACAGAACATGAGGTGGTGAAGAAAACAACAAAAAGAAAGAGGCTTTGCTTATTCAGTTAAAGGACACCGAAACACTCTTTCTAAGGCTTTTGTGAGAGGTGTCAATTTGACAGTTATCTTTCTCCTCCCATCTCCTTACATACATACATCCAGTGATTTTCAATGCAACAATGATTCTTAGACAATGGGTTTTGCCCTTGTTCATACTGTTTTTTGTTTTATTTTTTTAACTTCCCTTGTCAGTAAACACAAGCAACCAGGTTGACTAGAATATACATTGGTTTTGAAAAAGTTCTCCTGTTTCTTTCTTGCATTGTCAGTGTTCACAAATGACACATTGCAGCAGAGAAGAAATCTGAGGGTGGATCTATACATTACATAAATTGCTGACAGAAAACTGACTGCCTTTCTGATGTAGTACCTCAAGTGGGGGGAAAGCACATAATCCCACAAAGCGATGCAAGCAGCCTTATTTTTAAATAGCCACCAATGTGTTGCTGGTTGAAATAAAAATCACATTTCATAAAATGAGAGAGTTTACCCTTTTCTTTTTCCTTCTTTGGGCTCATCCAGTTGAAGAGAGGGGGGATCAGGCTCCGTCTGCTGGGCCTGGGGGGGCCCATGGGGCCCAAATTGGTGTGGTAATGGGCATGGGGTGTTACGACGGGTACCGAGGGGCAGGCCGCACTCGGAGAATGCGGGCCAGATGTTTGATTGCTGTCCCGTGTTCTGGCCCCTCGGTTACACCTCTTGGTCCTGAGCAGCCGGTCAAGAGTGACCCCTCCCTTAGGCTGCTGCTGGTGAATGCCAAATCGGTCTGCAACAAGGCCCCTCTGCTTGCAGATACCATCTTGGGGCAGCGGGCTGATCTGGCATGCATCTCCGAGACCTGGCTGGCGCAAGAGGATGGGGTACCCCTGTCTGAACTTTGCCCGGCCGGGTTCGGTGTTTGGCACCAGCCTAGGGAGAGGGGAAGGGGCAGTGGAGTCGCCATAGTAGCCAGGGAATCTTTGGGAGTGGCCAGGGCCTCGGCTCCACGAATTCTGGGCTGTGAGGCCCTAAGGGTCAGCTGGGAATCTTGCTCATGTACCTGCCTCCCTGCAGAGTAGCAGAATCCCTGCCTGAGCTCCTTGAGGCAGTCTCCATGCTGGCGTTGGAGACCCCCAGGTTGATGGTCCTGGGGGACTTCAATTTGCCGTCATTGGGGACTGGCTCGGAGGTAGCTCGGGAGTTCATGGCTTCCATGGCAACCGTGAGCCTGACTCAGGTAATCCAGGGCCCTACCAGGAGCAGTGGCTACACCCCGGACTTGATTTTTTTGTCGGAGCTGTGGCAGAGTGATCTGAATATACAGAAATTAGACATCACTCCTGTGCCATGGTCAGATCACTATCTGGTGACTCTAGACTTCCTGGGGGCAAGACTCCACCGTAGGGAGGCAGGGCCGATTAAATGGGCCCGCCCCCGGCAACTAATGGATCCAGAAGGATTCCAGAGGGAACTGGGGTGTTGTCCTCTTGACCTGCAAAGCGGTTCGTCTGAAGCCCTTGTCGACTCCTGGAACAGGAGAGCGACTGCAGCTTTGGATGTAATTGCGCCACTACGGCCTCTCCATGCTCGTGGGGATCGATCTGCCCCTTGGTTTACAGAAGAGCTAAGGGAGCTGAAACGAGCTAAGAGACGCCGAGAGCGCCGCTGGGTGAAGACTTGGAGTGAGCCCGATCGAACACTGGTTAGAGCAGCTATTAAAGACTACCTAGTGGCGATGGGGAGGGTGAAACGCCAATATTTCACCACCCTCATTGCCTCCGCAGATAACCGCCCAGCGGCCCTGTTCCGGGTGACCAGGTCCCTCCTTGGCAGAGGGGGGCCGGGCCCCGGTTGGCAGGGATCTGCTGAAGCTTTTGCTGATTATCTAGCGGGGAAAGTCGCTCAGATTCGCTCAAAGTTTAATCCCGGCGTGGAAGGTGCGGAGCTGGGGTTGACCGAAGTACAGTCTAGCCATGTTATCTGGGATCAGTTCGATCCAGTTGGCCCTGAGGAAGTGGACAGGCTTCTTGGATCTGTCCGCGCCACGACTATTGCGCTGGACCCATGCCCTGCCTGGTTGGTCAAAGCATCTAAGGCCGTGGCAGGTGGTTGGGTCGAGGCGATCATTAATTCATCATTAAAGGAGGGGTCTTTTCCAACATATTTTAAACATGCCATAGTTCGCCCCCTCCTTAAAAAGCCATCCCTCGACCCTACGGTATTGACTAACTACCGTCCAGTGTCCAACCTTCCCTTCTTGGGTAAGGTTTTGGAAAAGACTGTGGCGCGGCAGCTACAGGATGTCCTGAATGAAGCGGATTATCTGGACCCTTTCCAGTCAGGATTCAGGCCCGGATATGGTACGGAAACTGCACTAATCACATTGGTGGATGATCTCTGGAGAGAGCGGGACGGAGGCCATCCGTCCGTTCTAGCTCTTCTCGATCTCTCAGCGGCCTTCGATACCATCGATCATGGTATCCTTCTGGGAAGGCTCCAAGGATTGGGGATCCGGGGCACTGTGTAGTCCTGGTTTTCCTCGTTTCTGAGGGGCAGGACCCAGTCGGTGTGGCTGGAGAAGGAGGAGTCTAGCCCTAGGCCCCTGCAATACGGGGTGCCTCAGGGCTCGGTGCTCTCTCCTCTCCTATTCAACATCTACATGAAGCCGCTGGGTGAGATCATCCGTTCCCACGGGGTGAGGTATCATCAATATGCAGATGATACCCAGTTGTACATCTCGGCCCGTGGGGACCCAAGCGGTGCAGTGGAAGTCCTCTCCAGGTGCCTGGAGGCTGTGAGGGTTTGGATGGGGGACAACGGGCTACAACTGAATCCCGGCAAGACTGAGTGGCTATGGGTGAGGGGTCCTGTGCTATCACAGGAGTTGCCAACTTTGGTTCTGGATGGGGCGGTTCTGCCCCAGAAGGATCCGGTGCGTAATCTGGGGGTCCTCCTGGACTCACGACTACTGTTCGAAGAACAGGTGGCAGCCGTGGCCAGGAGGGCTTTTGCACAACTTCGTGTAATACGCCAGTTACGCCCCCTCCTAGATCGGGACGCCTTGCTCATGGTCACACACACTTTGGTCACCTCCAGACTTGATTATTGTAATGCGCTCTACATGGGGCTGCCCTTGGTGACCATTCGGAGGCTGCAGCTGGTCCAGAATGCGGCGGCTCGGGTGATGATGGGGTGCGGGCGCTATGCTCGGGCCTCACCACTGCTCCGGGAGCTGCACTGGCTGCCAGTATGCCTCCGGGTGC